>CM052245.1:10272993-10462349 GCA_028455795.1 Lasioglossum marginatum | reverse complement strand
ATGTCCCTCGGCAGACCCGTGCTGGGGACTTATATCGATAAAACACTGTAAATTAGGTACAACCTGGGTGCGGGCCGAAATTCGGCACCTCCCCGATCTTAAACCTACAATAAAGTCCGAGTTATTTACAAATTGTCTCCTACCTAATATTGACTAGCGAGGGAATATCCTGATCGCAGACCGTAAGAGAGAATCTCCTATGATAATGCTTACATTAGCGCCTCACCATACACGTATACCACGTAAATGACGTATTAATTACTCTCGATATCGATTAAGTTCGTTTGTTAAAAGGGCGTGCAAAAACTGGTTGACATCCAGCAACAAGGACTCTAGTGATAGTGGACTACGTATCGTTATCGACTACAGTTTCCCAACCTTCTTCCGGCTCACAGCTCGCTTTTCAAAGTTTCTCTTGCTCAACGTTTTCATCGGGTAAACGATCTCCGCGATAAAAATCTCCGAGAACAAAACAGACCAACTAAAACATACTTTAAAGTCCTTGGACAAGACCTTTCTATTCTCAAAAAAGAACTCCTCCAACTTTAAACATACTCGATAAAACTCAACAACCGAACAAAACTCCAACCGATACTCACAGCTACCATATTCGGAGACAGCTACCATACCGTCGCATCCCATCTCCGTAATAAAAAAAAACTGAGAAAACGGAAGAAAGATCTCTTCAGTTCTCGAATGTGTAGCCACTGGCGAGTATCGTGGGGTCTTCCGTCGCGGATTTCTTTCGTCACTTGCTGTGCACGGTGGTGGCCCGCCTCTTGACCTCTACTTGATCGACGATCGCGTCGCTCTCCTTGTCCTGGTGTGCGGTCATGTGCCTGGTAAGATGGTGTCTCTCCCTGAAGCTCTCGTCGCAGACGGGACACCTGAGCTTCTCCTCGCGGCGTCTCCTGGCCGCCTCCGCTGAGTTCTCATTCTTGTGATGAGAGCGCATGTGGTAGACCAGGTCTGATGTCATCCGGAACGAGAGGTTGCATTTGGCGCAGACGTTCTGAGCTGGTAGGGTGAGAGCTGCGAACGACGGTGGTAGCAAGCCAGCCACCCCCGCGGCCGTCGCGAGGAATCTCGGCCTGGTCAACGCGTCTGCCATCGGCGGGAAAACGGAGATCGGGTTGTACGAGAGATTGGGATAAACCGGCGGCATGTCTGGCCGGAAGCTGGCCATCTTAGGACTGGGCACCTTGGGCGGCTGAGCGATTTGCGGGATCTTCAGGTTCTCCAGCAGTCCGGGTTGAGCTCCTTCGGGGCTGACGAGGAACGGGTATGTCATCTTCGCGGGGAACGGCGCGTATTTGTATCCGGTGGCAGCGGTTAGGGGTACGACCGGAGGACTGACGCTGCTTTGGTAGCTAGCCCGGTCGTCTGGGGAGATGGAGGACCTGGGCGAGGTCTGTCCGTCGTCGTTGAAGCCGTTCCTCTGGCTAGCGAGGTTTACCTTGGTGAACGCGCTACGGGATTCGCCGTGCCGCTCGCTGGGACAGGGTATCACCGTATCGTAGATCTTGTTGCAGGTTAGACCTGGCTCCACGGACTCCGGACAGCTAGCTAGGATTGCTTGATGAGCCGCGAACGACGGCGGACTCGGCGTCTTTTGAAGCCGAGAGCTGGAGACGTATCTGCGGGCGTCATTGTCTGGAGAAAGACCCGGAAGAGTTGGTGTTAAGGTTCTGGGAGAGATGTACGGAGGACTCAGCGAGTTCTCCGTGCAGTGGATCGCTCTTCTCCTATCCGAACCGCCGGTGTCGCTCTCGTAGCTCTTGATGGTCAGATTCTGCGGCAGTCTCTCGTGGTCCACGATGCTCTCCGGCGGGATTTCTTCTCGCAGACGCTCCTTTCTCGCAGAAACCATCCTCAGCTTCTCGCTCTGACGACGCGCCAGGTTCTCGTCCGGTGCGACCAGGAACGCCACATCGAAGGTACGTTTGCTGGCCCGCTGCAGAGGGTACGAGGCGTCCGAGGTGACGTCGCCAATCGACGACGGGCTGGACGACGTCAGCGCCGTGGTAGCCGTCGTGGACGTCGCGGGGGCGGCACGGTCGATGCCACCCGTGCGATCTTCCATTGTCATCGTGCTCGTTCCGGATGATCGACCTGCGACAATCACGGCCGACGGTCAATTTAGCCGGGCACCGGGCTGATGGATGGGAGTCGCGCCCCCGTACACCCGGACCAGGTGTCACAGCTACGCTGTATACCGGGATAATTGGGTCAATCGGATTCGTCGGACGAATTCGGCACTGTCAACGCGCGTTTACAGACGTTTACGGCCGTCTAATTTAGGGACTACTCGCCGTTGGGAACTCGGTAGTTTACAGAGAAGCGCTACCAAAATTGTGGAAGCTGGTCCCATGTCCCCATCGTCCTTAACACTACGTTTGCGGAGCAAAATAAAAATGTTCTATCTGCAATATACTACTTGCAACAAACCGGAATGAAATAGAATTGATTTTTTTTCTTAATATGTATAATAGGGTGAAAATATAAAGTGTAACAGTAATTTTAAATTCTTTTGGTGTTTTACTATTTCAAATTGCACTCATTTTTGTTATAAATAGATTATCAATTGTCTATCCAAATTTTTAGCCATTCTGTTTTGTAACATATATCGGAACAAGTAAAGTTCGGTAATTCCATATATGTAGATGCATCTTTAGATTTTGATGTGCTCCGTAAATCCTAATATTGGAAACTCAGCTCCCGTTGTCATTTTCCGATTGCTAACTCCCGAGCTCTCAAAAATGACAGGTACCGGATGAAGAAATTCTAATAGCCCCTCTCGAAGTTCTTCCGAACCTCTGAGGAATCTTGTTCGCGGAGTTCTGGGACAAATTGCAACGTTTCTTCATATTAAAAATTGATGCTAGACGTTCATAACTACGGAGTATATATTGTTTGGAAACTCGGAAGTTGAGGTAGAAGAGGTACAAAAATGTGCGAAGTAGTTCGAATGAACGCGGGTTGCTTCCTCCATGTGTCTGAATGCAAACTGCCCTTAACCCCTTGGACCACAAAGTCGAAATCGTGACGAGGATTTTAATCTAACTTCTCGATATTCGTAAAAATACAATATAAATATTCTTTTCCCTCTATGTAAATTGCAAATGATAGAAAAGTAATCACATATTTGGGACCAAACAGAAACTGTGCAATCTTTCGAACTCCCAACGATAGATAAAATCTGACATCCCATTCGTTCTATCTCTAGACTGCGGATCTTTATGCAATATAAAAATAATCTGCATCAATTACAGCAATTCGAGTCACATAAAAATTGATTCCTTCTTCCAATAATTTAAATAGATTGTACCTGATTACCAGTAACATTAAATCCACCCCACGTTCCTTCTATTCCATAAAGTCCACAATCTGTCTTTAACGGCTCGTGTCGACGGTTGTCACGAAAATGGGTCAAACGATGGTTTCGAACGCATGCTGATGGTAAGCTTTCAAGTAGTACTCACCGGACCAGTCGGCCAGCAGGAGGATCTTCTTCTCAGTCAGTGTCACGCGGTATTCAAGCCACCGGTTCGCACTCTTCCATTTCGTCGGGGAACAAACGTCTGTCTCGAAGCACGAGAGTCCATCCACTGAATCCGGCGACACAACAAACACCGAGGGTATCGTGATAGCGAAAGCGAGAAATATAGAGTAAGAGAGAGAGAGCGAGAGATACAGATACACTCTGAGCGTGAGAGAGAATGAGCGAGAAAGCAAAGAGGAGAGAAAAGGGAGGTCGAGGGCGCAGTAGCAGCGTGCGTCGACGGCGGACCACGTTCAAATGAAGGAACTGGCCGCGCATCCCCTATATTTAGGGGTAGAATATCGCGGAGGGAAGCTCTGTGTGGCAGGTGGAGGCGCAACGAGGGTGGTACCGGCCAATGGCAGCCGTTTCATAGTTAGACGGGGGTGGAGCGTACGAACGAGGTGAACATATTCGGTCGTCGGGACGCGTCTGCTAGTCCCAT
The DNA here is from genome assembly GCA_028455795.1 of Lasioglossum marginatum. Lineage (NCBI taxonomy): Eukaryota > Metazoa > Arthropoda > Insecta > Hymenoptera > Halictidae > Lasioglossum > Lasioglossum marginatum. The sequence goes on along the minus strand of CM052245.1, from coordinate 10,458,363 downwards.
CCAGACCACGCCTACATATTTCAGGTTCGACACATGTGCCCGGGACCGTCGTTCGTAGTCGTCGTCGTCGTCGTCGTGATCATCGTCGTAGTCGTCGTCGTAGTCGTCGGGACGAGGAGCATCGTAGTCGTGGTCGTAGCCGCCCGTCGACTCTTTCCTCTCCTCTCCGTTCTCTCGCCGGCGCGGCGTTGCGCATCGCGTTCCGCAGGATCCCGTTTTACCCCGTTATCACTTGGGACTCCAGAGAACGGGGTTTGGGGGGGTGCAAGGACACGCCACGCCATGCCATGCCACGCCACGCCACGTCCAGCCTGTAATTCAGCCTGACAAACGATCTTGAATATTTTTAACGCCTGCGAGCCAGCCTCGACGCTCTCTCCTTTTTTATGACCGACCTCCTGGATATTGGACGTTCGGCAGACTCGTCGAATCCGCTGATGGACCTCCACCGCTCACGATTATCCCGCGAACGATCATCGTTCTCGCCCCGTCTCCTCGAACATTCGTTCCAACGAGCTCTATTCGGGAAATCGTTCTCTTTCTCTCGCTTTCTCTGTCTGTCTGCCCGTCTCTCTGCTCGGTGATCGCAATAATACCGCCCCTAAAACAGTACGAGAAACCGACGATGCACTCTCGCAAAGAGGATCGCCCCGGCTCGGGTCCAATGATAATTCTTTCCTTGCTACTCGGTCCAGCCAATATATTATTATTACTAGACAGCGGATCTTTATGCAAAATAAAAATGTTCCACCTAAATTGCAACAAAGTAAAGTGAAATAAAAATTCATTTGCTTTCGTAATATGTTTAATGGGGTGAACGTAATATAGTAGTACGTTTAAATTCTTCTAATATCTTTACTGTCTTCAATGGCGCCTATTCATTTTTGTCATAAACGCATAAAATCCGCTGTATAATTATTACCAAACCATAAAATATGTTGCCCTGTGAACTGTAGAGGACCAGAGTACGTGAAATAAAACAGGTGTGTTTGGTATCGAATTTATTTACTTTGAAGAATCTAGTTGGACTGGAAATCCCGAACTATTTTTCATAGATAAATTGTTAAAGAATTGAAATAGTCGTGAGGACAAGTACTGGTATCGTCGTTTGTTTGTTCTGATTAGGCGACTTATAATAATCGAGGCAGCCTCGTCTGTGGTTACCGCAAGATAGGTGGTCCACCTTGCGGTCACCTCGTTGCCGGAGAGAAATGAGGCGCATTAAATCGACCGCGTTGGACAGAAGGTGCTAGCAGATCCGCCAAGGACCATCATTCCTCGGATTATCTCCCTGACGAATTTCCTACGATTTCTCCGTGGCTCGATAGATACCGCGATCTCTTCGGGTGACATACGGCGCCGCTGATCGTCACTCACCTAATCACAGAACGCCTGAACAACATCAGCATCGACATATGTATTCACAGAGGCCTCTAAAATGCTCAGGTCCAAGTAATTTATTCAACGAAATAAAAAGATTCTAAAAAATTTGCTACACTTAATACATTAAATAATAATTCCGTCTACCATTTCTGGGAGACACGGCATTCAAAGTGTTCGTAATAGAGCAACCTTTCTCCTCCTTTCGATAGTTGTGAATATGTTAATGCTAGTCTGGCAACTGTGAAATGGAGTCTTCTCACTGCAACTAGAAACGGTGGTTGTGAAACGGCGAATCCAAGAGAAAATGCAGGGCTGACCGGGGCACCGGACGGTAAAAATAAGGCGGGGTGAATCAGATTGGAGTTGGATGGCGGGGCAATAATTCCCGATATCGCGGAAGAAACGAGAGGAAAAAGGCTGGCCGGGCCGCGGAGCCAATAGGCGATCAATCATAAGCTGGCGATCTATTTCGCCGGGCATGTGAGAGCCGTCGAGTTCTTGCTCCGACTCCGGACAGCCTCCGCAGGCTTCGCAAACCTCCGCGGGGAACGTCCCGAGGTTAAAGGACATTAACTTCTTGATTGAGTCGGCAAAAAGTTGTAATGACTTTTCGATTGGGCTCCGGCTTCCGAGCGTTCACGGAACACCAACCGAGGAAACCAGCAAGTACAACTTTTTCCACCGGTCTCCGGATTATTTCTCAACCGATGGATTAACCCTTTCGTATCCTGCCGACCACACTCGGCGTAACAACCTATAAATGTAGTTGCTGTAGTCGGCGATTAATTCTGCAGCATATTTTATATACGTATTGCGTCGTAAGATCCTGCTCTGTTCGATTGCTTTTTTAATTTATTAGTAAAGTACAGTATTGTGTGTGTGTTTGATCAGTTGTATGTCGATCACATGTAAGTACATACATACAAGTGGCTTCTTATCAATCTCACGTACTTTTATAATGAGTCATAGGTAGACTGGATTTTATGCATTTGTGAAAAAAATAATTAAATCAACATTAAGATAGTAAAAATATTCCAAGAATCGAAAAATACTGTTTTACTATCTTGGACTTGGTAACTGTACCATTGTTCACAGTATTGTTTACATTATTAACTTTGTTGCTATCTAATCAATTACTACACATTTAAGTATTGTATGAGGTATTATATTAATTTCATATCCATAAAATAAAAATCATATACAATGGAATTATTCTAGGTCCGCAAAGGGTTAAAATGATTATGTAGCTCCTATATGTTGTAATTAATGCAGACAATTTTTCTTTTGCATATAAGTCTAGTCGTAATTTAATCATGAAAGGGTTAAACCTAGTAACTTGCTAAAATCTCGTCATCTTTTTCGTTTCCGACGACACAACAAATTGCAATCGGGCTCCAGGGAAAAGTTATTCGCAAAACGAATCTGTGGCCGACGAACCGTATGATATCTAGCGAGCGCAGCCGAATCTAATCCTAATTCGCGGTCGTAAAGTCGCAGGGTCTGCTTTGGATGTTATTGGTGACACGCGTCGCGCGCCAAGACTCCGCGGAACGCTTCAGTATCGTGCTCCGACCATCCCCAGCTTATCAACCATATTTATTGTCGATCGTGGCATCCTATCCCAGCGAACCCGCCTCGCCGACACACGTCGAGCCCTAATTCTACTTTATGCCGAGTATTTACCTCGACTCGTAGAGTCTCCCCGTCCCCTTCGTAACCGTCTTTCTAAATAGCCAACAGAATGAACTCTTGGAAATATTTCAATGGCCACCGTCGCGTCGGAGACAACCCTTAAATATTGCCAAGATGAAACCGTCGGGCTTCTCGTTTCTCTTCTCTTCGTGAAAAACCTTCGTCTTCTTCTCAAACGAGAAGCATTCTGAGATATCTTATATATCTTAATCTAATAGAACTTTTTATATGGGTATGTGTGGTGAAAATGAGAAAGAAACATAATGAGTGAGAGGCAAAATGTATGAAGTGAAATTGACATGAAAGTGAATTTGGATTTTTATGCATTTATGAAGAAATTAGCTGGGTGAAATATCAAATAATAAAATATTAGAAAAATCTAACAATGCTGTTACGTTGTGTTCAATGTACAGACCCCATTAAGGGATGAAATGAATTTTTATTTAACTTCTGCTTCTCACAAATAATACAGAACATTTTTATTTTGCGTAAAGATCCGCAGTCGATTCATGAGAAATCGAGCGCGTGAGAATTTTCTAAGTTGCAGATCTCTGGGCATCTGTGCCTGTTATTTTACAAGTTGGAAAGGGCAGTATCACAGCGAGAGACGCGCCCAATTCGTCCAAGTTAAACGCGCGGAGGGTTGCGAGCGTACCGCCACGTGGCGGACACGCGCGAGCTGTTAGCACTGACACTGGATCCTGCGTAGGGCTGTTAACACTGACAACCGAGCGTTCTGCGGCAAAAGGACACCTTGCGGAGAGCTTCGGACTCGAGCGAATTGGCCGACCCCTGCAGCTACAGTGAATTATACAGCGAATATTTCCGCAAGATTGCCTGAATCAGTGCTGGTACACGATGTATCCAATTCCCGCAATATACGTACATATACAAACTCAGGATGTTCAATCGATTTCTATATTTCAATCGAGAGAACAATTGTATTTCAATTACAATTGAGAATAAAGAATAAATCTGCGTTTCGATTAAATTGACACGAACCATTTTGATCTGGAAAAGCTAGAGCCACCAGTCAATGCGATGGTTGAAGTACTGTTTATAATAGAATGGTTCAGAAATCCTCCCGTTAAATTATGCAGTTGTTACAATTCCAACACTTCCAATTTCGGAAGGTAGATACTCCCCGAAGGCGACGCATCTTGGTTCTTTCGAAGAGGTCGAAATGAAATTTTAATTGGCTGGGATAGAGATTTAACCGAGATTTAATGGAGATCGAGCGGGATCGTTGGATCGAATCGGGAGCGATTCATGGTCCCCTCGCGCTCCGACGAAACGCAATCCCGCAGATTATGGGTTACGATTCGGAGCAAGGTTCGGCAGTTCCATCATTGCCACCGGGGAGCGTATCTCTATCGAGTGTCAGCCACCTCTCGCTATTCCTCTAGCCATTCCGCGCTGTTCCGCGCCCGATCCGCGTCGCGTTGGTGGAATATTTCCTTCGAACGGCGGGCTTGTATGCGACCAATGTGGACGTCGGATTTTAATGGAAAATCGAGTACGCGGGGAACCCCGGCGGAAGAGAATCGCGATGATTCCGTGAAATATGGAGGCAGGAGCGAGCAGGTTTTCGACGAAGCTGCTAAAGCTGCACGGGAACGCTGGGGCTGCGTTAATGGCTGATTGATAAACGACCGTCTCTCATCAACGCTACATCGGCTGCGTATTTATCGCCGCACAGACTCAGCAGAAACGGTCTCGCTTTCGTCCGAGCTCGTAACACCGGAACCTCTTATCTCAGAGATGCAACAATTACCTCGGACAATCGCATGATTCAACGCCGCATGCCTTTAACCCAAATCCCAAAAATATAATATTTAATAGGTCTCAAATAGAACCATAGATTCAAGATGATATCCGAAAGAAGCATGCGTATATTATTAATAATAACCATTTTCACACAAGAATCTGGGCGCTCCTCGAAGGAGCAGGCCGGTGTCTACCCGACTCGCTGATAAATTGAATGTGTGATGAGTTCAGAGGATTCTTGAAATAACCAGGCGTGATGTATACATCCTTCATGGAAGGAGGCGGATGGTGGAGGCGGTAGGTGCGCGGGATAGCACCGTCGACGAGTGCCAGAGATTTAGATTTTACGGGCGCTTGAGCAATTCCTTGACTTATAACCCAGACCATGCATACCAAGTGAGCCATCAAATGTTTCTGAGTGTCTTAATTCCCCGAGTCACCCCACGAAAAACGGGGCGAGCGGGTACGCCCGGCTAGATCGCTATCTCGCCAACTTATTAATTACTCCTTCGCGCCGCTTCGCTGTCTGGAAAAATATTTATTCCTCCGGGTTTCTTTCCTATTTACACCGAAATGAACTACTTTTATTTTAATCAGAAGTGTGCAAATCGTCGCTTGGTTGAACGTCGATCAATCTCCGATGGATTCAACACGAGCTGCTACACTTACGAATTTTTTTCTGGAAAACTATTTCTGGAAGACAATTAGATTTTTATTCAAAAATCATTTTCTTACTAGACGAAAATTCTATCGAAATTCTAAAATTCAAACAGCTTGTTCTCGAAACTTGCGCAATTTAAATTTTGTATTTCCTAAAGAAATCGAAAGCCAGAAAAACTGGCTTGCGATTCATTACGATTGGCTACGGAACGAGCCTGCTCTCTTGGAAGTCGAGGCTCCGGAGCAGGCTCGAGCAACGGTGGAATTCGGAATTGACTTTGCTCGTGTGCACGCCAGCCGGAGAAGTTTGTTGATATCATCCGGAGACGATATCGGGTCTCGCTTGCTGCGGGAATTTAATTCTATTCGAAGTGCCACCTAAGATGCCACCTTCCGCTCTTATCTCTGTGCACACGGTGGGCTGCTTGTGGCGCCGGTTGCTTATGTGTTACGTGAATACCTTACCTAAACGTCCGGGGAGGGTGGCACTCTCTGGTCTCTTGTCTCCGTTGCCCCGCTTGCCGGCGAACCAATCTCTCTCGCCCCCTACGCTAGCTCTCTTGCTAGCTCTCTTGCGAGAGGAGCTGGCACGGTTGGCAGCGAGCTGCTCGAAGAGCACCGGGAGGGAAATTAATGCGACTTCCAACCGGGGCGCTATCGGACGCCGCTATCTCGCGCCTCGCGAGCGGAAAACGTGAGCCGCCTAGGCGAGAAGTTTCGGAATTTAAGTGTCGAAGCGACAGCCACGGGGTACCTTGCCGAGACCCTCGAATCTCTGAGGCTCAGTTTCGATCCGATCCTATCCGCTTTTCCAGGGAAAATCTCGCGGCCCTCGAAAAACGATCCAATTCGCTCGGCGATTTGTAAAACACGCGGTACCCGAGTTGCGGTAGGACAAGCGGCAAACCATCAATCGAACGGCACAAATTAATGGCACGCGTAAATATTCATGCGTCGTTAATCATCCGCGTGAGTGGCATCGACGCGCTCTCAAGAGCGATCGCTTGACGCCGATTTAATCGCCGGACCAACTCATCGTGTAATAAAGCCCTGGCATGGGATTTATATATACCGACGTTTTATAAACTTGTTCCCAAAATTGAGCATAAAGATCCACAGTCTGCTTGCGAACAACCCTTCCGCGTTACAAGAGTGTCGAGTATTGAGTACCTTCCACGCAAACGAAATAAATCTGATACAGTAGACAAGAACTACAGGTTTTGGACGTGTATTGAGGATACTGTGTATTTCACGTATAGCCACGTATTAAATAGTATCCGGACTTCTGCACGGATTATATTAATTACACGTGAAATGGGTATCTCTAATAAGAACGTATCAGTTGATGGCACAGAAGGTATGATACATTGAAGCAGAACAATTCAAACTGCGGATTTAAAAGGGAAATTTGTATGCGACGTGTGATTGCAGTACACGGCAGAGTCCCGAGCAGTGAACGCTTTAATATTTTGAGTCTGTCGGAGCCGGGCAGATGTCGAGCATTTTCCAGCATCGTTTTTGACAAAAACCGTGAGTGCAGGAGGAAGAGGTCTCTCTAGCGGAAGCGCCGAAGAGACTAGGACCAGCGCCAGCCAGAGAATCTTGTCGGAGACGTCAGGGGCCATGGTTTTCACGTAGTCGCGACGGCCTCGTCGACGGCTTTACGATTATATTTGCCGAAATCTTGGGCGGGGGGTGACTGTTCCGCGAGCACGGGTTCCCTGTGGTTGCAGAGAACGGGAGAAACTAGTAGAACGAGCAGAACGAACAGAGCCTGGAGGAGACTCTGGGAGAGAATCGGTGGAACGGCGTCGGAGGCTTGAGGAGGCAGCCGGAGGAACGCGGATGGGAGGGAGTTATTAGAATGGTCCGGAAAAGATGGCGCGGAGTCGCTCCGTATTTTTATACTGTATGGCCGCTGCTTTGCATAATCCCGCACTTAGCTCGCTCGTCTCGAGATGCCGGCTCGCTATGCAGATCTCACTCGTTCCCTTCCTCTCTCTCTCTCTCTCTCTCTCTTGCTCTCTTTCCATTGCTACGAAAACCCGAACCTACCGAGCGTTTCGTCGTTCCGACGAATGATGGACGACGCCCAGACCCTGCGCGACCCGAGGACCCTCCGCAGAGAACCAGAGGAGGCTTCCCTCCTCCAAGAGCCGCTTCCTGACGCGCCAAGTGTAACCGTATCGGTAACGCTTCGTCGAGACCTTTCTCGAATCACCCTGTCTCCCTTAGGGCTCCGTTCCGAGACCGATTCTCATCGTTGCTGCTTGCTACACCTCTTCGAAGAGGATTCCTGGTGTCGCTTCTTCGCCTAATGCCATAGTGTTTGTGGTATATACCCAGTACTGAAAAATCCTAATGGCTTTTCGCTTGGTGGGTTTTCGATTTCGAAGAAGGAAAAGTATTGCTTGATGTTGGAAGCTATGATAGAGTAACGTATTACAAGATTACAATTGGACATCCAGATGCTCGAGAACAAAAATGAGTGATCTAGTTATCCTCGCGCCCCCAAGTCTTTTCAGTAAATCCGGACGTCTGGCATTCGAGCCAAGGCGTCAAGTAGATGCTGTTCGTCTTTGATCAGCCACGGAGCTGCGCCGATGCTGCAGAAGCTATCGATTGTTTAGAAGGTTCCCAGGGAAGTTGAAAGGTTTAATTGCGTCGAATCCGACAGGAATGACGGAGAATGTTCGAGGGGCGACGCGTCTCGAAGCATTTGTCAGCGGGCGCGGACGAGGTCGAAACTGGATTCCCGGGCGGAGACGTCTCATTTGCACGGAGAAATCGCATCTTCTACGGCCGGAAGCGAGAGAATGCCGGGAAACGGTGAATAAAGCGCGCGGGAGGCGTCATCAATCTTGCTGCGAAAAGACCCAGGACGACCGTGGCATCGTTCTAGACGTCACAGATGTGACTTTGATTCTCTACCGGCGTTCCCTGGAGGAACGGGGCTAGATTAAGTCTGTCCCGCGTGTAATTTGTCCGAGTCTTGATTCCCGACACGCGGAAAAACCGACGACACCTGGGTTCTCCAGGATCGTCGACATCCTCGATTCGGATCGTCGAACTCCTTCTCCCGATCCATCAAAGAAAGGATCGATCGGCTAGGGTTCGGAACTCTCGCTACGAATACGATTAAACCTCGAGGAACATATTTCGTGATGCTAGTTGCCGAGCATATGTGCCAGGTATCCAATTTCGCTATCTTTCGATCCGCCAATCGGCCGTTCATCGCCCCTAACTGCGCTGTCAGAAGCAATCATGCTAGACAACCCCCGGACGGACCCCTGGTCGGCGTTATCTCTACCTGATCGGTCCATTTCGTCTCCAAAGAGTTTATGCAAACATCGATATGGACTGGCGAACCCCCTAAAACAGCCTCGAGCCTTCCAAAGATATTTATCCTTCGATCGTTAATTGCAGGTTGCCCCACAAGTCGCATCGTTGTTTGCCACTTTAAACCATAATAATGATATAATGGACCCTCCCACATCCGTATCAATACGGACTACTCATTGTTTCACATATTAAACCTTTGCAGTCGGAGCTATTTTAGAATAATTCCATTGTATATGAATTTTTTCATTTTATGGATATGAAATTGATATAACACCTCATACAATACTTAAACGTGTAGTAATCAATTAGATAGCAACATAATTAATAGAGTAGACAATATTGTGAACAATGGTACAGCAATTTTTAGCGGTGACTCGGAGTCACTCCTCGACTGCTGAGGGTTCACAATATAAACAAGTATCAGAATCTTTTCTTAACACTCAGAAACACCAGAAAATCAAAGTAATGTGCCGAAATAAGACTTGAAATGCTAAGATTTATGATGCGAGTGCTCTTCCAACCTTCTTGCATTACATTAATGCAAAAATTCACTTTCAAATCTAGGCCAACAATTCCGTCTCTTGTTTCTGGTGTTAAACGAGTTGCTGACTTATTACTTCCGATATTCGGCTAATGGAGGTGCGAATGGAGGAGACTCCGATGTATTGGACTTTCGCTCAACGTGTAGATGATTATTTTCAGTCCGGGCGTCTACGAATCGTTTCGACTGCATTTTCCCGTGGACCCGGGGTCGGGGGCGAGGCGGAGGTCGGTTCGAAGGAAAAAGCGGAGGAGAGCAGCGAGTCAGGCACCGAGTATCTGGCCGCGTTCCGAAAGTTTACGCGCAGCGTATTCCGTAAGGGCAGCGAGTGCGACGGACTCGGTCACGGTGGATGCACCTCCGACTCTAACTGCGGCTGCGACTTCGTCGTAGGAACCGGAGGAGCAGCCGGGGTATAAAACCTGTGGCCCGTTGCAGCTCCGGGTTTGTTACGAGAGCCACGATTATACCGGGGGTAGCAGGGGGTGGAACCGGCAGCATACCTTAGTTGTCCGCTCGTAAAGCAACCCCGTATGCCTGCGAGTGCGTGCCCGAGTCTCTTTCTCTCTTTCTCCGGTTCCACTATATTCTCTCTTACTCTCCTTCAGCGTCTGTATCCCAGCTCTGGGTCCACCGTTCGCCTCTCGCTTCCTCTTGCAAAGGCCGCGTCTCCGCGAAAGGAGTGTTTGTTAAACCGCAGGAATATGCATGAGAGGGCCAGCCGGCACGGAGTTATGCTACGATGATCTTAACGGTACTCGCGACCTTAAATATGTATACGAGCCGCCCTGGACAAAGGTAATCGAAACCGAGGATCATCCCGCCGAGGGGCCAAACCGTGCTATACTCCGTGCTCGACGAAAGACGACCGTCCCGTTCCTGTAAATCACACAACAATTGTGTTGGCATACCTCTGAAACGATAATCAACCCCTAAACCTACATTTCACGTTGTTTACTCTCAGGAATTTGTCTACGATGATAGATGTTCAAAGCGTTGTCTACACGCGCAACTACAAATACGAGGGCTGTGTGAAAAGTTTTGAGCCCTACATGGAGACAAGTATTTTTTCGGTCAAATGTAGTTTCATTTTTCAATATAGTCCCCTTTTAAGTCGATTCACTTTTCCCAGCGTTGCCCTAACCTTTTTAATCCTTCCAAATAGTAGTTAGCGAATGCGATGACCTCCTCGTTCGATGAAAATCTCTGTCCTCCAAGCGAAACTTTGAGCTTAGGAAACAGAAACAAGTCGCTGAGACCCAGATCTGGTGAATACGGTGAATGGTCAACCAATTCGAAGTGCAATTCGTGAATTTTGGCCATGGCGACCGTCAAAGTATGAGCAGGTGGGTTGTCTTGATGGGACAGAACTTTCTTGACAAAAACACTGTTAAACAACAACGGAGCGTCCGAAATGCCTGAAATTTTTACAGGCATCTTTCGAAGCATGTTACATTGTAGTACCAGAATGGTTTTGTCGAGTAACGTCATCTTCATGTTGAGGCTCAAAACTTTTCAGACGACCCTCGTACGGACGAGGCGTAGCAGGATCGCTTCTCTCGGACCTGGTCGAACATCCAGTGACATATTCTCGTTGCGGTGGCGTGGCGCGGTGTCGCGCGTTTATAGTTGCGCGCATATACGTACGACATATGGTGGTTGGCACGGTGCTTGGCCCCCGTACGAGGACTCTGCTGAGACTTCTCTAGGGCAGGGTTCAGCCCTTGGCTCACCTCCCCCCGGCCCACCCCCATCCTGAGAGTCCTCATGAGTTTTCAATGAGATTAGCGGCCCATCTGTGCGCGGACCGACCCCATCGTCGAGCTGATCGTCGAGCACGGACAAAGCTAGTCAACCTGCTCAGTGCCCGTACGCTAGCTCTCGCCATGGGGGTCTCCTCTGCTTCATGGTGTATGCGCGCATCGCCTGCACTTGCCGCGCAAAACCGATCCCCTTCACCCCCTGTTCTACAGCCTTCCGTTCTCCCGATGGTGGTTATAGAAAATACCGAGTTTTTTTCGCCGCCCCCGTCATATGGTCGCATTTAAAGTCGCCAAAGACCGCAATGCTTATGGGAATCGGTGAAACCTGATAGACCACTCGACTTGTCCGCGCTCCGCTCGCCGTCGAATAATTTTCCGATATTTTTGTGCGTGGCTGGACGTTCACTTGTCTTCATTAAAACTTCTAATCGTAGGTGCACAAAGTTGTATATTTTTACATGGGTTCTCTTTAAAATGAAAAATTGTCGTCGCGTTATCAAGTCCAAGGAGAACAGATGGACAACAGTTTTTTAGCTTGAATATAAATTATGAAATATATAATAAAAATAAGAATGTTCTGGAAGTCCATAGCACTGATATATCTGTTTAAGAACAGAGAACACTTTTTTGCGAAAGTGCTGTTGGATTAACAATCGAGAAAACAATAAGATTTGATTTGTTGTTTAAATAGAATGATAAATTGGCAAGTGCACAGTATCTAGGAAGGAAGATAATTGAAGCTGCAAGTGGTTATTGTTAATTTTCGAAGTAACAAGATCCGAGGCAAAGCGAGAGTTAACGCGAATATAGAACTACTGGGAAAACATTGCGGAAAGCCGCAAAAGCAGGCCGATTAAAGAGCGAAACGGTATCGATCCCCGTATAGCGGGGGCACGGTGCTCTAGCTCCGGGGGCTTCGTATTTGGGTCTATGGTGGCCCATATGGAGCCTGCCGAGCGCATATGTTGCGACAACGCCGCTAACGACCTGCCTTCGGCCTCCGTAATGCTAAACTGCGGTTCGATTCTCACCCCATGAAACTAAATAACCATTCGATTGTCATTGGTAAATAGGTAATCAGGGCCGTATCATCTCGAATCCGCAAATCCTTCAAATCTGGTCTCGTTGTTCATCGAACCAAAGAAATCCGATTGCCCATCGTCGAGAATTTAAACGAACACCTCTACAACCTTGCGACATTCAATAAAGTGGAAAATCATTTCTGAAGAACAAAATAGAACCCCAAAAGGTGAAGGCGGTCGGTCAGGTTAGGGTAAAAGCGTAAAATAAATCAGGGAGGCAAAGTGTCCGCGATTTTCGATGAAAGACCGGCGAAGAAGCAATCTTAGGGGGTCCCTTAAATGATTTGGCCAGGCGAAATCCCGCGACGGCATCGCCCTCCTCGCTTTTTCGTGAACCTGCGGGTCTAAACGAGTTACGTATTATAGCTCGAGGGGGTGGAGGGGGTCGTCCATGGGGTGAACTGAACTAGCACTCGATATACCAGGTTGTATGTTCTGGCCGTGCCATCTGGCGCGCTATTATACGAGTATTTTAATTTAATTAACTCGGCCGCTCGTCGATCGATATTATCGGCGCTTTCCCGGGATTAAGCTTGTACGCGGGCCACCGGCGAATTCGAATCTGCCGTTTAATTAGGATTTCGGCCGGCAACGCGAGCAACAGATTTTATGGAAACGAACCACAAGCGCCATACCGAGCTGAGCGGAGCCGAGCCGAGCCGCCACCGAGGTTCGATCGAATCACCTGTTTTTTTCATTCATCCGCTTTGCCAAACGTATCTTCACTCTTTCCGGCTATTTCAGGAGCGTCTTATCGAACCATTGCATTTTTAAGATCCTACAAGCGAAAATAATATGTTGCAAGTAATGTCTCAAATTCCTTTAACCCTGCCAGGACGAATGTCGTGACTTCGGGATTGCGCAAGACTGCGGATCTTTATGCAAAATAAAAATTGTCTGCATCGATTGCAAGAATGTTATTTCTTCCCTTAATGATTTTAACAGTTATTAATTCAGTTATTAAAATTTTCCAACAACTTTGAGCTTCATCTACTCAATTTTGTTATAAATGCATAAAGATCCGCAGTCTAATGATTATGATACATGATTTAGTTCACTGCGAAAGATATTGTTAGTATTTTAAAGAATCCGTGTCCGCAAGGTTACACTGATCCATTTTAAATGCATCAAATCCGCAGTCTACGAATTAATCTCTTCGTCTAAATTCGACACAGTTGCGATACAGTGAAAAAGAATAAATGCTTCGACTCGCGCGAGCTTTTCGTTCGACCTAACACTCCCAACGAACGCGAAAGACGCAGAAATCTTTCCCAAGATCAAGATTGCATGAGAAGTGTTTTCTGTCTCCGAAGTGTCTCAGTCGAGAGGAGGTCGTTTAGTGGGGTTTCGTCTGCTCTCCCCGAGCAGACACACTCGGTGTATTCCTGTATTTACAACATATTTGCGGGAGCGCGAACACAGCTCTTTGTCATAGCCGAGTGATTTTCGGGTCGGCAATGGTCCCGTTGAAGAGAGCCAGTGCGCCATTGTGCGCTCTCTGAGGGTCATTGTGATCGACTGTGCCCCCGTCCATACTGTGCAGCGCACTTCCCCTGCTCGTGCATCTGTCCTCAATCAGCGGCCCACGAAAATGGGATATACGTTCGTCTCGCCGGCGAACTATTGACCCCGGCATCTAAGAGCGCGTTCCCATTGTCTGGTTTACGTCGTCCCATCGACGAACCAATGTTGCACGATTGTCATTCGGCGTAACGCCAACTTTTCCCTTACACTGTTTATTACGCCTTAAATCGAGTGACAATAAAATTTCATAATGAAATAGATAACGAGCAAGATGATCGGAGAGTATCTAAATATAAAAGTAGCTTTTCTATGAGAACATCCTTTTTCCGATTTCACAACAGGATAACTTGCATTTAATGGAATAAATCCATCTTCGACGCAGACAAAAAGAAATTTTATTAACAATTCTTCGTAGGGTTGCTCGGGCAAGAAAAAGCCGGAGTACCGTGGAGGACAGCTAGGGGAGGATTCCAGTCGTATCATTAACTCGTCCAGGATTGTTCTTCCTCGTTGAACGGATTCAAAAGTGAGGAGAATCGCGAGCGACAGGACACGCCTGGGACAAAAACAACCCCGCCTAAGTTGGTCGAGGACGAGGGGGTCGGAGGGGTGACCGGGTGCAACGAAGAATAGGGCGCACTTAACTCGGGGCTGCTTAAACAGTTGTTTGATCGGTATTATGCATTAGCATGTGGCTGGTGCCACTGCTTATTAGGAGCGCGGTGTCGGAAGAAGCGCGCGTTACACCCCTTGTTGCAGTACCTGCAGGTGTTTGCTGGGACCTGCTTGTATCTTCCGTATTAACGTGTTCAGCGCCGAACCTATTACGCTTAACATTCCATTTATACCGCGCGATATCGTCGACTGTTAAAACACGAACAAAAGATAAAAAATCGGACAGGACCAAACGGAGATACTTCGTTGAAAGCGATAGTTGATTAGACCCTGTACACGTAAACAATAATGATCGCCGTAGGGATCGGCGTGGCGTTGCACGTGTTAGCCGTGGTTTTTCCCGGGCAAGATGAGAGAAAAAAGCGGATACTGGCTTGCGGCCATAGGCAATCTTCCCGGATTCTCGCACGGAGAAAAGGAGGAAACATATCTCTCGAGAAGAGCAGCATCGCGACGAGGATCTAGTCGAGCACGTTCGCCTTTGTCGGGTTAGCGAGCTCCAGAGAAAGAGAGAGAGAGAGAGAGAGAGAGAGAGAGCTAGAGAGAGAGAGTGTGTGTGCGCGAGAGAAGGAGAGAGAGAGAGAAAGGTCGAAACCTAGGTATAATATTCCGGATATTAAATCGCTTTTAAATCGGCTTAGCGTTAACTAGTGGCACTTTAAGCTGCCCGGTGAAATGATTATCAGGGCTTCCCACTCCGTCGACCCGGCTAGCTGTTATCGCCCGTTGATTAATTGTTATGCAATATGACGTCACACACGCCCGCCTACCCGGATTAGAATCCCGCGGTGGAGCATCACGGCGACTGCCACGGTCTCTCCCACCCCCTATCGTTCTCAGGCTGCCTCTCTCTCGGACGTACGCGCCCTCCGACATAGTCTTCGTCGTTCGTTCACGGGAACCGCGTTGCATATAGAACCGGAGGGAGAGGCGCGAAGTTTCCGGCTAATCCTACGAATTTGAGCCAACCGAACATAGGACGCTGATGAATATTGATACAGACGCGGCGGACACCTACCCCCTGTCTATCTCGCCTATGCCTAGCCTCAGCCTCGCCTCGCACCCGCCTCGCTCTACCAACACACCTTGCCTGGCTTCTTCCTCCTCGGCCCGCCTCGAACTGAGAAACGCAAGGTGTCGAAGTGCATCCGGCATGCACGCCGACGAAAGACACTCCTTCCACGACTCCCTGCGACCTCGCGATCTTCGTGTCGCCGGAACAGGGGCGGCTCGCTTGGAGGATCACTGTTGTATTTTTATTGTTACGTATGAAATGTCCGATTTTAGAATGCAACTCTTAGAAAACGTTTCGATCAAGAAATGCTACTACAGTCTATAGGTTTATTATATGAAACTTTGAGGTACAGAGCTAATCCTTAATATTAAACGTACCACGATTTCAGATTTTTTATTTCACAGTCAATGAAATTATAAAAATGCTTTCATAAGAAATGTAAAATAAATAAATTAATTCTTATCATTTCTGTAAGGCAACCACGTGCCTGTTACTTTTATAGTTTTATATTTATTGTATTATTCTACTTTTAAATAAAAAGTTTATTTCAACGTCAACCAACGCGACTGTCTCGTGTGTTCCTTTTATATGTCTGGAAGAAAAACTTATTGACAATAGCATTATGTGATTTTTGGTGAAAATGTGCTGATTAATTAACATACTAGTCGTTGATGGTAAAAAGAACTACAAAATCAAGATAACAATCTTGTAAATGAAAAACATGAATGACCATAATGTCTTATTTTTATCGTAATAGAATCAAGAAACTTAAAATTTGGGTACACAATCAGACATTTCATATGCAACAACCTAATAGATCATCCCGCAACCGATGCAAATTTTCTCTAGACTAGACTGTGGATCTTTACGTGAGATAAGAATTGCATTAATTGCAAGACGTAGGAATCAAGTAGCAATTTATTTCTCTCTTCGGCTAAGCCGTAAGGAGTGTATCGATATTCTTGCAGTTACAGTGACCGAACGCCGGTCGAAGGGACAGAGGGATCGTGAAAGGGTAATCTGTTTGAGAAGCGAATAAAGAAGGTGGATCACAGAATGGCGGAGTGTCGTACGGACGATTCGAAGCGTCGAGCAGGCCGGTAACCTTGCTCTATTATTCCCCTAAATAAAAGAAACCATAAATCGCGGGTGTACGGGGCCGTGGAGGAGCCACGGTGCGGGCTCCATTATATCTTTCGCGATGAACGGTGCCCTTCTTCGTCGGCCATTATGCCGCGGAGAGATAGTAAGGAAGGAGCCACCCCTTTATCTCGACAGACTCCGCGGAGAGAGAGAGACTAATGCCCGGAAATCAAGGGTTAATTCCTCGGCGTCGTAAAGCATTTTATCTGGCCCCGGTTCCAGGACTCCTGCGCTACACCGTGCCATGCCATGCCACGCGGGAAATATTAAAATATAGCGATACAACGACAGATACTAACGTGGCCGCTCACTTTTCCGAAATGGCGGACCGCGAACGTAATCTCGCGGCCATCATCGCGATCATCTTTTCGCTGTTTCAAATCGCACCAATACGTTTTTTTTCATAAATGCATAACATTCTGTTATAGTAATTAGCCACCAACTTGCCAAAGAGATGGCGAAAGAACAACAATAACGATGGATCGACAACAATGATGAATATTTCGATGATCATAGAATTGTTCCCGAGTAAACGTGATTGTTCCATCGTTGCTAAAGTGTATGAGAACACAGCACACGGAAGGCGAGGAGACCATACTGATTTCACAGACGCACAATGCGAACACGCCAGGCTGGAAAGGGGCGCGGACTTTCGACACCTGATCCCCACTAAAGATCGTATCTGGAAAATTGGATTCGGTGTCAGGGTGACCGCTGAAACGTATAAGCAGCTCGTAAAATACTTTTTAGCGCCCGACCGACTTCGCCGCGAAGGATTAAGCTTTGCGGACAGATAAGAATTCCGAATCTGGATCGACGAGCATTTATTCACCCCCCGGAGAATCGTAACGATTAACCGACGGTCCCTGACTCGACTCACGAATATTCAATCAGAACCGATCTTTCTCGTCCACGGAACTCGGAGCAGGATGTCTCCGCTGGATTCGACGATCGATCGAGAGCGACGATTCTCGTTTTTTAACCCCCGTCCGTCTCTCATCTCAGTTTCAACGCGACTCTTCTCGCTTCTTGGAAATCTGTGTGCGAAAGTGTATGAAGAGAAGATCGAAGTGATCGTTCCTAGCTCGAATAAAAATATTCTGCTACCTCGAAATATTTTCTAAATTTGAAAATAATGTAATGTTTTAAATTTCATCTACTCAGTTTTTCCATAGATGGAAAAAATCTTCTGCCCATTCTTCAATTTTTTATTCAGAGTTTAATTAAACTGCGATGTATCAATATATTGTTCTTTCATTTTCAATAAAATTTGTTTAGCGCCGCGTGGATTTGTCAGAACGGAATAAACGAGGAGCTGGAAAAATGAGGGACGAACGAGGGTTAAAGGCGGAAGATTCTCCGTGGATATCGCGGGACCCTTTAGAACGGGCAACCAGCAAAATATCGCCTCGGAAAGTCATTCTTTCCATGGCAATGGAGTCAATTCGGGTCAGCGAATTGCCTTATTGAGGAGCAGGCCGGAGGGACCTTCAGCGTCTCAGATGGAACGCAAAATCGAGTTACGTCGACGCCATCGCCGCTGCAATAAGTGACGTAGGAAAGGTGCCGAGACGGTATACGTCGAGCGATGGCTATTACCACCCCCGATTCGCCCGGAGAATTTTCGTCATTGTCGAATATGGAATTTTCTCATCTCGCGTTCCGATCTACTAATTTACCCTTATTATTATCGTCGCTGTCGCGTCTTTGCCGTGCTATCAAACTTGAATAGAAACCGGAAATGCTGAAACAAAAGCTGTTGAACTGGTGGGAAAATAATCTCGATGTCTTGTTCTTCAACAAATTTTATAATTCAAGAAAATCGGTTCATTTCTAATTTTTAATAACAGGATGCACTCTCTCTCTCTTACCGAGGAATATTAGAAATAGAATCAGCGCTGAATTAACGCGAAATTCTCGCGAAGCGAATCGTGAAGGGACGCAGCGAGGAAAAATGGTTGGAAAATGGATTCGCGCTCCCGCTGCAGAATTCAAAGGTATACAAGGGACGGGAAATGAAATTGAGAAGCCGGACGAGCACGTTGGCGATGTGGGAAACGGTGTCGGAGTGTCGGGACAGCAGGGTGGTCGGCCGAGGACGTAAAAAAGCGCCCCGGGGATGACGCGGTCGCTGGGAATAAGGCGCGGAGACGTTTATTCGCTCGGACAGGAGCCGAGTGACCGAGTCAAGTTGAACGTACAGCTTGGTCACACTCGGTTTCATCTAATAAAAAGGCAAGACTTCTCTATCCTTCTGCGATTCCCCCGGAACCACCCCCGGAGCCCCAAGTGTGCTCCACTTTCGGTTCCACGGTTCCAGCCGGCCTCGGGCGCGGGCGTCGAGCTTCGTCTCCACGAACCTACGGATATACCGATGAATATCAACAATCTTCGTTTTCCTTCCATCCGAATCAGCATCTTCTTTTTTATTATTATTAAACATCTGGAATCTTGGAGAAAGTTACTTCAGGTACTGATAGACTTTATAGATTTTATACATTTATGACAAAAATGAGTACGTGCAATTAAAAGACTTTAAAAGTATTACTATATTATTTTTACTATATTAAACTCTTACTAGTAACAAATATAAATTTATATTTAATTGATGCTCAAACTTTTTATTTTGCATAAAGATCCGAAGTCTAGTCATGATTGTCTTCTGCTAAATCGTTCAAATATTTCATATAGGAGGTACATCGCATTTAATAAAATATTTGAAGAATGCAGCTGAGCAACGAATAAAATGCTGGTAGCGGACGTATTAATAAAATTCAATGTCTTCTGGAGGTTACAAGGTCCGCGAGCACTTGTGTTTCTTGGAGAGATCTATCCGTGTATGAGGGGTGTCGAGGGTCCATGGAAGCAGTCGGGAACCCTCTTGGAGACCTCCGATCGTCGCGTACCGTCGTCGTCGTTGTCGTGATTTTTTCTCGTGGCGCTCGTCAGGGTGCTGTCCGATATAATCCGTAGTTGATCAGATTAAACGGCGCGCAGAGGGCGAACCGAACCGAACCGAACCAAACCGAACTGGAGGCAGCAGTCGCGAGGGTGTGGCGGTTTGCTAGGAAACCACCACCACCGCACCGCCACCGCCAACAACGCCAACCATTACCGTCGGAATCGCAGCGCGAGCACCGTGTCGCCGGATGAAAGAGGCTCAAACTCACCGTGCCGTAAAATAACATTGTCCCGGGCGTCGGTACAGCCCCGAGGACACTCGCTGGAAGCTGGAAAAAGGGTGGACGAGGCGAAAACTCGAGAGGTTTCTTTATTTTCTCCGCCGAACTCGACGTACTTACGTTAAGTACCACGCCGCGCTCCGCGATGGCGAGCGAACTACCGAAAGAACGCCATTGGCGCGGTCTTGCGGGGCTCTCCTTCAACCCATCCCTCGATAATTCCCTGGGAATTTTATCCCTCGTCCCTTCCCTCGCAATTTCTTACTTCACACTTAACCCTTTGCCCTGTAACGTCGAGTCTGGTGACGTCAGACTATTCGCGAATACTTCAAATCAAATCTACCACAAATTCATTTCTGTCAATATCGAGTTCGACGATACAGTAGAATTTCGGTTATCCGAACTAACGGCGCAAACTTCATTATCCACTAATAATAATTATTAATAACCCAAGACTCGTACGAAACGGAAAATTCACGCGACAGGCAACGTGTTAAAGGGCGATCCATTACGCGAGTCACTACACCCTACTGTCATTTTACATTTCGCCTACTCGATTTTGTTATAAACCGCGCACGGAAAGGAGCATGTTTTTGCGAATGGAAGGAAGTCTCCTTGCGCTCGGAGAATATTTTAGCCTACGCTACTGTGGCCGAAAGGGGTGGCAGGGGTAGTGGAGCGAAACGCGATGGGCGGTGGTCTGGGGAAACAGGGTGTCGGGGGTGGAGATTACGGCGGGACAAGCAATATTAAGCGGCCAGGAACAAAAAGACGATACAGCACGCCGGATTACCCGCGATGCACCGCGTTGTCCCGTGAAATTGATACGCGAGTTGCTTTTTAACGGGAACACCGGCGAGCCCCGAGCTCCGAGCGTGCGCCACCCCGGAAATATTCGTCGCGATTTAGATAACGCGACATCGGTACAAAAGGGGCGGTTTGCCGCGGAAAGGGGGAACGTGCGAGGGAAAGGGCAGCTAACGAGGAAAGACTGAAAATAATTAGATCGTCGATCACTCGGGAGACGACGATGCTCTCTTTCGGTGGGAAGGCTTTTTACGCGGCCCTGTTAGCGGGTCTTCTTAGTGACACAGGCTGAGCAAATCAAAATTTATTTGCACGATCTCCGGAACTTCAAAGCTGAATCCTTGAAACTGACAATGATAAAGCTGGAAGCATTTTCTTTTGGCGAGCTTTACATTCTTAGAAGTAAATAGAATATTCCAGAGACACCACGCGATCGCGATTGCGATGTCTAATTGGAAATCGAACGTTTCGCTCGTGCCGTTCCGGAACCTGATTAAACGCGGCGGGAAAGAAATCGGGAATGAAACGTTTCGGAACATTTCCCGTGTGTATCCGTGGTTGGTTCGCAGTCCGCGCACGTACCCCGCGGTTTATCTAAATATTGCTATGGAAGAAAAAAGGAACGGGTTCGCGGCGCGAGAGCAGCGATATCGGTCGCGTGGGAAACATTATTCTCTCGAGCGAGTGCGATCCCTATCCTCATCGTGGGCCGATCCGAGTCTCGAAATTTTGAATCCCGAGCCCCGAAAGTCCGCTCGCGAGAAACGAATTCGTTCTGCCGCGGGCGAACGATTTTCCTGCTCGATAATCGCTAAGAACAGAGTGTAATAGTGTATCGAGGACACTCGAGGACGAGTCGCCCTAAGGGAATATTATTTCTGACCATAATGATGCCCACCCTATCCGATCTTCTCCCTCGGCGAAACGTAACCGGATTCGCAATATGCGAGCCACGATCGGATTCTGCGAGCTCTCGAATGATTCCACGATTACAGAATTATCGGGAGCGCATCGGCAACACAAAGGGAGCGCATCAACCCTTCGAGGATCAATTGGTGCGCAAACGAACGTCTCCGCGATTAGCAGGATCGAACAGCCCAATCAGCTTTTACGAACGTAATGATAATAAAACAATAAAAACAAGTGGCATTAATTATTCTTCCACCCCTTCTACATTACTCGCCGCAACTTTGTTCAGTCAGATCGCTCATGCAGGCTTATCTTCGTCGTATACTCGCTCAAGGAGAATTCGACTGAATTCACGGACTGGCTGATCGATGCCTGGGCGCAGCATTATTCACCCTTTATTGGATTTGCCGATTTTTCCGCCAGGATGTGCGATGCGCGGCCTACCGTGACGCCTCGCGACGTGCAACGCGCACTTCCACCGATGCGACAACCGGCAACCGCATAAATCCAGCCACATCTCCCCCGATTGCAACCGACGCGACGCTAAAGGCGCGAGAGGATCGCCGATAATGGATTTTCGACGGTGTCGCGACGGTTTTTTGAGCCTCGGAATATTTCATCGGCCGCGTTCAACGTCGATTTAGGTCCGTCCCCCGAATTCTTTTTGTTGGTAGTCTTTAATATTAAACAACTACCAACCATTCGTAATGGCCACTCTGAGGTGTCACTGAAAAATTGTAATACCATTATTCAAAATAGCTTTTATGATATTAAATTCGTCCGTATCCAATAAATTGCCTAAAACTCAATTTTTCTATTTTCACGTGCACGATGTACAAAATATCATATAAAATGAACACATTCTAGGTCATTGAAATATCCTGATTTTGAAGTAAAATAGCTTCGAGTGCAAAGGGTTAATCGATTCATTCGTTCATTTCAATGATATTCATGTGTTGGGGTCGCCATTTCCACGCAACTCGGTAATCTAGGATTAAAGGGTCTACTTCGACATCTTTGATCATTGATTTAGATAATCCGTATTTGGTGAAAGAACAATCAAGATGGAAGGACAACGTAAAGTAAGAATGGCGCAAGGTCATAGCCAGAACCATTTCACGGGTGGTTCATATGGCCGGCTTGTCACGTCGTTCCGATGATCATCCGTATTGTCTGAAATTCTGGATCATCTTCCGGGTTAAAGGAACTGGCTCGGTACTTCCGAGTTATTCGTCCAGATCTAAAGATTTGGAACGCACCGCGCTCAGGCAGCACCGCATTTGCATACACCACCGATTTCAATGCTTTCCTCGCCTGGCCTCCTGCCCTCTGCCCCCTTCCTCTCGTGTGCACCCCTCTGTCCCCATAGCTCGCCGACCCAAACCAGGACTTAGTTCTTTCCACCGTCTCCGATGCAAATTACAATATTCCCGTGCTATTCGTTCGGATATGAAAATATATGCGTCTCCTGATCAAAATAACGCGCGTTCCTTCCCATCGCGCCGAGCGAACGTTTCCTCTTCCTGCACCTGTGTAACTTTCCAAAACCAACGATTCACTGCTTCTTTCCGAAAATTTCTCTGTTCGATGTCCCGTCTCAGTAAATTGTTCTTCATCGTTAAATTGAGTCTGGTCGCATAGTAATTTTTGAATCTTAGAAAGTAGACTCAAACTAGAGTAACTGGGGATCTCAACGCAATGTTGTTACAGGGGAAGACATACGGATAGTGGCAGCAGAGGAAAGACAGAGTTCACGTTAAATCTACCGAGTTCTGTAAGTCATTGATATACATTAACACTTTGAGAAAAAACGAAGTCCAGATTTAGAAATGAATTCTTGAGCCGATACATCCAATGTATGTATTAGGACTTTCGGAAAGTCATTTCGTTTTCTCAAGGGAAAATGAAAGCCTATTTTGTACCACTTAGAATAAGTTTTATAACGTTCTGTTCTATATAGAGATTCTATATAGAATTCCTGTTTTTTATTAGCAACAAATTGAGTTATCTGACTATTTACGACTTTATTTGAAATGAAATTGGCACCGCATACAGAATGTTGGAAAAATCGAAGAAAATGGTAATCCGATAGTACATCCTTGGGATCTACAAGATGCAAGAAGATCGAACTATTACTCGGCATCACACACGTTACCTTTTGCAATTCTCCTTCCATTAAAAGAGTTGCTCCGATTTTATGGAATTTGGTGCGGGAAACGAATAAGACTCGTGAAATGAGAAGGAAGAGCACTCACAATCAGTGTAGGAGGACGAGGAGAGAGCAGAGAGAGAGAGAGAGAGGAAGAGAGAATGGGGTCTGAAACGGGAAATTTGCAATCGAGAGAAACACCCGTGAATATATGGCCGCCTTCCGCAGCCACGACGGATTTTACTAATAACCGATACTCGAAGCGAACCGTGGAATATTATAATTGATTTATTGGGGGAAGGATGCGCGGCGTCGGATTTATCAGCGCCTCCGTTGAATTCTGCTCTTCGGGCCGATCGAATGGAACGACGAGGAACGATAGACCACATCACGCATCCGGTTTCGCTTCGGACCCGTGGCGGCCCGGCCGTGTCATTGCTCGTGTTTCGCATTCATTTCGCGCGTTGTTTCGACGCGAAGCGTTCGGCGTCGCGGCCGAAAGCGCGAAATCAGAGATTCATTCGCTGCCGCGTCGTTTAGGCCTCCAAGTGGGAAAGTTCGCCGAGCATTTATTCCCGATAATCGATACCCGAAACCAACCGTGAAATATTATAATTGATTTATAGAGGCAAACAACGTCGGATTTATCAGCCGCCTCCGTTCTGCTCTGTTCCGCTCCGTTCTGCGGCCGCGGAACCGATCGAACGTAACGACACGACCGACGATAGACCGCGTCCGGTGATGAAATCGCCGAGTGCATCGGCGCGTTCGCGTTCGCATTCGTTCGACGCCCGCGCTTCGCTACGCAATTAACCATTGTCGAGCCAGCCGCGACAATGAGGATCGCAGAAATCTGCGCAGCGAATCGTTTAACAACTTTTGTTGCCAATGCAATTTTAGCGATACTGCATTTTTAATTCGGTATGATATACTAGTCCGGTTTCCGAAAAATGATGTCCACCTTGCAACGAAACAAAAGACGAGGCTTCGTCAGAAACACTAAACCTACTATCGCCAATCAAATGACCGGTTTTAGATTTTTTAATTTACGATTGTTGGAATTGTAAGCGTGTGTTTTCATGGAAATCGATTGAATACATTTCTTTTATTCCAGTATAATATTATAATAAAGATCGCACAAAATATAAATAAATTTTATCTTGTTATTTTTATAACACAATACGGTAGGTTTAGTGTTAATTGATGGTACACTCTGCAATCTGATTTCCTTAATCCTCGTGCACCGTTCCGGCCAATTTGTAGCGATAGCCTTTGCTTTTAATTGAAATTGTCTTTGATCGGTCTTTCTGAATCGGAGGATAAAGAACCAGCGTGCAAGAGGAAGAGCGCGGAAGGGCCGATGCGCGATGCATCTTGGTGGAATTATGACAATACCGGGAACGAGGACCGTCGTTCCCCGGAGCCTGGCTCGAGTTTCATCGGGGACTGTACTCTCTGATTTAGTTCGGAGCGATTCGCCGGGAAATCGAATTACCTCCGCGGCGAGCACGCGGAGCAACCTCGAATTAAGAAACACTGAGACTTGCGGAAAATATCGAGACGATATAAATCAAGGCCTCCCGGAAACCTTCTTTTTCTCGTCCGCGATTTCGCCGGGAATTCATTATCGCCGGGATCGATGCTCGATGGTCGTTCTTAACAAACAACGCGTCGTCGCGTAGTCTGCTCCGGGACCACAACTAGGAAGAATCCCAGAGAGGTCTATTTTATTAACCCTCTAGCACTTGAGGCTGTTCTAACTTCCAAATCCAAGACGTTTCTTCCGACCAAAAATTGTATGCACATGAAGTTTATTAGTATTATTCGTGCTTATAACACTTGAATTTTTATCAATTTCTTAGATAGAAACTTTAGTGGTGTACAAATTGTTTTGAATAACAGTGTAGCAATTTTTAATGGCGCAAAAACGGGTGGGTGCAATTTGAAAGAATTTCGGAATATTATTTTCAGCTTTTCGAAGTTGTTAAAGAGAAATTTCTACTTCGTTCCAGATTCTTATAGTTTTTATTTTCCATACATATCCGCAGTATTTATTAATTAATCTTGATGGAGAGAGCGCTGAAGAAAACGCGTCCTGCTCTCGTCTGTGCCGATGGGATTCCCCGGCGCTTTATGTCCCGGAAAGGAGCATCTAGACAGTTAAAAACTTTGTTCGATTACCCATAAAGCGTGCATCGTTCGGCATTCTGTTCCCAAGGTACTTAGCTAGACTTTATTTCGCGTGCTTTACGACCAGGACATCTCCTGCGTCGCGCGAGTCGATTCGGGACGGACGGATTTTCGTGCATACGTCTTGCCGGGCAATCGACGGCATCCGCGGAACCAGTCTCTGTTGCGCGAACACAGTTCCCGGCTATTTACAGCCACTGTAAAAAACTTCACAATACCCTCCTTTAATCGTTCCGACGCTCGGAACGGCTCGCGGGGCTCTCAGACGACGATACTGCACGGGAACGTGTCGTTCAGCGACGTACAAACAATTGTATTGCGCGGAAATCCCTACTCTTCTATCGTGGGTGGAACCCCGAAGAGTTTCATCTTGTTCCATACAACTTCCATACAGTTCAGATCTGACCCAGACCATCAATATCTTGTTTGTATCTTGGCTGTACATTTTTATTTTATTGTAGCTAAGATGGCGACCAATCTATTGACATCGATTATCGTTCGCACCACTCATTTGTCAAATCGATTAATTCCAGAAGTATTGTAGTGAGTGACAAGAAGATCCCTGACAGCAGTATCGCCAGATAAGGCGAAGGAGCCCGAATTGAGGGGAAAAAATTACCCTCTCTATACGACCTTTGGCTCCTCTTCGAAAAACAAGTGAGACGCTCGAGGTAATCGAGGTAGATGGTACATGTCGGCACCCCCTGTGCATTCTCTTGCATATTGCCGACGCGATTACGGAAGATAAGCGTTTCAATTTGATCAGAAAAACAGACCGGACCGTGGCGACCGGGATATTTATCTTTCTCTTGGACTGCGGTCGTAAAATTACCGAAGGGACGAATTGATGCGGGCGTGGGGGGTAGAGCGGTTCTGTCGGGGAACCGATCTCTTTCACCTCTTAGCGAGTTTAAAGACCCGGCCACTCGCGGACGTGCCAAGTTGGGAGAAAGTGCGCGTCGACTGGCGGGACGGGGGGACGTCCTTTACAGAATCCTGTGCTTAATGGCGCTGAATCACAGATTGCGCGCACCCCTAAATTTGAATTTATTATCAACCCTTGCCCGCGCCGAAACGAGCGCCGTGCCGTGCCGTGACTCGGATGGCGATCGTACGGTCGAAAGAATAATTCCCTCGCGTCGATCGGGGAGACCGGCTTCCCTGCGCTTGCTCTCGGCCCGGAAACGCGCAATCGTCGCGCAATAATCGCCGGTTTCCGGCGGAGACGGGCTTGGGAACCACTCGACCTCGATTAACTCTTCATTCGGTAGCCCGCCTCGATTCGGAAGAACAAAACGACGCGATGCCCACCAGAGAAAGACCCCGACCGTCCATCTTTGATTTCAAGGGAGCATTCTTATGTACGAATGCCGTTTTTACGCGAATTTTTACGAATCTTTTCAGAGAAACTGTCGAACTTTTTGCATTGGAATTGTTCATATTTATTTGTATTTAAGGTGCACGTATGATTTATTTTTCCATCAAAATTACACGAGTTAAAATTGACATGAACATCACGTATTCAATTCCTTGAGCTGCAGACATTTAAGTATTTGAATAACAAAGAGTGCGTATCAAGAGTAATATTCGAGGAAAATATACTAAAGTAAATAAGTAAAGATGAACAAATGATTGCATAACATCTCCGCCCAGTAAAGGGTTAAACTTGCCACCAGAATTCAACGAAAAACGCGAATGACCATATCTTATTTTCATCGTAATACAATCAAGAAACTTAAAATTTGTAGCTAGAATACATTGGGTACAAAATTGCATTTGTTTAATATCACTGCTAAAAATCGGACATTTCATATGCAACAACCTAATAGTATGAGCACGGTCACTCGAGGTCCTTGTCCAGCTCGTATACACTACCAGCTGTATTCCACTATCCGAGAACAATTTCTTAAGAACGAGTCCGCGCAGAAAAGTCCCCTGTATTTTCGGGGATTTCCCCGAATCGGGTTGGTGGCCATGCTCGGGCCGCATGTGCTCGCGAATGTTCCGGCGAAGAACGTTGTCGGGAACCCACGGGAACCTGCGACATGACAGCCCGAAATACGGCGGTCGGGTTTTTACACGGCGATCCTTCCGGTGGCTCGGTCAGCCATATTCCCGAAAAGGGTCAGAATCCGGTCGAGGGATATCGATACTCGAAGCGGGAGGGTAGCCCGCGTCGAGCTGCGACCCGCTGATAACAAAAAGCTCGAGCGAAGCGTTTCAGTCAAGCGGTTCGGAGCGAACTGGAGGACGTCTTCCTCAAGATCCACGAGAACAACATAAGGACGTTGATCTGAGGGCGATCGATCATCCGATAATCCCTTGCTCTACGGTTTCATTTTGATCTTGCGGACCTGAATGCGATGATCAGTTTCGCTCGATGCTCTGTGTACACAACGATGTAAAATGGTCATTTGGATGTAGAAAATTAATTTGTACTGTTTTAGGGTCGACATGTTAACGTAAACTGATCATGTTGTTACTGTACACATTAATTTAGTTCAGACATAAATGATTAGTAATTCCGCATTCCATTTCCCTGTATGTTGTTCTTCAATCGCTTGGAAAAAAGCACGCGAATAACCCAGAAGAATACTGAATAAACTTTTTAATGATTTCGGCGCATAGGTTCGATCTAATTTTAAAGTTCGATCTAATTTTAATTTTTAAAAATTAGATCGAATCTATGCGCCGAAATCATTAAAAAGTTTATCCAGAAGAATACTATTTTGGTGAACAGATAACTTTGTGGCTATCGCAATTGATCAATTGTAACTTTATCTTGAATTCGAGTCTTTCAACCGTTGTATTGGGGATTCATTAATTGCTTGTAGAACGAAGGAAATGCATAGAAATTGATGGAGATGTTTCTAATTCTAAACAGTAAACCACGTTAAAATAAGCAGTAAATAAATAATAATAGTAGAACGTGTTTTAGTTTGTAAATAATCGATAAATTCGTGAAGAAAAGGCTACGAATTAATTTGTACACTTCATATTATAAGCGAAGTAGAATTTCTCCACGAAAAAAAGTATGAACAGCTCCAAGAATCGCATGACGCCTCGAAGACATGATTTCAGAGCGAAGGAGGACATCGGACGTCGCATTAACATCGTAGTTGCCGAGCTTCCAGGGACTGTCAGAAAAATCCCGTAGCCGCCGCGCCGGTTAACGATCCGAATCGAGAGAAAAGGAACGCTTGGCAACGTACGCTCCTCTTTTGCCGGAGCTTAGTATTCCGGTGCGAGGTGATCGTCGGGAACCGATTTGACCAAGTTTAGTAGATCCACCTCGTGGGTCAGGCTAGCCGCCCTTGCCCCCTTCCCACAGTATCCTCCTTTAGCCTAAGGTGTTCCTTCGCAAATCCGTCTGGCCGTGGTCGCGGAGGCCACGAGCGGAATACCAATTCCCAATTTGTCCAGGCATATCGACTGGGCACTCAAGGGCGTGACACAAATGCCAGATGCAATCAGCACGGCCTCCGAACGACGCGACGCGATAGAACAAAGTGCAGTCCTCGTCTTAATCCGGCGATCGACAGCCGCTCTCGGCTCTCCGATCCGAAAATCTGGACCGCCTTTCGCCGGATGCAACAAACGGTTGTCCTCTCCGCTTCGGGTATTATACGAAAACCATTTCTTCTCTTTCTCACTTCTTGTGGCTCCGAAAAACAAGTCGCACAAGCACAAGAACGTTTCGAACGATCTAGAAACTCGCCCGACTCCTTCGAAATTAATACTACATTTTTCAGCGTAATCTTCATTAGAGAATATACAAGATTTGTAGATTTGCCGGGCTGTATAAGTCCAATTGCTACAATGTTTTTTTGTTGTGTCGGTACAGTTGTCCTTAACGTATGTTGACATAGGTAGCTATATTAGATGCTTAGTCTGTTGTTGGTTGTCGAAGAGGTTACACGTTGTGCTCAGCGATTTTTGAAATTACACCACGACAATGCACTTAGGTGCTTAGGCACATTTCACTGAAAAACTAAAATTCCGCGTATTTTTTTTATCAAACCTCGTTTTTTCTTTTTGTATGGAAGCTCGCGTCGTACGTGGCAGAGTATCATAGTCTCAGCGTCATCGGCCACCATTAATGTAACAGTTAACTGGATAACAAAGTTTCTATAAAAAATTGCTATTCGATTCCACGGCAAAAACTTCGAAGCGGTTAGCCGTCGACAGCCAGCCGCGCGTTAATGTATTTTCGATCGCGAAACAACGTCGCCGTCGGCCTCGCGATATCGCGAAGAAGAGGGGATTCGTTGTCGAAGAGATTGCAAAAAGGAGGTGGGAGGGCCAGCGACCCGGCGACGCTCGCGCAGAGGAAGAAAATCCAGTTGGTTTTCTTCAAGGTTTCTCTAGCCGCCTCAATATTGTCGCTATCTCTTGTATACAGTTGCCGCCATATTCCTCGGGAAGCCGCCATATTACCAGAAACTTCCACCCCCTTTTATGTGGCTTGCCGCGGACCGTCACCGCGAAAACTACCCCCATAAAAGTTGACGACTTAAATCGCGGGGCGTATGCCCTGGCCGGAGCGCGCGCGGCACGGAAACGTCGAACACACTTACGATCCTTGTGAAACGCCTCGAAATATTTCGCCGTACACCCGCCACGGCTCCACCGGAGAACGATAAAATAGAAGAGAGCCGAGAAACGCGCGTTCGAAGCGAACGAGCCTCGAAAAGACATCTTTAAATCGGGAGGAAGTTCCTTCGACCACGATCAAAAATTAAATTACAGTTCTGAGAAAAAGACAGCGATTCTGAATTTCTTAAGACAAAACCTTGGTGTATAAATATTCGAAAATTTTTGTTTCATTTGGTTGAACAAACTAGTTCGTCCTTGTTCCGATGTGGAAATCTACAAGTGTACAAAATTAATTGTGGTAGCCCAGAGCAAATGGATGTTATTCCGAAGTAAGAGATAACAATGAATCCCGCGGAAGATTCTCGAAGGAGTAAAAAGACGGGCGACGACGAGCGAAATCCGCACGCAGATTTGATACGACCGCCCCGCAAAGAAATAATCGTGGAAGACGTTCGATTATGCCAGCGGGGACTTTATCATACTGCTCATAAATTCCCCTCCCGCGCGAAGCAATCTGCGTCTTCGGTCTTCGAGGAGAGGAGAAGAGGCCGGTAATCCCGTAGAGGTACCGAACGATAAAACGGGAAAGAAGAAGGCGGAACGAGGCGATCCTGAAGTGGCCCGTAATGAAGGAGGCCAAGATAAATATGGAAAGAGGACTGGCGCTACCCATCCAGATCTCAATATGCTTGAAAGTGTCCCGCTGACGTGGCGTTTCGGAACCGAATGTCCGAGGGATTAGTTCGACGTCATCCTGGACGATACAAGCCGGAATAAAGAACCTAACCTCGCTTTCGAAGCGCAGAAAATATCGAGACCCTACTCAATTTTATTTCGACTTTACTGAATTAATTTCATTGATCAGAAATCGCCTAGAAAAATTAATGAAGAAAATGCTGCATGTTTCTCGAGGTTCGATATCGATCATTTTTGCACCAGATTCCGATTCGTGAATGAAGGCATGAGCGATAAGTCTCGCTAAGTAAGTAACGACTCGACACTGAGGCTGGCTTAAATAAACGGAAGCGGGGTAGTCCGCTTTGCGGCTAATATCACCGATGTATGTATGAGGGCACGATATGTATAGGGGAGGGGTGCATAAATATGTGCGTATGCGTCACCGCACGCATAAGTGCCGATGAGGGGATTTGTAAATGATCTGAACGTCGCGCGTCAATCACTTACGCCGTTTCGCAACAAGCGCCGAACATCGCGCGTTTCACTTCGACTGTAGTCAACAATAACTTCTCTATTTTCATTCGCGATTTTTTATAGGACAATTTTAATAACCTTCGGATCCTCGCCAATAAGATCCTCACAAGTGGATTATAAATGATTGTTTCGTCTTATCTTGCGATAAATTTCATGGTTTATAGGGTATAGAAGTCGATGAATTTCGTTTCGAGAGACCGACGTACATTTTGTAGTTTTTTGAAATCCGAATGAGACATTTTGGAAAATCTTTAAACAGAGAATCGTGGAAAGTTGAGCGGAGACGGGAGGTCGGGTAGAACGCGTAGGAAACGTCTTTCCGCGGTTCCAACGGTACCCGAGGGTCGGAAGGGAAGTCAGCTTAGACTCGTTTTCCCCGCAAAGCAGGTCGCGACATCCGGCGAGGATCCGCAAAAAAATATATTCCGCCGTCTGAGATATACCGTAAAGAAGGAGCCCCGGGATGGGTCTCTGTTAAGACGTCGGAAACAGCGCAAAAAGAATCTTTCGAGGCGGCGAAGGGGCGAAATTACGTCGAAAAGTCTGGAGAATTTATCGGGGCACTTTTTAAACTCCGCCTTCGCGCGATTAGCATATTATTTCTATGGAAGCCCCCGGTGGAAAGACCGGGTACGGCTCCTGCGCCGGTGTAACGCGGCCAGGAGCATATCAAATATGTTGATAAATGATCCCTTTGAGCGATGAATAGACGGCCGTCGAGCGCCGCGCTATCCGTATCCTTTTTCTCGTTCCGCGCGGCGAACATTTGAATGTCAGAAGAAAACGCCTTTGCTAGCTGACTCTATCTTCCTTCCTCTATCCCCCGTTCTCCTTTCTCCTCCCCCCCCCCCCCCCCTTTCAGCCCCGATCCGCGTCACCCCTTCGATCCGGGAACAAAATCACAAGTGTCTGCGTCTTCTCTCGCAACGCTTCGTTTCGAACCGAAAATATCTTGATTCGTTAGAGCCCCGATCGAATATTGAATTCGCCCGCTTCTCCTCTGGGTATTACGCTCGCGAAATTCCCCTGCGAATCGCTCCCAAGAAATTCCTTCCGCGGTAGCTGTACTCGTATGGTGGCACTCGGTACGGTGACTCAATTAACCACAATCATTAGGTGAACGGAATGATTTGTAATGACTAGACCGCGAAAAACGAGTATGTGCCATTTAATGATCTAACAATGCCAATCTAATGTTTTCAGCTTGTTGAAATGATTATTAAAGTAAGAATTAGACGTCTATCTGACTCCAGTCTCTTGCAAATGGTGCAGATAATTTTTACCTTGCATAAAGATCCGCAGTCTACTAATGACTTATTAGTATCAAGGCTAGATGCATCAAGGCTTGTTTGATCAAGTATCATGATCGCTAACGAATATCAAGTGGGAAGCCGGGAGAAAATTGTCTACCTTGCAGAAGCGAATAACGAAAGCTGAATTTCTCGTGTTTCCGCGAGCTCTTGGAAGAGCTCTAGAAATCGAGGCATAGCTTTGATCTAGGATTCCCGGACGAGAGGATAGAGCTGCGACCAGTTTGGATGCGGGTCGCCGATGCTAAACAGTCGGATTTCCGTTCCGCCAATCAGTTCGGACCGACCGCCCTTTACCAATCTCCATACGATTGTCGCGGGCAAGACAAAAAAGAGGAACAGAAGGACGGTGTTCCGTGTTCGTAGATGGCAAAAACGCCATCCAGAGACACTACGCGTCGCTTTGTTTCGCAAACGCGATAATTAAAGAGCAACGACGAAACGATAAAAGTTTCGAAACGAACCGACCGCGTGAAATCGCAAAAATACGGTGCTGGCGGAAAATCGCGATATTTCACCGCGGTCGCGTTACCGCGAAACGGGGGTGCGTAGGGGATCGAAATATTTCGGCTGGATGTTGAACAAATTTTATCGTTCGATTGTGTTTTACGGGCCGCGAACAATAACGTTCTGACAATTAGCATCATAAAAGGAGGAACACACGTCGGAGAGCATAACGAGAACAGAATAAATTTTCCGGGCTCGACTAAATTAATTGTTAAGCACCGCGGGGGTGGATTATTATTATCGTTGCGGACGGAGCGCGATGCAATGTTCGTTGGCGAATAATAGATCTCTGCATTGTTAACGAAGGATACAGAATCGTCGATTTTATCCCCCGAGGTCGAAAACACGGCCGATAGCTGCGAGATAACTTATCGACGACCGCTTCGGACGATACATCATGAAGAATTGTGCGATCGTATGCCACCGTGGCATTATCATAATTATCACCGCATAATTTTAGCGTTTGCGGGCCAGGTGTGCCGTCAACGAGAAATTTAACGGCCGAGCTTGCAATGCAATTGCAATCTCGGTATCTGTTACTATATCTGTTGCTATATTTACGATTTTCAAGCAAGAACCATTTGTTAAATTAAAAGACGCAAGTTTATCAATCAATGTTTCTCTTAGCAGCGCATTCGAATTTCGCGGCAATTCCGAATCGTGTTGGCCACCTATGAACAAGTGCGAGAAACTACTTTACGAGCAATGAAACGTTTACTTCATCTGCCGATAGATGGCTCTGCGCGTCGATGGATTTGCGCGGCAAATAAAAATTTAGCTTGTAACCATTTGTAATGACTTCACCGTTCGGAAAATGATAGTCAACTATTAATCAGCGACAGAGCTAGTCTACATATAATCTAATTGAATATCTTATCGCGGATCCTTAGGAAATAGCGCATAGTTTCCAGTTAAAGATTTAACAATATTCTAAATACGGAGGTCGAAGGTTCTGAAAAATGCGAATCTCTCACTGCGGCCTTCGATAAATTAATTTTCTTAGCGTAAGAAAATCAATGAGTAAAATTAGTTGATAGAAGATGGCTGTTAGGAGCCAACTTGTGGTAGTGTACCGCAATACTTCGAGGGAACTGTACACAGACTGAAATTCATAAAATATATATACTCGCCCTCGATGTCTGTCGCCCGGCATTGTCGGGAATCCAAAAAAAATGGAATAAAGCTTCTCGCAGCGATGTTCTGCTCAGCGAATGTCTGCTTCTCTCTCATCGAAACGATCACTAAAGTTAGAAATAAATTGAACGTGTGTTAGTGCGGCTGGTCTATTTCTGTACCCGCACCCTAGAATAAAGTCATGACTGCACATACTGATCGCGGCTGAAGCCGAGCTAACGTCTTTCTTCCACGACGACTTTTTGCACGAGCAGCAGCTGCTAAGCTAAAGCAGGCTAAAGCTAAACTGATAATCTGTCTGCCGACGATCGAGAAACAACAATTTACCCACTGGTATAATCAAACGCGACAACACCAGTGGTTCTCCGACTGTGTATTGTAATCGCAATGATCAACCGGCTTTAACAATCGAACAGTTTCAAACAGGTGCGTGAACTCGATTGATACTTGGCACGCATTCTTACAGCAAATACCTTCTACCCTCTCGTCTGTTACTATTGTGGAAAGTTGTTCGAACATTTGAACATAGAACGATCGAAGGTTACACTTATAAAAGTGGCAGTGCTACCTCCAGAAACTTCGACGATTTATTAGCCCTGTTGTTCGAATTGTCGAAAGTATCATAACATCTTATTTTTACAATACTTCGCCTATATCCAAACGTTTCACTGTACAAACGTCCCTTCACTTTCTGAATATAATTTACCCAAACGTTTCGCTCTGTAGTATTTCTATTTATTGTTATATATATATATATATAGTATGTATTTCTAAATATATTTAAATGACTGTACAGTGCTTCCGAATATTTGCGAAAACTTGAATTGAATAATTATATTTGAATTGAAAAATTACAAGATCGAGTTTCGAGAACGATTTCACGCGACGCCGGGCAGTCGATAGAATTCATTTTGGTGTTCATCGTGGAGATCGATGGACCTATCAAACTCTTAATGTTGTGAGGTTAACCGCTGTTTGTGTTTCTCTCCGCAGGAATCACTTCTCGAGACCACGATGAATACGCGCCGAACGCGTGTGCAGATTCTACTGTTTTCGATCGCGATCTTCGGGTTCTTTTCCTGTGGAAATGCAGCATCCGCGCATATCCATACTCACCAGCAAAACAAATCCGGCAGCAATGAAAGAACAGAAGATGGTGCGTTTAGTCCACGAGATATGGATCACTATGCAGGAGGAGAACACCACCAGGAATTCGATCATGAAGCCATCCTTGGTAATTATCTTTGTATACCATCTGCAAAAGAATAAGGCCTTTCGGTTCTCAGCGTATCGTAAACGATATTGTTTCGAATACCTATTTACAGGAAGCGTAAAAGAGGCAGAGGAGTTTGACAAACTGCCTATCGAGGAATCCAAAAGACGCTTAGGAATTCTATTGACCAAAATGGATTTGAATAATAACCAGTTTATCGAGAGAAATGAATTGAAAGCATGGATATTAAGATCGTTTAGGTACGTGCATTCGAATCGCCATTAGTAGACTGCGGATCTTTACGCAAAATCAAAATTTTCCACCTGAATTGCAAGAAACTGTAAAAGTGTATTTAAATTTGACTAATGTATTTAATGTTTTAAATTACACCTATTCATTTTTTTCATAAATGCATAAAATCCGGAGTCTAGCCATTAGCTTGTCCAAAATAGAAATTAATTTATGCTTATCTTATCTTTAGCATGCTTTCTGACGAAAGTTCCCAAGATCGATTGGAAGATACTGATGTGAACAAAGATGGTAAAGTTACTTGGAATGAAATTTTACAAGATACGTACGGCTCCGATCCAGATGACTTGGAAGCAGATGTTAAACTTATTAGCGACGACAGGCAAACGTACGATGCTGCCGATATGAATAAAGATGGGTATCTTGATCCGGAAGAGTTCAAAGCTTACACTCATCCGGAAGAAACACCTAGAATGTTTCCGCTTCTCCTAAAGCAAGCTTTAGAAGACAAAGACTTAGACAAGGATGGATACGTTAGCTTCCAGGAGTTTATCGGTAACAGAGCCAAATCAGAGAATAAGGAGTGGTTGTTGGTAGAAAAGGATAAATTTGATTACGAGCACGACAAAAATAAGGACGGAAGACTCGATTCGGAGGAAATACTTTCTTGGCTAGTACCCAGTAACGAGTAAGTTTCGGATGCTTTTATTTAGGTTTGGTCAGTTGATCATTTCAGAACAATACGCGTGCTACTTGGATCATAAATATTACAGGGAGATCGCGAACGACGAAGTGGATCATCTGTTTGCTTCATCGGACGACGACCACGACAATAGATTATCCTTCGATGAAGTCTTGGAACATCACGATGCGTTTGTCGGAAGCGAAGCAACAGACTATGGAGAGCACTTACAAGATATCGAGCGTTTCCAAGACGAACTTTGAGAATCGATGGCTAGGCATGTTAGCGAACTCTTCATCCTTTTGCGTAATATCTATCAGAATTTTGCGTTTATGGAAGTATTTTGAATAGTTCTGAATGCTGCCCTTTCAGCTATGATATATTTCGGTGTTCCTATTTATGCTGCATTTAGAGTATATTTGTGTTAAAGGGATAGACTCGTTTCCAGGATTGCAAGGATGCGGGATGCGCCTTCTCATTTCTCGATACATAATGCAAAAATGAGGTTTTTCAGTAGTCAAAAGCGCTAGATAAAAGATCGATCTAGGCCACGATCGACCTCAAAAGTCCTACTTTTACGTTTACGAGGCGTAATTTACATTATTCGGCAGTATGTAGCTGTCGCAGCTTTATGAAAATAGAATAATACAAATTACGCCTCGTAAACGTAAGAATAGGAAATTTGGGGGCGATTGCGGCCTAGATTGATCTTTTATCTAGCGCTTTTGACTAGTGAAACCTCATCTTTGCATTATCGAGAAATGAAAAGTTACATCCCGCGCCCTTGCAATCCTGGAAACGGAACCACACAAAACTTATTTAAAATACTCGAAGTATAGTTTCACCAGTCTTCCAATTTTTACGAAACTTTCGTGCCATAAACACGGTGATATATTGCTTCAGCACAAGTAGAATTTACATTTCTTCTAAGTAATGAAAGTTACCAGAAACATATTGTCTCATTTTGATTATCGTTCAGTAAACAATTATATACATATGCATGCGCTAGCACTATATCTTTGTATATGTGCAACGATTATTAGAGAGGAAGAGCTCACCTTGCAATTTATCTAAACAGCGAATCAATTAATTAAATTCTTCTGATTATTACATAGAGTAATATAACATGCGTAATAGAAATTCGAAGATATTCGCATATTTTCCATTTTGTCTACGAAATTCTCTAGCATTCGGTCAGGACATACTCTTTCGAAATAGGTTTGTCTACTTTTCGTATTCGATGACGAACAATGTGTATTGTGATGAATTTTTGTAATAAAATATGCTTTACATCTTAAATATCTTCGTGCCATTCAAAGAAAAGCAATAAGTCTTCTAACTAAAAATATACATAACAGGATAAAGAGATTAAAAAAGGTCTGAAAAAAAATATTTAATATGGTATTTGTAAATCTCTTATCCGGTTATACCCTTTATATTTTCATCGATTAGATATTAAATAAATAAAACTGTATATACAAAATGTCAATAAATTACATCAATATTTACACAGTGGATAAAATAGAAATCTACATT
The DNA here is from genome assembly GCA_028455795.1 of Lasioglossum marginatum. Lineage (NCBI taxonomy): Eukaryota > Metazoa > Arthropoda > Insecta > Hymenoptera > Halictidae > Lasioglossum > Lasioglossum marginatum. The sequence continues at coordinate 10,420,100 of CM052245.1, read as the reverse complement.
CGCCATAACCTTGTATGAATTCTAAATAAACACTGGCAGCCAGCAGATACTGTTTGACATACTCGTTCCTCGAAACCAACGTTTTTCCATTTATTTGATATAAAAAATTGGTTAAAATGCCATACGCTAATCAACCATCGGTTCACATTACGGATTTAACCGAGGAGAATGTCAAATTTCAAGTTGAAGACACCGAATTGAGGTATGAGAGGTTATACTGTAATTTAAGATACGTCGGCCTCGTATGAAAATTTTGTTTGAACGTAACAAGTACTTGAAATATCATTACAGTGTAGCAAATAGTATGAGACGCGTATTTATTGCTGAAACACCTACGATGGCTATTGATTGGATCCAGTTGGAAGCTAATTCGACAGTTTTAAGTGACGAATTCTTGGCTCACAGAATCGGAATGATACCTTTGATCAGTGACGACGTAAGTAATAAAACAACCGATTAAACCAGTTCACAATAAAAATGAAAAAATAAATTTTTTATTAAAATGATCCAGGTTGTCGATAGGATACAATATACAAGAGATTGTCAGTGCATGGATTTTTGTCCGGAATGCAGCGTAGAATTTACTCTCGATGTGAAATGTACAGAGGATCAAACAAGACACGTAACTACAGCAGATTTTAAGTCTAGCGATCCGCGAGTTCTTCCTGTTACATCGAGACACAGAGAAGACGATGCTAGCGAATACGGAGAAACGGATGGTCTCTGTCTTTGAATATAAAACAGCAGAATGTGCAGTAATGTGTAGACTGCAATCTTTATGCAAAATAAAAAAGTGTATGCATTGATTGCAAGACACAGAAGCAAAATAAAAATTTCTTTCTTCTTTTAATTATCTGATTAAGCTGAAACTGATACATTGATGTCTTTAAATCTTTTTAATATGTCCACTGCTTTAAATTGTGCTTACCCATTTTTGTCATAGATGCATAAAATCTGCAGTCTAGTAACGTGACTATAATGATGAATTTTTTACAAATATCGTTCATATGTTTTTCACATTGCAGAGATACTAATAGTAAAGCTACGAAAGGGACAAGAATTAAAGCTAAGAGCGTACGCGAAGAAAGGCTTTGGAAAGGAGCATGCAAAGTGGAATCCAACTGCCGGAGTGAGCTTCGAATACGACCCAGACAATTCTATGAGGCACACACTGTTCCCAAAACCCGACGAATGGCCGAAATCGGAGTACAGCGAATTAGAAGAAGATCAATGTAAGCATCGATAAATTTCAGAAGACTAAGTAGCCTATTTAATGGATCGTTTCAGATGAAGCACCATTCAATTGGGAAGCTAAGCCGAATAAATACTACTTCAACGTCGAAAGTAGTGGTGCCTTGAAGCCTGAAAACATCGTAATGATGGGTATCGCAGCGTTGAAGAACAAATTGTCTAATTTACAGACACAGTTGAGTCACGAAGTTCAAAGCGATGCTCTGAGCATTCATCATTAATCGATGTATAGAATTAATGCTTTTAAAATCAAATCATTTCCAGTCCATCCTACGTGAAATAAAATTTTCATCGAAATAACCGTGTGTTTGTAATTATTTTGTCCTCGTTCTCAAGATTCAAAGCACAGTACTATTTTTTGATGTGGTGGCAATGGAGTTACGTCTCCCGCCCAAATCTAGGGACATTTTTCTAGTTGTCTTGCAAATTACTTTACAAATGTCGCTCTGCCAACAAGTCGGTTGAATATTTTTGTTCTGTTCAGTGACTGAGAAGTTGTTTTCCCGATTGAGTTACCGTAAAGTGATAGCACGAGAAACACTCGTGTTGTTCCCCCTGCATTATGTACATCAAACAGGTACTGGAAACTAATGATTAGTGTTTAAACATTAGATATGATATCTCTTTTGCGCGTTCCGCATTACTTCCTCTTCGACGGACGCTTACCGTTAGAAGCGAATGTTGTTATTGTTGTTCTAGTTTAACGCGAACAAGCATCGTTATCGACGGATAGTTCGTAATATTTTCTATTCGTTAAAACGATAAGTCGAATATCAATAATAACCAAACCTGTACATCGATACGAGTTTGTACACAAATGCGTTAGAAATGTTGCTACCAGTTGTCCAAAATTGATCCAAGAGATTAGAAATATGTAGCAATCATTATTTGACTGATTTGACCGTGTTCTAATCCCCTAAATACGAAAGTTAATCATTATTTGTAGACTCCGAATGTTTATGCAAAATAAAATATTTGTGCAACAATTGCAAGACACAGGAGCTAAATATAAATTTGTATTCTTCATTAATCATTTTAATGCGGTGGAAATAATATATTAATACGTCTTCTATTATTTTCACTGTTTTAAATTGCGCTTTCTCATTTTTGTTATAAATGCATCAAATCCGGAGTCTAATTATTTGACTGATTTGACAGTATCCTAATTCCCTAAATGCAAAAGTTACCATTCTATGTTATACATTTGTTTATGCTTAGGTGATTATCCAAGGATTTAAATCATACCGTGAACAGACAGTCGTAGAACCTTTCGATCCGAGGCATAATGTAGTAGGTACGTACAGGTACTCAATTGAACTTTACGACAAACGAAGTATTGAAATTTATGTATGTTTCTCTTTATTTCCAGTGGGCAGAAATGGTTCTGGCAAGAGTAACTTCTTTTACGCGATTCAATTTGTTTTGAGCGATGAATTTTCTCATCTCAGACCAGAACAGCGACAGGCTTTATTGCACGAGGGTACAGGACCAAGAGTTATTTCGGCACACGTGGAAATTATATTTGACAATGCTGACGGGAGATTACCAGTATACGATATTCCAAATTACATTGTTTCTATGTTTTTTGAATGTGTTTTACATGTTAATCGCTTCTTGTAGCTTGATAAAGAAGAAGTATTCTTGAGGAGAGTGATCGGCTCGAAAAAGGACCAATATTTTCTTAACAAGAGAATAGTAACTAGGAACGATGTGATGAATTTGCTAGAGTCTGCAGGATTTTCACGATCGAATCCCTATTATATCGTAAAACAAGGAAAGGTATGTATTGTAATCGATTTGTGATTCATGCAAAAGTATGGAGACTGTAATGAATTATATTCTGTAGATCAATCAAATGGCAACGGCGCCTGATTCTCAGAGACTTAAATTATTAAGAGAAGTAGCTGGTACTAGAGTATACGATGACAGAAGAGAAGAATCAAAATTTATTTTAAAAGAGACAGAAGGAAAATTGGAAAAGATTCAAGACTTTTTACGGACAATAGGTAAACCATAATTAAAGTAATAACTAGACTGCGGATGTAAGCACAATTTAAAGCAGTGGACATATTAAAAAGATTTAGAGATATCAGCGTATTTGTTTCAGCTTAATCAGATAATTAAAAGAAGAAAGAAATTTTTATTTCACTCCTGTGTCTTGCAATCAATGCAAACCTTTTTTATTTTGCATACAGATCTGCAATCTAATAATAACGTTTAGAAATGTGACAACGTTGCAATTTCATTCCAGAGGAACGTTTAAAGACATTGGAAGAGGAGAAAGAGGAGCTGAAAGAATATCAATGCTGGGATAAACAGCGTCGTTGTTTGGAGTACACCATTCACGAACGAGAGCTTAAGGAGAATAAAAGAAAGCTGGAGGAGCTTGAAAAATCTAGAGCAAATAGCGGAGCTGAACAAGCGCGTTTAGGAGCGGAAGCAAAAACTGCGCAAGAGATGGTGAGAGCTGCAACGAAACGTCTGAAAGAAGCAAAGAAAGAAGTGCAGACTGCAAAGGAAGAGAGAGATACGCTCAGGTAATATTAACACTTTACCTACCGAAAACCTATTAATAGGATTTTCGATAATTGTGCTGTACCAAAAGAAAGCATAGAAATTTTCTTTTACATTACAATCTTAAATGAAACTATTAGATGACGTTATTGAGGGTGACATGTTAGTTCGCAATGAAAATGTTGTTGCTATTGAAGGTTCCATTAAAAAGTGTTTAGCCATGTACCATAGATTTTTCAAAATTATGCAATAATCATCGGTCGATAATGTGTTAAGAAAAGAGTATGTAATATATAATAGTTGTATCATGGATGCTTATGAAAATTTGATTCACAGTGCTGAACAGCAGCAGTTACTCAAAGAGAAAACAAAATTGACATTAACCATTAACGATTTACTGGAAGAAGTAAAAGGAGACAATGACAGTAGAAAGCGTGCCCAACAGGAGCTGGAAAAATTGAAAGCAAACATTGAAGGGCGAGAGGCTGAATTGGAGAGACTGAAACCAGAAGTGAGTTGTACATCGCTATCGTATTTCTATGACTTGTATAATAAAATTAAATGGTCAACAACGTATTTGTAGTATGAGGAAATGAAACGAGTAGAAGAGGAATGCACGCGCGAATTACAATTGAAAGAGCAGAAGCGAAAAGAATTATATGCCAAGCAGGGACGTGGCAGTCAATTCACTAGCAGGGTATTCCATATGATTTTATTAAGGGAGTAACCTCATTTCTAAGATTTCAAGGGTGCGGGATGCGCCTTCTCATTTCTCGATAATGCAAAGATGGGGTTTTTTAGTAGTCAGAAGCGCTAGATAAAAGATCAATCTAGGCCGCAATCGTCTTCAAAAGTCCTATTTTTACGTTCACGAAATTCGGCAGCATGTAGCTGTCGCAGCTTTATGAAAATAGCTACATGCGCAGCTTTATGCTTCCAAATAATGCAAATTACCCTGCCGAATATTGCAAATTACAACTCGTAAAGATAAAAATAGGACTTTTGAGGGCGATTGCAGCCTAGATTAATCTTTTATCTAGCGCTTTTCACTACTGAAAACCCCCATCTTTGCATTATCGAGGAATGAGAAAGCGCATCCCGCACCCTTGCAATCCTGGAAAAAACGGGTCTACCCCCTTAAATAGAAGACAAAAACTGTAGATCTCGTTCTTTAATATTTCCTTCGTGATAGGACGAGCGAGACAAGTGGATACAAAATGAACTGAAACAACTTACCAAACAAATTAGAGATAAAGAAGAGCATCAGAGAAAGATCAGCGAGGATTTGAAGAAAGACGCGGAGAAACAAGTTATTTTAGAGCAGAAGATCGAAGAGCATACACGCGAAATGGAGCAGCAACGAGCATCTATAGATGAACATAACAAGCAGTACTATGAACTAACCAAAGCAAAGGACCAGTGTCAAGCCACTCGAAAAGAACAGTTTGTTCATTGTACAATGTTTGCATTTATAAAAGTTTCGCGAACTATGAATTATATTTATCGTTTTACAGGTATCGACAAGAGAGCGTGTTGCAACTTAATTTATCAGGACTCAAAGAGGATTTGGCGAAGGCGGATCAAAGTTTACGGTCCATGGCCGGGAAACCGATCCTAAACGGACGAGATAGCGTGCGAAAAGTGCTGGATACGTTTCGGTAATTATTGCGATTTTCCTTGGAAAGTAAAATCCTTGCTGATGACCGATTCAATTTTTAGAACGCGTAAAGACATGGCTCACGAGGTGAGTAGCTATTACGGGCCTGTGATAGAGAACTTCAGTTGCGAGAAGAATTTTTATATGGCTGTGGAAGTGACTGCTGGAAATCGATTGTTTCATCACATCGTGGAGACAGATAAATTCGGGACGAAAATCTTGAAAGAGATGAACAATCAACGGCTTCCAGGAGAAGTCACGTTTATGCCTTTGAACCGACTACACGTAAAAGATATAGACTATCCAAAAACTGGCGACGCTATGCCTATGATATCAAAATTAGAATACGACGAGAAATACGACAAAGCTTTGAGGTGAAAGACAAAAGATCAAACATGAAAATTTTAGTAGTACGTAATTGAGTTTAACGTGTTGTAATAATCTGAATTTTTCCTCTACAAAAATGCAGATATATTTTTGGAAAAACATTAATCTGCCGTAACTTAGAGACTGCAACGAATTTGGCCCGCACCTCCGGTTTAGATTGCGTGACTCTGGAAGGTGACCAAGTATCATCGAAGGGATCGTTAACCGGTGGATACTTCAATACGCTAAGGTCACGTTTAGAGATACAAAAGACTAGATCGGAGTTAATGGCGCAAATCACGTCCCTCGATTCCCAATTGGCCACCCTTAAAGACGAGATTAGAAAAGCAGATCAGAACATTAGTTCTTATGTTAGTGAAATGCAGAGAACCGAAACCAAAAACAGCAAAGCAAAGTAAGTTATTGTTACTTTGATTTACATTGTACCATTGTGGTTCCCGAGATTATTACATTGTTCTTCTTGTCACAGAGACGTGTACGATAAAATGAAAGCAGAAATACGACTTATGAAAGAGGAATTGAGTGCGATAGGAAGATACCGTACACCGAAAGAAAGAAGCCTAGCTCAGTGTACGTCGAGTCTAGAAGCCATGCGTGCAACAAAAGAGGGATTGGAAAGCGAACTCCATCAAGAACTAATGGCACAATTGTCTGTTACTGACCAGTGTCAGGTATTAAAAGTCTAGATACAGAAATAATGAAATTGATTCTATTGGTTTGCTCATTGCTCGCTATATTCTAGGTAGACACTTTGAACGACGATATAAGACGGCTAACAAAAGACAATAAAGAAGCATTCGCGAAACGTATGAGACTAGAAGCTGAGAAGAATAAGTTGGAAAACTTGTTGACCAATAACTTGGTAAGAAGGAAAGACGAATTAGTGCAGGCTTTGCAAGAAATATCAGTGGAAGATCGACAACGACAATTAGAATCCTCAAAAGCGCAATTAGCAGACATCGAGAAGAGACTAGTCAAAGTGAATTCAGACTTCAAGATTCAGAACGACCGAGTTACCAGTGCTATAAAGAAGGTAAAAATCTGGCTTACGGCAATTAACATTTGTGTACAGATGATTTATCGTTTTTCTTGAATTAGCAAAAAGCAGAGTCGTCAGAAGTTGACAAGTGGAAGGTCAAAGAAAAAGATGCCCAGGAAAAGATAGAAGCTGATGCTAAAGACTTGGAGAAGTTAGCCAGCAAATTAAATATTTTGCAACAGAAAATAGTGGAATGTACACAGAAGATCACAGAACTCGGAGCGTTGCCTAGTCACGAAGTATATTCGCAATTTAGCGCTATGTCTACCAAGCAGTTATTCAAAGAAATGGAAAAGGCTAACAATCGTTTGAAGAAATACAGGTACAACGTTACGATTAGGAACATTGCTGCGCGTGAATATATGAAATGTAACATGACCAAATCATTTCATTCCGTTTCAGTCATGTAAATAAAAAAGCGTTGGATCAGTTCATGTCGTTCAGCGATCAAAAAGAGAAACTGGTCAAAAGGAAAGAAGAATTAGATAGAGGCGATGAAAAAATTAAAGAATTGATGTCGGTATTGGAACAGCGTAAATGTGAAGCTATACAATTTACCTTTAAACAAGTACGTGGAGTAACGATATCATACCCTATATTTTCATGGATTTTTTACATTTTAAGTTTACATCGTTCTTTTTAGGTGAGCAAATATTTTAGCGAGGTATTCAAGAAGCTTGTTCCAACGGGTCATGCACAATTAGTTATGAAAACAGCCGATGGTGAGGACGGAGATGATACAACAACAGAATCAGCTGATTCTGACAGGTTTATCGGAGTTGGTGAGTTTCGATATTCGCTATCAATATCACAAAAGTATAAACTAGAGAAATCAAAGAAAATTGTGAAAATTTCATCTCATTAGGTATACGAGTTTCTTTCACCGGTCACAGAGCTGAAATGAGAGAAATGAATCAGTTGTCTGGTGGCCAAAAATCATTGGTAGCGTTGGCATTAATATTCGCCATCCAAAAATGCGATCCGGCACCGTTTTATCTGTTCGATGAAATTGATCAAGCTCTGGATGCACAACACAGAAAAGCTGTAGCGGATATGATTCACGAGCTTAGCTCCGATGCCCAGTTTATCACGACTACATTTAGGTAACTTTTATTTCTACTTATACGATTGCACCGTATTGTTTTTATTCGCACTTTAAACTTGTAATATTCTTGCAGGCCTGAATTGTTGCATCACGCGAACAAATTTTACGGTGTTAAATTCAGGAATAAAGTGTCCCACGTCGTGTGCGTAACGCGAGAAGACGCGGCCGATTTTGTAGAAGATGACACGACGCATGGTTAATATAACTTATAGATTATTTATAACTAAGCTACGGATCTTTATGCGAATACTGATTTCTACAAGTTACATTATATACAAATCAAAATAAGGAAGACATTTTTTTGGCACCTAAAAGGTTGTGTTCAAAACGATATAAAGTTTGTTATTGTACGTGTACATGTTTTTATGTATTATACAAGATTGAACGTACCATAATTGCATAAAGATTCGCAGTCTATTTATAATTGTTCATCAGTCTGGAAACTGCTATTGAAAACTGATGATTCTACGGCATATAAATTACCCGAGTTATTATTTTTATCGACCATTCGCAGTATAACTTTTTTAAAACTGTATGTTTATCACTAGACTGCGGATCTTCATACAAAATAAAAAAATGTTCGCATTGATTGCAGGACACAGGAGCAAAATAAAAATTTCTTTCTTTTAACGATCTCATTAAGCTGAAACAAATACATTGATGTCCTTAAATATTTTTAACATGTCCACTGCTTTAAATTATACACGTCCATTTTTGTCATAAATGCATAAAATCCGCAGTCTGTCACATTCAAATCACAAAATCTTTTCGACCTTGTATAAAAGCGAAACATTTAATATTAATGAACATAATGAACTATATTTTATTTCTCAACGATTTCTCCCGACATTTAACGGTTGTACATCGTCAAAAGGAAATCGTCGAATAAAGCATAAAGTAGCTATGTAAATAATTCACTAGCAATGTAAGTGGATGAAAATTTTTATTCTATTAATGGCTATGTAAAAGTTTATATTTGTTTTTTCTATTGTATTTAAACACGTATAACAATACATACGTCATTTTAAATTGTTGGACTTTATTTTTCATGTCATATTTACATCAACGAGAAGTACATAAAAATGTGAAAAAATTATAGGGAGAATGAGAAATTCAATTACTCCAGAACATTACTTCCTCCTGCTACTTTTCTTTTCGTTGATTGGTCAAACTATCGTGTAGACTCGTCACTGTGTTCTCTATTAATTCCGGTATGACAATGCCATTCACATCGATGAAGTTTGCCACAGACTTTGTAATACTAGTTTCGTTTATGCCTCCTGTGGATCCATTTTTAACAGACAATACCAGATTGTACTTGTCATCGTATTTTTTCAAGTAGGAACTGGCCTCCCAAATAAGGTCTGGATTAAAACCAGCTGGATCTCTGAAAGATAAAAAATCGATAAATCGATTAGTATAACTTTAGCAGGAAACAGTAACATAACATCAAATCAAATCCCTCTGCATTTACCTCTGAATAGCAACAACGAATATCCCCTTTTCTTTGTACGTTGTATACAATGTTAAAATGCCCATTGAAACAAAATATAATGTAACACAGATAGCTAAAGCAGGTTTAGACGCAGGAAATGGGTACAGATAATCACAAAGAACAGCTATAAGTGCCATTATCACAGTGACTCCACAAAGAGCCAGCCGTCCATCGAATAGCCCAAAATTTTCCACGTAATTATATTTCTTAATAAATACATCTTTAACAGCATCGTCTAATGCATTCTTCACAGCAGAACCATCCCATTTATTGATTTGTATCACCTGCAACGTCAAGTCTTATTAATAAACTGCGGATCTTTATGCATTTATAGCTTATAAAAATTTTCAAGAAATGCTGGAATATTGAATTCAACAGAATTTAGTACGATTTTTATTTATTTTCAATCTACAAACGCTATTAACAATGAAAATAGAATTTTATTTGGTACCACTTTCTTAAAATTTGTCTACAAAAATTGAAAATTGTACAATGTAATGTAATAAGTGCATTAGAAAAATGAGTAAAGTTATAAAATTATAAAAAACATATCGAATAATCGCCGAAATTTAATGCCGGTATTTACATACAGTAACTCCAAAAATCCATAATTTATGAGGGACAAAGGGCGAAGTATGATAGGTAATAGAAATTACATGTTGTATAAAATATGTAAATTACTAAATCTTTTGAATCCGGTTAAAAAATAAAATTTCACGTAAGTAACTAACGGTACCATACGCGATGCTATACAATCCCAGCTTCTAACGTAAACATAACAAGTATTATAAAATCTGATATTTCCTGATGAATTATTCGAGAATGTATTCATTTATTTCGTTCACTGAATCAATACTATACAACGTACGAGATTTTCTGGATTTTTATCTGCACCCATTTTGAACACAACCTCACTAAACACTTGTGGATGCCTATTTTACTGTACACAATTTTGTACACGTAAAATCATTAAAATCTTTTGGGCTGGTTCATAATATTTTACACAGACTAACATCATTTACAATACTCTCGCAATAAGAGCTCGTACGCTGGATTTGCTCACAACATTTTATAACAGCTACCGCCTTTTTATTTAGCGAATAATGAATCGTATTAGAAATATTTAGCGTGTTCCTAATTATTGTTGCGCTCTTTCAATTCTTTAAAACTCTATTTCTTCAGTTACAATTGATTTTTGTGTATATATCTATATAGATTACCATAAGATCACAGACAAGGTATAGGAATAGACCAATCACCGTATGGGGTTTCGTGTCTCACGATCTGACATACCGACATCGTTAACAATCACCATAGACCATATATGTTTGTAGACCCGGCATAGGTATAGGATATGCATAGGATGCAGTGTTCCAAGATAGCGGAGTATCTAGTGCCCACAAATCGCGTCACAAGATAATTCAAAATGATGGATAGCGATATAAAAGCGAGGTATGCAAGTATATTTATGCATTATTTCGTAAAAATTTGGAAAGCTGGTTGCAAAAAGGATTGTAAGGAACGACAAAACCATAAAGCATTGTAAGGAATAAAAAATTGGTACAAATATATCTTTTCACAAGTATTTTATACTTACTATTCTTTTTTTTTTTAATAAAGTAAGTTGTGAGAAAATAAATACAGATTTCATATTACGAACATCTACATTAAAATTTTGCTTTTTTCAAATTATAGTCAAGTAAAAATAAGAACGAGTAGTAAAATAAAATATATATTACAGTTACAGTTTCCATAAATATGTAAATTAGCTTTTTAAATTAATAAATTAGCTTCGTGGTACTGCGACTTCTCAACTGTTCTCAACAGACTATAGAACTTTGCCCATCCGTCATCTGATAGATGAAGTAATCTTGGAACACGGCACGTTATCTGAAGCTAGAGCAGAGATGTTGGCGCAAGATTTCTTGCGCATGCGCGGCCAAAACAGTAACATATCTATTACGATGATGAGGTAGCAGAGCCCCCTGAAGCAGTTATATTGGCGGGAATGTACCGAAACAATCTGTTCCGGAGAAAAAGACCTCAGGACGTGTCCGACGAGTTACAAAATATACATAAATATACATGTTATACATTCATTTTTCAGAATCAAATCATACCAATTTTTTAAAATTTTGTGGAGTGCTCAAGATACCCCATTTCAGAGGCTGAAATCGCCGCGCATGCGCGAGATATCTTGCACCAACATCTCTGCTCTGTCTGAAGCCGGGTCTATAAGTATATATGGTCTGACAGTGTGCACCAAATGTATACAACTTCACGAACTAAAAAGTGATTTCTTTTGATCATGCCATATATGTAAGTGAACGTTCATTTCAGTTCCGTTTCGATATTATATAACGTTTCAAGTTACATATACGTACAATGTGCGACAACTTGTTTATCGCTCGCTTGCTTGTGGTTTTGTCTTTGTCGCTCATCGACTCTTCGTTTACAATTATACACGATGGTTTGCGCACTGCAGAATGCGCGATGGAATGGTGGGGATAGAAAACGTGACGCTAGAGAGGTTGCCAAACATGATGTCGCGGAGGGAATTATACGATTGTTCAAACGTAAATACACGTTCGTATGTATAAATCTCTAACATACGTACACAGAGATCTATATATACATTATACTCGTACATATGTATAGCTACTTGAATATGTACGTCTAATTGTTAGACGTTTAACTATAGGTACTGGGTGGATAGGTGCACACGTACATGGAACTACACCAAAAGAGTATGTGATTCTATTAGATACAACAAAACACACTAATATGCACTTCGAATTAATCGCGATATAATTGTTCGCACAATGATTATCGCTTATATATAGCAAATTAACTGCACGTAAATAATGATAGTTATGCAAAGAACGATTAAATGAACGTATTCGCGGTAAATTATAACATAGGTAAAAGTACATATATCTATACCATTTTACGGTATCGTCAGGTACTCTTTACCCCACCCGTCTTTTTCCATCCCAATGCTGCACACCTTGATTTCGTGCATTACGCACCTTTTCACCTCACGGATATGAGATAGGTCATATCACAACAGGTAACAAAATCTCAGTTACGTATTTATACGCGGATAAAACTGTCGATATGGCATTCCTATTATCTCGTACGATTTTTATCTCCGTTTCTTCGATAATAGGAATCAAACGTAAATATTGGTCACGAGTGTAATCTCTGCACATATTTTGTGCTTTCTATGTATATCAACAATCTTTACAGATTAAACAATGTAGCGGAAATTAATAATATATCACTTGTCGAACGAAAGGCGAGATGATTTATTTGTCCACCTCTCTTTTATTAGCTTCGAAATCCATTGTTTTGTTTTGGTGTGCATTCTATTTGCACCATAATTGCACGCTCATGGACACTCCCACTTCCTTTTTTTTCAAATTATTGTTTGAAAATATATAGATCCATATGAATGCACGCTATAAAGAATAAAAAAACATTTATGAAAATATAGCGATCATCGATGGACAAGTAATTTAAAATTGTTAATTTGTTTGTTTTTTGAAATTTTACACCTTGTATGTCTAATTTAATTTTATTATTTGTATTATTTCTCTTAGTAAAAATGAGTTCTCAAGATACAATCGATAATGTGCAAGCAAGTTCACCTAGTATATCCTCGAGAACAAAAAATTGGGTCCAGTTCGAGGATGAAACTCCGATTAAAGATAATGGGGATGCGGAAGAAAATACTAAAACTAATGCACCAGCTGTAATAAAGCCTGAATCGGTTACGGTGAATGTTGAAAAGATTGGGAAAGCCATAGAAAAAATAGATAACCCGCAGGCTAAGAGTAACGAATATAGAGGTGCTGTGATATCAACAGAATCCGTCCAGATTAACTTAGATAGGTCAGGTTTAAGTCGTTCCATTACATCTGAAAGTCCAGAACTTAACGTACCGTCCGACATAAGAGTCTCTGATCCGAAAAGTGCTTCATTGAAGACTATCGATCTCAGAGATGTGTCCAATGGCCGAAGCAACGCGAGCAATGTTATAAGCACACCAATTGGAAATATTAGACAAGGTTTCGCCAATGGCGATACTATTGTTACTCTTTTACCAGTTAATACTAGATGGCCATGGATCACTCCAGCTAAATTTAGACCAGAATTAGTACCAGAGGAATTAATGGCACAGGGCTTGACGGTAAATTTTTAATTAACCGACTTTTTGTCGATATTATGTTATTATATTATGATAACGTTAGTATATTTTGTTTTTAAGTCCACAAAATAATTTTCTTATTTGAGAAAACCCATTGAATTTTTAAGCATTATTATATATCTTTTACAGCTTACTGTAGAAGATTACGTACACATAATGGAATTGCTTGTAAACGATGTACGTTTTAATATGTACAATGTATGCTATAAGAGAATTCTTGTTCTTTGGATCTTTACTGCATTTATTGTACTGCTTGGCTTGTTATTTTCTGGAGTGACTGGTCTTACTTTATTCGGCCTCGGCGTCATGTGGTTAGTCCTCAATGCTGCAGCAATATTCTTTTGCATGTTCGTCAAGATAAAGTTAAACCATAATCTTGAGAAATGTATGGCTCAAGTGAACAAGCATTTACTTCGACATAAAATATTGCTTGGATTGGATGATAGAGGGAAGATTTCGTGTCATAAAGTCAATCTCTGCTTCATATACTTTGATACCGCAGATTGTATCGTAAGTGTTATTAGACAATTAGCGATGTGTATGCGTAGATTTAAATTTTCTAGGGCTGATCATGTTTTGTAATAGTCTTGTTATGTTTACCTTAAATTCTCAGTTTGTGAAAGTATTATTTCTCTAGTTGGGACTATAACATTTTTACAACACGTTACATTTTGTTAAAACAGAAAAAATTGCAAGAAGTTATAGAACGAGAGGAACGTGAAGGAAGAGTGATCGGCGAAGATGGAAATTCAGAAATGCGTCGTAAAAGAGAATTGCAGCAACGAATGGATATCGATGATAGCGACATTGTGATACAAGGCAGCACGACTACCAGAATCTCTCGTAAGCAGGTAAGCATCTTTTATACCAGGTAACTACTAATTCTAGTGAAGTGTATGAATTTTATTTCCATTAACGCAACAGTGTAACTTGATAACATTAGAATTGATTTAATACGAAAATACGATGTCTCCTACATTTATATTTTTTATAAAATTAAACATCTCTTGTTTTACTTATAAATTTTTATAATAGTATTTTATTTTGTTCCCTGAAAACATAAAATAAAATCTATCAGGATAAGAGTGAACAAGTATTCTGCCGTTATGTGCAACGTTGGGCAAAGGACTATTTACGTCGACGATTGGATTGGACGGTCGATGAAGAAGGTGGAAATCCTTCTTCACCTCGCCATTTAGCGTCAGCTTTATGCCCGTGTCAATATATAGAAGAATGGCTTCGTAATAAGCCACATGTTCGAGGCAGAGATTTCTGTCCCAGTTGGAGTAATTTTCTTAAAGATAGAGGCATTTAAAATTGTTTTATATGCTTATCAAACTTGAAAGCAGTATTGTGATGCAGCTATTTTGACACAAAGCTTACGTTTTAGCTTGTTGTAGCTATTTTCATATCGCTTTTTAAGAAACTAAATTGAACGAATGAGATATGAAGCATTGAAAAGATTTTTAAAGTTTAAACTTTCTTTACGATAATGATCATTTACGATTATAGACAACATAGGTAGTATGTACCATTACAAATAGATGAATAATCAAAATTTGTTTTAATAGAAATAAGTCCCTGCAAGCTATCGAAGCTTCGTTTTATTATTAATCTTTTTTATAACTGTAAACGATTTTAATAGCCATACTCTTTATTGGTGGTTTGGATTATCGGTATCAAATATACCGGACATTATATAGTTTTTAATGAAGTTTAATATTGCTTATATTACTTTGTTGACTAATATAGTACTAAACATTTAATATACAATTTGAAATTTGTATAGAAATTGTACAAATTACACATATATGTGTATATTCTGCAAGAATATTTTTAATATTTAATGTTATTACATATAGTATTTACATGCTGTATATAGTACTTGAATATTCGAAAGTTATGAACTGCAATCTTAACTATTTTTGTAAAATGGTGAATGACACTAGGTATTTAAGAAATTTTACTATAGAAAGTACTTAAGCGATCGAAGGTACTTAATATTTTAAAAACTTATTTGCTGTTTTTACACAGCAATGTGTAAAACTAATTGTCCATGTTGTATGGTCCGATGTTAAAAACTTATCATCTTTTTAAGAGTGTCCAAATATTAATAAGAGTCACCGTATGTAATATATGGATTTTATAGTTTTCTCGTCACTTTGGCTCTAGGTACTGAATGATGATGGTATGTGTTGACAGGAACGGGCGGAGTTGCTGTTGCTGAGGTATGCATCTCGATGGGCACATCACTTTGTGCGCCGGAGACTTGATCTGGTTATAGACTCGCAGGAACGTAACAGAGACATCACGGGTCTTTCTGTTTCACCACGTCATTGTGTCTCCGCCCGTTGCCCTTGTCAATTCATTGAGGACCATCTCAAATACAAGCCTAGAGGCAAGTTGAAATTTCGTACGTTTTTTGTATTACCAAACTTTGGTGGTAAATAACTAAGGCCGATCACTTAATAAGTATAATGTGATAACAATTTGTCATATCAATTGATTATGTTCCTAATATCAATCATTTTTTACTGTGGGCCTTTTAATGACTCGCTCTACGCATCGCTTGGAGAATCATGCGATGCAAATTTCCTGAACATTATTTGGAGATTTAATTATATTCTTCTTTCGATCGGTCACATGTATTCTCGATCGACAGTAATCGACAGGTGCCTACTATATGTTATGTACAACATAAAATTTGTTGGGCTCAATCTCTGTATTCTGCTTTCGCTCATATGTAAGCAATATTCTCCATTTTACAAGTATAGCAGCACATTATGTTAAAACTAAGGCATAAGAGAAAGCTAGATTATACGTGTTTATTACTATAGGTAAAGTAGGTGATTCTGGTAATCATTCCGTTATGATTATTATTATTATTTGTAAACTGAATTATATTACAACATTCGTAGGTTATTGAATATTTGCTTTTGTAATAATAAAAAGAAAAAAAACAATGGATATTACATATACACATAACATATATGTAATAATATGTAACGTTCCAATGTTGGCAATTTCAATTCTTTCGAGAAAAGAGTAATTTCTGCATTCATATTCGAAATAACTTATAATCAAAAAAATATTGGTATTTAAAATTCGTATATCTTTTGTAATCTCTTTTGTAATCTCTGCGAAATATTGAATGGTAAAAATATTATGAATGCCATACGATATTATATTTACATATCTCTTAATCCGTCCTAATTCAATATATTGATATATTATGTAAGAATATAATAATATATTGTGTACTTTTATATTCTGTTCGAGAACACTTAATGCTGCAAGTGAATAGGGTTGAACAGCTGTTCTACTTTTATATAAAAAGAAAGAAATGTAAAGCACTTTTATATTACCTGTTAAATATGTTATAAATAAAGATAAGTGCATAATAGATACGTTTTTTTGGTGGGGGGATAATCATATTCTTTTATAAAGGAAAGACTTTTCATTAAAGCAATAACTACTGTGTAAAAAAACATATTATCACGTTTTATTTACTTGAGTATACCTTATGCGCGTGTGTATATATATATGTATATGTATATTTTTCTAAAACATAGGTATTTGTCACTAACCATTGACTAATTCAGAGATGTTACTTGCATGCAGCTGGACAAAAAAGGACACAATTTGATATTATGTCTGAACCACATTTTGTCAGCACATGAAAAAACTCATTCAGTAAATAGTATTGTGTAAGTATTGTACGATTTGTCTTCATATATATATATATATGTAAACAGATGTGTTTCATGTATAGTAGGTACAATGCTTTTTCACATTACACGTTCACATTTGGTGGAATTCGGTGTGCGTAGTAGGCAAAATTCTATTTGTAAAGCGTATAATCATTATAATCGTCTAAAACCTTTCCAGTACTTAACTAGTGTTACTAATTTGAAATATTTGCATGATTTTTTTCAGGATATCCACCAGGCTTTACATGGTGTGCTTATCTTAACGATCCACTAGTTAGGTATGATGTTAGGTCTGACATGGCAGGCATCCCTGGTTATTAATTTTAATTTTTTAAGTAATGTACAACAGTATTCGTTAAGGCATTTTGAAAGAAATACGCATATCAATGACTATTGCCATAGTTATTAAAGCTTAAGATTAATAACATTCATATCATAAGTGTGAAAGTACTTCTGGTATTCCAATATTCTAGCAGTATGTGATTATAATAATCACATGTGCTATAATACAAACAATCAAATCATTCACAAAATATACATATTTTTCTATATCCTAATGTTTTTAACATTCCAAATGTGCAATATTGAAACGTTTATGTAATAACACTTTTCAAATAAGGTAGAAAAGAAATATAACAAAAATTATACCAAGTCGCATTTAACGCTTTGCCTATCAGCAACGACTTAGTCAATGACTTGGGTCTTTTAAAATCAAAGATTAAGAATTCAGCCATTAACAAAATTGACTAATAAGCTTTCAACAGGTAAAGCGTTAAAATAAGATATTTAAGTGGACAGAGTTCGTGAACACACACTGTATATTTCAATCCAATTGAATCTCGATAATTTGAATCTCGAGGGAAAAGTTAAAATCTTTGTATTAAATGAATTCGAATATGTAAAAAGGGACTTTTAATAATCACATTTCAAGATACAATTATAGTGCCTTGTAATCGATATTCTTTAAGATTTCTATATCAAACTTTTTTTATATATATTACAAACTTACAAGTTTATACACGTTCAGGTCATAATTCAAGTGTTGCACAATACTATAGTCTGTCATAATTTTTATATATAGACTTATATAATTATCATGCTTGTTGGTATGTTTAAGGAACATATACATATGTACGTACACAATGGAAACAATAACTACAATGCAACATTTATTTTCCTCATAATGTTGATTGTGTGTATATTTACTATATATGTTGTAAGTGAATGTATATTATTATAATAGTATGGACATTTCATGTTAGAAACGATGTCGCTCGTCTATGCATATTAAAAGCCCAAAATGTGCCTGTGGGTGAAAATATTTTGTACAAAATGTTTATTCGTATGTATATTATATAGATGCATTACATACAAGAAATGCATATAGATGCATTTCTTTAAAGAAACGATGTTCAAATAATTAAACTGTAACTGGTAAATAGATGTAAAACAGATTTTATGTTATTAACGCAGCTTGTGCTTGTTTCTTAATATCATCTGCCAGCCTTTTTATCTCCTCATTATCGGTTCTCAATTGTTCTTCCTTCTTTTCAAGAGAAGTTTCCAAATGTTGTAAATGTTCTTTGATGTTTAAATACATTTTCACTTTCTGATATGATTCGGAAGTGTTCGAGCTTGAATTTTCTCCGGTAACTTCATCTGAAAACAAATTTATAATACGAAAATATATTGCACACATACATATATTGCGAACATGACAGCTTCAAGATAAGGTTATGATTTCAAGTATACATGAATTAATGTTTGAATCAGGTCATATAATAATAGTATGAAATCTGCTGAACACCTTTATTTATTATTTTAAATGCTATATCATCCGCAGCAGCATGATCAAGGTCTTCCAACATATGCTCAGGATTAGGAATACTGGGTCTCGGTGGTAAATTACTTTTTTTATTGCTAAACATATTCTGTTTGGTTATATATATATATGTTACTTTAAGTGGTTATATTTGCGAATATGAATTAATTAATATTCGTACAACTCGCACAAATTCGCAAGGTAACGTAAACATAGTGTACGTACACTATCACGCAATTGCATCGTGAACAGAACGTCATAAATCAATGAAATGCGAAGATGTATCCCAAAAAAATGATCTCTTCTTTATAGAAATATTTTTGATCTACAATCGTCTATTGTGTACGATGTATATGTTTTAAAAATATATTGCATGTTTATAAAAAAGAAAGAAATTTTTTTCCCGTTCCAATAGGATGAACCACGAATCGTGACCATGGTCATTTCGGTATATATTTGACGCCAGATAAGAAGGTACTTGTTTCGCGCATGTCGTTGTGCGTCAGCCAATGATATCGTGGTCGGCGGAGTACGGAGTAGGGGATTAGCCA
The DNA here is from genome assembly GCA_028455795.1 of Lasioglossum marginatum. Lineage (NCBI taxonomy): Eukaryota > Metazoa > Arthropoda > Insecta > Hymenoptera > Halictidae > Lasioglossum > Lasioglossum marginatum. Next base: position 10,400,359 of record CM052245.1, on the reverse strand, counting down.
ATGAACGAGTTCCGCTAGAGTCATTATGCGCAGTAGAGTCTTAAATTCGTCCACTAGTAAGTACTTTCTTATCTGGCGTCAAGTATATACTGAAATTACTTTCTTGCCAACCCAATATTATAAAGAAAGAAAATAAATTTCTATTTCATTCCAGTTGGTTGCAAATCAGACAGAAAATTTTTATTTTCCATGAAGAATCGTCTAGTCGTAACATTAAAAAAATTGCTTTTATTTTTTTTACAAAAAATTTGCTATAATCACGTGCTATATTTCACAAAACCATGCTATACCTGATAAAAACATTTTCGATTCGTGGTTCACCCTGTATACATTGCGCACTAAATTTTAGCACGAAACGTAAATCGAGATATTTCATTGATGTACATAAATTTCGAAATTGATTAGCATTGGTTATTTGGTTAAATTTAAAGAAGAATGAAAATTACAGAAGTACCAATGAAAAATATTGATCAATAATCCGACTCGATTACATTTCTTCGCATGCTGTGCAATGCTGTGTGCCACAGGATAAATCTGTGTTTGCGCGGATTGGCGCGGATGCTTTATGGTTCGGCGCTGTTTTCAAATTTCACGGAATATCGTGCAGGCAACTGCCAATTCTCCGGCAAACGTGTCTATAAAGTTTTACTGTATAGAGTTTGTAATTAGACGGGCCATTTTATCGTCGAACGAGTAGTGGAATGGAAAAGTTTTGAGAGAAAAACCATTTCTGTTGTTATTGTAGCATATATATTAAATTATTTTCATTTTTCTAAGCATCTCAAGTGTATACACAAAAGCGACCGGTATGCCGCCAAAACGAGTTAGAGCTCCAAAGGTTAGTCATTTATATATAATTTCTTTCTTTCAATTCGTTCGTTACTTTTTATACTTAAACAACGTGAATTTACGATATTCAGTTTTACAGATACAAGTTGTTAACATTTTAATTGCAGTGTGGAATGTTACACTTTGTATTTTGTATTTACACGAGTATTCTTTTAAATATTCAACGATGAGAATGAAGAATAGTTGTTATTTATATTTAGACAGAGCCTGCGGAAGCTAAAGTTAAGGAAAAGAAAGGCAAAGCATTAAAGCTGCAAGATGCGACTCCTAAGCGGTCTAAACATAAGACCACAGATATCGAGGAGCCTGTTGCAAAGCGTGCTAAAACAGAGCCGAAGCAGATGATGAATAAGACTGAATCAAACTTGGACGAGATTGACTTTAATTGCGAAAAATTAAACGCAGAAGGAAATAAATATAATTTCAAAATTTCTAGTTGGAACGTTTCTGGAATCAGAGCAGTTCTGAAGGTAAAATGTCTTACTACGCTTGATCTTCGAGTTCTAATAAAACTTTGACGGTATGCTGAATATATTATGATTTACTTAGAAAAATGGAATGAAATACATCGAGAAAGAAGATGCAGACATAGTCGCATTGCAAGAAACTAAATGCGACAAGGATAAGATACCGGATGAAGTAAAATTAACTGGATATCATCGTTATTTCCTCGACAGTAATAATTTCTTCAATTTATTGGGTTGGCAAGAAAATAATTTCCGTATTTTAAGGAGAGATAAAACCGAATTTATTTATTCAAGCAATGAACTTTAATCAATAAAATATTTTCTTATGTATTCTTTTTGGCAAAAGATCATCGAACAAAAGGGAAAATATCTTATTCATTAAAGTTCATTGCTTGAATAAAAAAATTAGGCTCTATTTCACCTTAAAATACCGAAATTACTTTCTTGCTCACCCAATATTATATGTCAATTTGAAATTTACAAATCATTCGAATTAATCGTGTTGTGCGAATAGGTAAGAAACCTGGGTATTGTGGGTTGGCGTTATATTCAAAAGAGAAGCCGATCGAAGTGAAGTATGGTCTGGATGACAAGGAATTCGATAACGAAGGCAGATTGATCACTGCGGAATATCCAGACTTCTTTTTTGTTAATGTTTGTAAGTTATACATATATTATGGATCGACCCGATTGTGCTTTTCCCTAGACGTTTATAATATTCAATGTTTAATCGATGTCCTAGACGTTCCTAATGCTGGTCAGAAGTTAGTAACATTACCAAAAAGATTAAAATGGAACGAAGTTTTTAAGACCTACATTGAGAAACTGGATGAAAAGAAACCAGTGATTATCTGCGGTGATATGAATGTCGCCCATCTGGAAATAGGTAATATATATTTGATCATAAACGTATGTCTTTAGACACTAATAGGGTAAACAAATAACACATATTCGATTGTGCACAGATCTAACAAATCCTAAAACAAATGCAAAAAATGCTGGATTCACTAAGGAAGAACGAGATGGTATGACGGAATTTTTAGATTCAGGATTCGTGGATACGTTTAGAGCCCTGTATCCAGATAAAACAGGCGTTTACACATTCTGGTCATACTTCGCAAACGCACGTAGCAAGAATATTGGGTGGTGAGTGAACGCAAATTATTAATTATTAAATTTGTATACATAATTATGTACATTTTGTTTTGTATTGTTCTTCTTTAGGCGACTGGATTACTTTTTACTGTCGCAACGAATTAATGATAAAGTTTGCGACAATGTTATAAGAGATAAGGTATATGGTAGCGACCATTGCCCTATTGTTCTTTATCTGAATGTATAGAAAGGAATGACATTTTTTATACTTAAATTGTGTCATTACAATCGATGTACATTTAACGCATGTCATGTGTAATATATATTTTATCTTCTAAAAATAAACTTACAATTAATATAAATGATATTTGGTCCACTCTCACATCTTTTTTTTCTTCTCATGGTGGTAGGGAAATGCTTTTTACGCACATCCCCCTAAGATGAAATTCGGGGGGTAGTGTGGGGCTCGGCTCCTCCTTAGATAGAAATTGGGGAAACGGGACTTATATCCCTACCCATATCCACTAAAATCTCACCGCCCAGAGCCTAGCCCTTCTCCACTAAGCCTGATATACCACCACCCGGAGTCCTACTATTCGTATTATCTCCCGTGGTGGTGAGCGACTCATCTTATCAGGCCTCCTACAGCCTCATTGGGCTTATCCTTTTCCGTAATGGTCCACTCTCACACCTAATCTCCTCACCTCTCGTCTAACTTCAGCGGGACCTACTTTTTATTACGGTGGGTTCCGAACCACTTATTTGCCAACAACACGCAGCGCGTACCCAGGGGGTCAACCCCTGGCGTGAACCGGGTGGTTACCCATCCAAGCACTGCCTGCGCCCAACGCTGTTTAACTTCGGTGATCGTACGTGATCGTGCGAGAACCGGTTTTTGCAACGAGGTAATGGTCGTTGACGATAATCATTTTTACCATTTTTTATTTTATCAATTGATAGAAAGTAAAAAAATGTCTTTTTTTTTCTTGCGTATGCTGAGGAAAGAAACGAATACGAATATGACAATTCGACCGTTAACCAGTCCGTTTCAAATTTTAAATTTAACCTCAATCGAGGAATGGCTGATTGCTGCATCACACATGGTTTGCTGTTAACTCTACCGCTTTGGTTCATTTTGTTTAAACCATGTTTATCGAGACACATGCTTAAAGCAAAAGAGCAAATCTTTTCAAAACAATTATATTCAATTTTATCGAAGAATGGTTCTAATAGATTCAATGAATTGGGATGTGTAGTATTTGAAGATCAAACTGTGACGATTGTGCACAGAAAGAAGGCGGCAAATTCAACTGCAATTAATTATGTCAACAGTGATAAACAGAGCTGCAAACTTACCAAAATATGAAAGTCTGTTTTACTTTACCTGTTGGACTGGTGCCGTCTTTTATTCTGTTTACAAAGTATCTTTATTCAGTACTTGTAAGAATCAGAAGGTATTAATCATCCGCACATTACCTACCAGTGGAGATTTAATAATTTTTCAAAATCCATGATTCGTAACTGAGTATTTTTTAATGAATTCATTCTCGTATGATTTAAAAGAATATTTTTCACCTTCTTGTTAATGTAATGATTAGACTGCGGATCTTTATGCAAAATAAAAATTATCTGCATCAATTGGAAGAAATAGAAACTAAATTCAATGTTATTTCTTCCCTTATTGACTTTAATAAAGGAGAAATCATATATCGACATCGTCAATTTTTAAAAATTTTCAACTTCTCAATTTTCTTATAAATGCATAAAGATCCGCAGTCTAGTAATGATCGTTGAAAATTCTATTAATAGGCTACCGGTAGGTAAAGTGTTAACATCAGAATTTCACTGTCTAATGTTTTGTCTATAACTTTTAGACTTCAACAATTATCATGATGTCTACAATGATTTTTCTCAAGGATGGATATGGCTAGGAAGGAAACAAGATATTTCCGATCAAGAATGGAAGACATGGATACCGTTGATAGCCAGATTAATGCCATGGTTATTTCTTCATCACTCCGTTAGCCATGTCATAAAAGCTTTACCAAACACCATGGTTCGACATTTCATATTTTTCCGTGCACTAATCTGTTTCTTTCTTATTTACTAATTAACAATGTATTCTTACAGCTATTATGTTACTGGTACATTTTCACATCCGTTTCGTTCTTCTATTTTTCTATCGGTATATCAGGTGCATTATGCACGCTAATTCAGCCAAGCGTATTGTATATTCTAACATATAAACGCAAAAGCCATATTATATGGTTCATAAATACATTATTCTTGTTCTTAATACATTTCCTCAAAATTCCTGACGGCGCTTTTCAAAGTATGTTACAACTGAGCGACGAACAACATTATCTACTAACTCTTACAATGTGTTGGATTCAATTAAGAAGCATTAGTTGCAGCATAGATAAACAAATATCCATGGTGAATTATTACGACGATACATCACAGATTTTCAGGAATTTTTTGTGGGCGTTAGCATACTCCTTATATTTGCCCACGTTACACTTAGGTCCATTGATTTTATACCATGAATTCATAGATTCTGTATGTATAAAGTGCCTTTCTCTATTAAACACGCTTATCAATTAAATTTACTAGTATAAATAATGTGTGAACTTGTTGCAGATAAAAAAACCATTCCAAGCTTGGAAATTAGCCGAACTCGGATGTTTTGTTTTAAATTTAGCGAGATATGTGTTTTGGATACTATTTGCTGATTTTTGTTTACATTTCCTCTATTTTAACGCAATGCATTATCATCCTAAGGTAAACCAACTATTTTTACAGAAATATAGGAAAATAATTGAAATAATTTCTTTCTATTTTTTATACCAGGCTGTTGAATCTTTAAATCCATGGGCTTTGTATGGATTAGGATACTGCATGGGTCAATTTTTTCTAATTAAATATGTTGTAGTATATGGACTGAATCGTTCTTTGTGTGGAATTGATCGAATTAAAGCTCCTTCCCAGCCAAAATGTGTGGCAAGAGTCCATTTGTATTCTGACATGTGGAAATATTTTGATGAGGGTTTATACAAATTTCTTGTAAGGTATATTACATGAAAAAATATACACTTCCTTTAAATGATTAAAAACAAGATAATAAATGGTAAAAAGAAAATGTATTATGCTTTTCAGATATATTTATACACCATTGTTAACATCGAATTTTAATAAGCTACTTGCTTCATTTCTGTGCTTTACATTCGTTTTCGTCTGGCATGGAATGCAAACAAATATTTGTATTTGGGCATTCCTTAATTTTATAGGATTGAACGTTGAAAACTTAACGAAGTTAATCGAGAAGAATAAATATTGCACTAACATACGGGAAAGATATATGTCGCCAACAAATGCTAGAAGAGTTCATTGTGTTTTAACAAGTCCTTTGCTGGCAATGTCAGTAATATCTAATTTTTATTTTTTCGCCGGCGAAGAAGTTGGACATATCTATGTTTATAGGATATTAAATGGTATCATTTTCATTTAAAATTACTTGAAATGAATTAATTAATTGAAGTATATCAAGTAAAATATTGTTACTACTTATTGCAGATATGTGGTACTCCACCATTATTTTACTCTATTTCCTTTACTGCTGTTGCCAAGTTTCCATAGATATAAAAAGCTGGGAATCGAGAGAATTCTGACAGAAATCAGAAATCATTACTCGCACGAATGAAAAACTCTGTTCTGAAAAACTTTAACAGGTGGGTGATTATGTTGAACTATTTTATTGTGTTAAGTACAAAATGGGTATAAAAATACAATATGTAACTAAAATTATTGTTCACATTAACATCATTACAATTAAGTTATGTTTATTACAAATTATAATAAAAAAAAATTTAGTACAAAGTATATGTGTGATTATTGTTTATATATTAGTTATGGTTATTACAATATTATGTAGCAATTTGCTTTACAATGTACCTAAGGCACGTTATAGTTTACAACGAACAAATGTATATATGAAATTGTAGGTTTTTAATTATTACAGTCCTTCTGTTTTACTGCAGTACATAAAAAATTGACTTGTTCAGATATTATTACATATGTATTAGAATTAGAATATAAAAAATGTATACATTTTGTTCATTTGAGTATTACAAATTTTCGTTTCAGTTTTATTTATTTATTTGTTCTAATATAACATTCGTATTGCCGTGGTTTTACTTCTAACTGTATCTTCTTAAATTATTTATTATTTATTTGTGTATTAGGTTCGTAACAAAATGTTTGTGCTACATAAAAATGTGTTATCCGAGAATACGAATGCATGTAAAAATGTTGAATACACTGTTCTATAGCAATTTATTTTTGCAGAGATTTTTAATGTGACATAATAATTTCTTAATGTTTGCATCATATTTTCAAAACAATATATATTAAATTAAAAACATTATTATGCTACGTAAATTTGTATACAAAGAGTTTATTATAAACAACTTTTTTAGAGCATTTTAAATTTTGGAGTACTCTTTAGGAATGTTGATCTCAATTCAAATTTATACTACTGTCTAATAAACAACTCAATGTATGTAGACATACTTTCGATGATTATTTACAGTGGAGACTTGAACAAAAAATATAGTTAATTTTATTTTTATTAGAAAGTATACTTGAGTATCTACACTAGATCATGAGCGCGTATAATATATCTTCTTATATTCTTCATAATATTTAAATTAAAGTTAAACCTTCTAAAATTTCATTTAGATTATATTGAAAGTCTTAACTTGTTTAAAAATTGCAAAATGTACAAAAAATATAGTTACGGGCTTAATATCTCACACTTCTTTTACAATCTTTAGAATTTATTTTTTTTTAGCCACAATATAAACGATTCTTTTATCCCTTAATTTCCAATTTTTTAAATTTAAGCAGCGAAAAATAGAAACTTTCCGAATTAGAAAAAGAGGCACTATATTTAATGTTATATGAAATGTGTTCAGACTTTGTATTTAAATAATTTTTACAGACTATCGCTAGTACATTGTAACAAAATATTAACATATTTCATTAAACTTTTTAAAATATGTGTTATAAAAGTTCATTAATTATTACTTATAAATTATATTATATTTGTTGCATTTATACTTTCACAAAAAAAAACTATTAATTTTTATGGAAGACATTTTGTAATTATCCTGAAAGGAATAATATATCGATTAACTATGTTTAACAATTGTACTTTAATTTCAAAAGAATATAGTTGTAGTATGCTTTCGATATTTTTAAATATAAGGACACAGTGGACTGAACTTGGTTGTTTATAGCTTCACGAAATGAAAATACACATTTCAATAAAATGATTAAATAAATGGTAAATAATATTGAATGTTATAAATTTTAGAGAAGCAGAAATATACCTATAAATCTATAAAATAACATGTATTAATATTAAAGTCTTTTTTTGTTGTTAAACGAATTGTAAATTTGCACCGTGTTTATTAACATTTGGCACATCAATGAATGTTATTGCTATTAAGTAATTGTTTTATAATAATGTGTTTAAGTAAACTTGATCCATCGTGATATCATCTACTTACTTTCGTAACACATATATATACAATTTTTAATTGCAAATTTAATAAAAGTGTTTCTCTATTTCAACAATTGGAATGACTAATATATATGGAGACTCAGTAACATATTATATTTTGAGGAAAAGAAAAGATACACATTGAACATTGCAAAAATAGTCTTACTTTATAAGATGGAAATTAGAACATTTTTATTTGTTTCTTTTGCAATCTTATTATATATAAAAGCTATGCTAATACTGTGCATTTTGCAAGATCGAAATCATGAAAAAATATTTTGTGGGATTCGATTTTATAGAATTTTTTATTTATACGGTCGATATTATTTTTGAGACAGTATAAAATATTAAATATATATTTTTTCCTATTAATATTTACACATCGAAACCTCAAAGTGTTGTTCTCATATTTTACATACTATAACTATACTTTCATAAAAATGTTATTTTAGCTTTAAAAGTTTATTGCTCTTAATCTGATGTTCCACAAATTATTCGAAAAAAATTAAGAAGTCTTTGTCACTCGAATTTTACTTACTTCTTTTTAATATTTACGCTGAAATTGTCGACAGTATTAGTTTGCTCAATTTTAAGGATGCTGTTCTGTAAAGTATCATTAGTCAATAATAAAATGGTATTTTCATTTCCGTTTTGATTTATATTGACTTTTTGGACATGTTTACTCGTTAGTTTTCGATTTTGATTTGGCTGCAATTTCGATTTTGTTTGTCCATTACGACAAGCTTGAAGTTGTGGAACAATGTTGACACATTTATTTTGTACTATTATACTTGTCAATGGTTCATTATTAATATATATACGCTGTTTCGTTTGATGCATTAGTTTCTGACTTTTTCTAAAAACGTTGTTTAATGGTGTAATTACACGACTTTTTATTAAATCTCGTACTATAGTTTGATGGTTACCTATTGTTTTATCTTGGTTCAGTATAGATTCTTCATTCTGTTCTAATAAAATATTTTTACTAGCTTCATTAACATTTTGATTATCTGGCTGCAAAATGTTGGTGTTTATTAAATCTTTCGCCAAAATAATTTCATGTTTTTCTTCATAAGATTTATCATCATGAATGTTGACATTATTATCTTCTTCGTCTTCTTCAGTGAGAATTATATGCCTATTGCAATGTTCATCTATGGTTTCGCTCAAGAGCCCGTTGCAAAATTGTTCCTCGTTATGCTCTACTATTTGAATTCGATTTTTAAATTGTTTTCCCGAAAAATCGAAATTTTCTTGAAATTCTGTATTATTTTCATTTTCGTCATTAATCGAACTGTTATATTCTATTTTAATATATGACGGTGACTCGTTAATGTTGTGATAAATTAACTCAGATTTATCGTCTTTAATTATTTCTAACTTATTGTAAGAAACATTTTGTAATTCTGGCAACTTCTCTTGTACTTTATCCGTGTATTCCATCGGTAACCTATCCTCGGCTTTAGTAGAAATTCTATTATCTATAGGTATTTCAGTCTCTATAGAATCAGTCTTATTTAATTGAGATTCTGAGCAAACCTCGTAAGTGTCAAAACAGTTCTTGATAAGCTTTATTGCATCGTTCGACTCCCAATTTTTGTTATTATCGTTAGCATCGTTATTTATGATATATCTTTCAGTCGTAACATTTTGAAATTGATTGTTATCGCTTTGATAATTCATTAATGTTTTTGCTGCAGTTATAGCCTCATCTACCACACGTTCCTTAGTTACATCGTTCTTCTTCTTCCTATTAGTCCGTACTTTTTGAAAATCTTCTTCAGAGAGATATAATAATTCTCCAGTAGTTGTTAAAACTTTACCGTGTCTTGTTTTCAAATGTCGTTTGTAAGTATTTCTGGTCTTAAACCTATTTGACGAAAGAATAGTTTTGGTAATATAATCACATTGGTGATTTTTACACTGCGGATTTTATGCGTTTATGGCAAAAAATGGGTAAGCACGATTTAAAGCAGTGCACATATTTAAAAGATTTAAAGACATCAGCGTATCGCTTTCAGCTTAATCAGATAATTCAAACAAGAAAGAAATTATTATTTCGCTCCTGTGTCTTGCAATCAATGCAAACATTTTTTATTTTGCATAAAGATCCGCAGTCTAGTGATTTTATAATGTTTTGTGAATTCTAGAGGTGTGGGACGGTTCTCGAAAATTTCAGGATTCCCGAGCATATTACAATATTTCCGGGAACCCCGATATATTCGAGAATCCTGAAATTTCTCGCGCACCTCTAGTGAATTTACAAAAAGTAGAATTTTAAAACAGGTCTAATAAATTGATTATCATGGCTTACATTTAGAAATATCGCTGATTAATTTACCTTTGCCCACAATCGTCACATCCAAATGGTGCTTCTCCAGTATGTCGACGCCGATGTTCCCTAAAGTGCGATGGATGTCTGAACTTCTTCCCGCAATCATGACATGTAAATCGTGTTTGATTTTGATGAATTAGCATGTGATACTTCAAACTGTGTCTTCTTGTAAAAACTGCTCTGCATATACGACATTCGTATGGTTTTATTCCAGCGTGACTCCGGTAATGAGATACTAAAGTTGTCGGTGCTGTAAAACTTCTTGGCGGATTACAAATTCGACATTCAAGATTGCTTCCAGTTGGGTTTCCCTTCTTCTTAATACGATCCATAAACGCTAGTGCCATTTCCCGTTCTTCTTTGCTGGTACCTATAAATTTTGCTTTCCCTTTAGGTTTAGTTGTTGTGATTTCTGCATTTTTGTTGCAGTTATCGGCTGACCATGATATGTCTGAAAATAAAAGACGCTGTGTGATGTATGAAAGTTTTGAGAACTATTGTGAAAAATTGTAAATTACCAGGTAAATAGATGGTGTCTGGTTCTTGACTGATTTTTTCCGATAGTTTTTGATTAATGTGCGAATACTCCTTCATGTGAACGGTATCTGCGCCGACAACCATAAGTACAATCTGCGAAGAACAGTTGATTTTAGTATTTACGAATTATATATATAGATACAATTTATGCTTACATTTTCATCCATTTCTGCGCTTTCTAGGACATTACCAAGAGATGCTTCCTTACCGCTAGGATTTTCATCCTTCAAGCGCTCAAAGTAACTGTGATCTCCGAAAACTTTGAAGTCTGTTTTATCTACATCATTTTGTTCGGCATTATGTAGTTTCTTAGATTTATCAAAACTTTTATTTTTATCTAATTCTTTAAAGCTGGAATCGTTTAATAGAATGTCTCGAAGATAATTTGTTGATTTTTCTATGATAATGTTCTTATTCTCCTTGTTCAATGTCTCCTGTGGTTTTCTCGACGATTGTAGTCTATTCTTTTTATTTTGAGAATTTGTCTTATTGTTTTTATGATTTACAGACTTTGCAGTAAAAGTTTTATCTACAAATATGCAAGAATAAATATATACAACTTTTCTATTATGATCATAGCGTAATTATACATTTTTCTGGTGCTTACTCACAGGTATCTTTATTCGTTTTTAAATATTCCAAATGTTCCGCCAAATGCGCTTTAATGGACATCCTTGCTCTTCCTTCGCTCGCAAAACTGGTATACTTCTGGCCGCATCCCACGACCAAGGCACAAGTATAAGAATATTGTCTTTTCAATTCATCGCTTGTAAAAATCGAGAACTGTTTAACTAATTGTGATGCAGGCATAGACAAAAGCTGAGGTACGCTAAAAGATACTTCTTGGGGTTTTCTTCTTGTATAATCTGTTTTCGATTTGCATTGTGTTGTTATTAATGATTTATTATGTGTTTTCTCAGAGTGCAATGTTTGAGATGCAACTTCTGCCAGCATATCTAGTAAAGCAGCAGGACTGTCGCTTCCCATTATACCTGAAACGATCGTATAGTCGTTAAACGATTAATTATATGAACAGATCTGTATACAGTAGAACCTCAATTATCCAGACCTATAATATTCAAATTCTTTATCGTCTGAATACTTTCCACAAAGAATTAGTTTGCGTTAAACCAACCCATACGCTACACGATTTACTGCAAACTTCAATAAGGATTAAGTTCAGCACTGAAACTATGTAATTGTTTTATTATCCGAACAATCATGTTCCACTAATTAGCATGGATAATCGAAGTTCTATTGTACTTATACTTTTATAAAAAAGAGTTACACATATATTGGGTTGGCAAGAAAGTAATTTCGGTATTTTTAAGGTGAAATAAAAAAAATTTTTAAGTTTTCTGAGCACGGAATTATGAAGCTACCAGAAAGATGGCAAAAGATCATCGAACAAAATGGAAAATATTTTACTGATTAAAATCGATTGCTTGAATAGAAAAATTTTTATTTCACCTTAAAATACCGAAATTACTTTCTTGCCAACCCAATATATACATATATTTATATATATATAAAAATATATAGAAAATAAGCATTCTTTAAAGAGCATTACTATAGAAAAATTTAGACATCAAAATACGTAATTTTCAACATTTTATTCACGAGAAGTACAAGTTACGCGTTCTTTTGTGTTAAGTGTTAGTGAACTTGCAACAATAATAAGTATGTTGATCCTTTGCTGACATCATGACATATGACAGTCAGTTTACGAAACATGAATATTTTTCGATTTTATAAGTATAATAAAGAGAATTCGATCGAGTCTAAAAGCATAAAAAAAGAAATAAACATGTTTTAGACACAATAACTTTTGATTTGTTCTCTGTGTAGAATAAAAATTCTTATTTTCCAAGCGTCATTCTAGCAGACGCCATAAGGACGCCCAGCAGACGGCTTTTCAATTCGTCTTTCTAACATCTTTTAAATATCTATAGATTTGTTTAGTAATGCTGGTTTGTTAGGAAGTTGGAAATTTTTGTTATTTAAAACGAATAAACGAGTACCTCCATTATACGAATTAGAAGTATATTCATGGTTTGTTTTGGTGTTCATTATGGCATTCGCATTCGCGGCGTGTCTTCATTCCACTGCCTTCTGTGCACAACAGGTTCCTTCTTGTTGCTTCCTTGTTTGTTCTTCTTTCTTGTCAATTCTGGAGTCAGTATTGCCAATCTGTGAAACGAAATGTCGATACGCTATTCTAAATTACAACCTGATGCAAACTACAACTACAAACTACTTCTATTTATTATATTTATCGATTTAAGAATATCTGAAACGTTATATCCGCGTATATTGTAAATAAGATATCAATTGTAAACTTTGGTAATTGAATATATAAATGAGACTAGTTTTGCGATATGGTTGGTTTTAGGCGCCAAAATTTGAAATTAATCGACTTCTCGCAAAAACTATAAAAGAATTACATATAAAAAAGCGAATTTTTATTTTCAATTGGTAATTATGTTAACGAAAAATGTTAATATCAGTGGTCTAAAAAATATGGTTGTAATTTCACTTACGGTCTACATATTCTAAATTAAGTTAAAAGTAAAAGGTATAAAAAATTTTATAATAATTGGTTTTTCTTTTTAATATTTTATTACATTAAAATAGAAGTTTATAACTTCCGAGATATGCAACACTAATTACTGTGCTATGAAAAGAAAATATAGTACATACTAAGTTTATATACTCAGTTTATCTCTTCGTTGTTTCTTTTACAGAAGTTATTACTTTATTCTTTAATTTTCATTTAACTACCCGCGGGTTCATTCTTCAACCCATCAGTATTAAAAATATCTTCTATAATGTCTTGCTTTTTCTTCATATGTGTAGGCACACCGCGAAACAAATTCTCGGTTATTTGTTTCCTACTCGTGACTTTATCTTTTTCGTAGTCTTGATTTAAATATTCTATATTTTCATTGTCGTCGATAGCCTTCATCGTTGCTAATAACTTTTCTTTATTATAACTAATTGTTTTTACTTTGGCATTGTTCTCGTTTATATTATTAACATTGATTTTATGAATTACATCGAGAAATGAATCCGATTTTGAGGATCGTGTATTACTTAATGAAATATCAGTATCTTTTATCTCTTCGTTTACTTCTTGTTTGTTTATTTTATTTCTCGTTTCTACGTTGTAATCGTCTGTATTGATTAACGCGATACACGAATTTGGTGCGAGAAGCCTATTCTGTGGTTCGTTAGAAGAAATTTCCGAGACTTGCGATATCGAGTCCGATGTAAATAATGTCATGATCTTGTCATTGTCTCTAACCGAAGCCATTTGCATTAATACTGTGTCTTGTAATTCATCTTCCCTTTCATAAACATGAGCAATATTTCCTTCCGTTGCTTCTTCCTTAAATGTAGGTTGTCCCACAATAAGCTCTTGTAGATCTTCTGAAAATTTATCTATCGAATATCCGATGTCTACTTGTTCGCTATTTATATGTATATTATTCTGCGAGTCAGACAAGTTTTCATTTTCTACGTTTCCAGCCTGTGCTCCCATGTCGTTAATTAAATTTTGATACATCTTTTGTGATTCGTTCAAAAAATGAGAAATTGTCAGCTTTTCAGATTCTTGGTCAGGGTTATAATGGACTCGATTGTCGTCTGGAGCTGTAACTAATTTAAGAGCACCGTTCGATCGATTCGATGAAAGGTAATGTTCAATTGATCCTTTCCTTCCTCCGGTGTCAGCTTCAAAATCTGTCTTATAAGCATCATCCTTTTCTATTGCTAAAACACTCAATTTATCTCCATATTTACTATTAGATAATAATAATTCCTTTGAACCTGCAACCTCATCCCTACTACTCCTTAATCTGTAATTAAAATAAAATACATTACGATTGAAGAATAGTAACAATTATATATCAACTGTAAACGAATGATAACGTTTAAATATGACAAACCTTATACGTGATTCTTTCGGACTAATGGTTACATCATCCTGATTGTTCTTAAAATTGTCGTTTTCACCATCGCTTTCATCATTTGCAGACGAATAATCTGTTTTCGAGGGTTCGTCGAAAGCACGACATTTTCGATTTTCATAGATTTTTCTAAAATTTTGTGCGCTTATTTCGAACTGTCCTTCATTATCTTCATCGTTTTCTTCCAATTTTTCCGAATCGTTAAAATAAATTGAATTTTTGGAATCTTTGTTCGATGGCTGATTCAATTCCACGAGCGGCTCTTCAAAATCATCTGACGAACTTCTTCTCTGCGCAGACTTTTGGAGACGATACTTTCTTATTTGCTCCAAATTAGCCATTGTTTCTGTCTTCATAGAATTTAGAGATCGGTTTAAATCAATTGTTTCGTCTGCTTTAGTGTTCTTATCATTTCCATCGGACGGATTCAGAGCAGGCTAATAAATAGTAAAATATCGTTAATAGAGTATTTAATATATTATAGACATTTCAAAATTGGTTTAGACTAATTTGTTTACCAAACTATGTTCTTCTACATTGTTTTGCCAATTTTTATGCTGATCCGACAACTTTAATGAATTCGACATGCTAAAACACGAATTAGTAACATGTGAAAAAGTTATATTTAAAAAATTAATTAAATGTTATATATTTTTTACATACCCAATATCTCTTGAACTATTGAGAAGTTGCATGCCCAATTGTCTGCTTTTAGTGGGGAACGATAATTGTCCGTTACAATATAATTTACGTTCTCTACTATCTAACAAATGTTCTAAACTTTTTAATTTTTGTGTTGTTTCTTCTAAATGTTTTTGCGTTGCCTTCCTCTTTGAAATTTCTGTATACAATTGCTGCTTTAAACTTTTACTTTCGAGAGATAATTTTCTGTGTAGCGTCTAACAAAATAATGGAACTCGTATAAACACAGTATAAAAGATTTTATAGTATCTTTCGGATCTAAAACTACCTGTATAGTATCTTGTTGCTGCCGTATTCTATAATTTAAATCGTAAATTTGTGATTGTAATTTTTCTCTCTCGCCTAAGTTACGATCTTTACTAAGTTGTAATAAGTGTTTATTTTGAGTCTGTAAATAATAAATGAAATCATTGAAATTTTTGTTGGATTCTGTTTAATAGTGTTTTATACGATCCGCGTTTTCACCTGCAATTGTTGAAGCTCATTTTCTTTCTCTTTCAATAAATGACACGTTTCTTTATGCAAAGCTTTTAGCTTTTTATATTTAATTTGAAGTATCCGTACATCCTCTTGATGCGAATTAATGATCCGTGGTAATTCTGCATTTGTTCCTTCGTAACGTTTCAACGCAGAATCCTGTCGTTTTTGTAATGATTTCAATAGTTTATTTTCATTAGCTAAATCCTATAGAGAAAAACATAATTTTTTTATACTCAATGTATTCGCCATTAACATATACTCTCAACGGATAGAGATTTTTAGTACATTTATATTCATTGCATAGAAGAGTTAAAATAATTACATTCAATTGATAATGTGCATCAGCTAATTGATTTTGTAATTCCTTAACACGTAACATTCTTGCGGACAAAACTATTTGCTTAATACTGTTTTTATTGACCTTTGAATGATCTGTTGATATCTTCTGTCGAACGCTACTTTGGTATGGCTGTCCTACGAATAGGACAGTAAAACAGTAAATTACTTAATCACGCTTCGACGCGTAATATTGTTTTCACTGATAATTATAATACAAACCAATTGAAGGATGTAAGCTCTTCTTACAGGGCAAACTGTACGCTATACTTTTGTTTATTAAAGTAGTTTTCACATCCGTGGTAGATTTCTTTAAATTAGAATTTTGGTTTCTAAAAATTGAAAAAATACAGCATTTATAATACATAAAAATATTTAAATATAAAGAGTGCAAAGTTTAAATATTGAAAATCAAGTAAAAATTACGAATACTCTCGTAGTAAAATTAGGGCAGTGTTTAGGAGAACTAAAATTAAAGTTGTTTAGTATGAATATGATTACCTATCAAAGTTTGCGTTGACAGTTAACTGTACTACAGGTAATGTAGGTACTTCAGTTTGCATTTTCTGATTGTGGACACTGCATCACAATTAACATCTCATGCTTTTAAAATGACGTTTTTGCAGGAACAAATTGTTACGGTATTGTGAAAAACTTATTGAAGACCATTCAGCTTCCATAATTGTTTTTATGTGGTTACCAAGGTAACGTCTATGTACACAAACACTTCATTAATCAATGTTTTTTTACAACCAGATATTTTGTAAAAATTCTTGGATCTACGCATTCTGCTTCTTGCAAAAATAAATTCAAAATATAAAATACGTGAAACTAGAAATATTTTCTACAATGTTCAAGATTTACCTTATACGTTTCATAGATGATATATATAGATCGTATGTATATATATGTATATGTATAATGAGAAAGAGTAATATTCAATTCAATTATCCCTTTATTTCACATTTGAAATGACTTTAATTAGTATAATTCATTTCATCGTTTTTTCTTTTTACAAATATTTATTATACAATTTATTCAAATATAAATAAACATGCGCACCGCGCATGTATTTGTTATGTACACTTTCTTTAACAATATAAATATGAAACAGTTTTCTAAATACATACATTCTGAATGGTTTATTAGCCGACATCAGCTGAAGTTATAATACTGGAATCACTAATTTCTCTATACTATTACAAACAAATGAAAGAAAATTTAAATTTTTAATCTAATTCACGCATTCAAGTGTATTTCTATCGTGTTACAGAATCACATTCTTTACATTCTTTACAATACGTTCACTTAGAAAGTGTGGCAGTCAGCTTTACTCGAATACATTTTAAATGTATTAGATCGTTTCGAAATGATATTTCAAATTTAACGTTGTACACATATTGTTACCTGTTTAAAACATCTATTTTTCAGGCTCAAGCTCCTTGAGCTTTTTTACAATTATCTTTTCTTTGATTGGACTTGAGCATTCCTATATGTTGAGTTTTCCACAATTTATTATAGAAAGAGTTTGGTATATTTAATAGTGACTCGTGTGATCCTCTCTCTATTAATTTACCATTGTCTAACACAAAAATTTCATCTGAATCCATCACGGTAGACAAACGGTGCGCTATGACGATGGATGTTCGTCCTATCGTTGCTCGGCGTAATGCTTCAAGAATATTCTACAAAACACAGCATTTCATCAATACCATTATGTATTAAAAATCATTTGAAATACTACGAAATATAAACTTACATGTTCCGTAATAGAATCTAGCGACGACGTGGCTTCATCGAAAATTAATATTGGACTATTTTTTAAAATTGCTCTAGCAATTGCTACTCGCTGTTTTTCGCCCCCACTTAGTTTTAACCCACGCTCTCCAACAGGTGTATCGTATCCTTTTGGCCACTTAAGGATGTTGTCATGTAGATTTGCCATTTTGGCAGCCTCGAAAACTTCTTCTTTAGATTTATTCAAATTTCCATAGCGAAGATTATAATAGATACTTTCATGGAAAAGGACTGTGTCCTAAAATGATTATATTTAAACGATTATTATTATACTGGAACGCGTTCGTTAGCAGATCTTGTTCGCATTAAAATATAATTACCTGCGGTACTATCGCTATCGATTGTCTTAAAGACTCTAAATCTAAATCTTGGATATTGTGTCCATTGATATAGACACCTCCGTGTTGTGGTTCAAAGAATCGATATAATAATCTTACTATTGTTGTTTTACTAAAAAAATATATATATAGAAACTATGATCTGTGTGATCATTTATATCAAAAAGATACGTGTTATAATAAAAATGTACCCGCAACCAGATCCTCCAACAATGGCGATTTTCTTTCCACTTGGAATGATAAAATTGATATCATTAAAAATAGACTTGCCTTCGCAGTATTGAAAATTAACATTCTTAAACTCAATGTCCGAGTTTTTTGGGCTTATATTGAACCGCATGGCATTCTCCTTAGACTGATACAACAAATTATAAAACGCATTAACAATTTAACATACTATACATGTCTTTAGAAGAAAATATTACTACCTTAATAGCTGTGTCCATTGTCATCAAAGTAAACATCGTTTGCATGTCGATAAAAGCTTGTCTAACTTCACGATACACCGAACCCAAAAATCCTAATGGTACCGATAATTGGAATAAAAGTGCGTTGACCATTACCAAATCGCCAACAGTCATAGTACCTAAATTTGTTTGAAATAATATCATTATTCATGCCATATGTCGTGTATAGAATTTAATATAAAGGATAAATATCATACCATTTACAATATTCTCAGCTGTTAACACCATGATTAAACTTAAGGCACCGCTAAATATAGCGTTTTGTCCAAAGTTTAACATCGCTAGACTAGTACTTGTTTTAAGGGATGCAGCTTCATATTTCTTTAACGATGCATCGTATCGTTCGGTTTCAAATTTTTCGTTATTGAAATACTAAGGTGGAAAACACAATTATTTAGTTGTGTATTAAAATTACGACAGCATATATGATCTGTTTCACTTACCTTTACTGTTTCATAATTAATAAGCGAATCTATGGCTTTGTTGCTTGCTTCGTTCTCTGCTTGGTTCATAAAAATTCGGAACTTTGTTCGCCATTGTGTAACGGCTAATGTAAATATAGCGTAGACGCCAACGCAGCCTAATGCAACAGCTGCATATTCTCCACCACATTTTAAATAGAGTATCGTACTAACCAGCCCTAATTCGAAAACGGTGGGTACAATATTAAATACCATAGCGTTTAAAACAAAATTGATTCCACGGCTTCCCCTGTCTATTGTCTAAAAAATACCAGACATATACATATATATATATATATATATAATCTTATCTAGTATACGTCAATTCATTAATCCTTTGCACTCGGAGCTATATTAACTCGAAAATTAAACATGTCTTCCGACCTAGAATATTTCCGTTCCCTATGATTCTTTAAATTTCATAGGTATGAAATTGATATAATACCTCATAAAATATCTAAATGTTTAGTAATTGACTAGATACCGACATATTTAATAATGTAAACAATATTTTGAATAATAGTATAGCAATTTTTAATGGTAACTCAAGAGTCACCAACCGAGTGCTAAGGGTTAAAAACCAATACTGTACCTTCGATAACGCTCCAGTTTGTCTGGACAGATGAAAAGCCATGTCTAAATTATGTAAATGCATAAATACATTTTTCGCTATTTTCCGTATAGAATGCTGTGCAACTTTTGCGAACACTGCGTTCCGTAATTCACTAAAACCAGCTGCACCTGCGCGAGCTATACCATCTAATTTATTGGCAGAAAGAATTAATTATCGATAATGTATATATAATTTAATTATAATTAAACCAATTTAAAATACATACATCCTACGAGTAATGATGTTGCTACTGTTGCCACTGTTTCTGGTGCAGTTCCTACGCTCAGAACACCACTGCCACCAGCTGCTACGTTTTGAGCGTTGAGCGCGTCTATTCCATATTTAAAAATAAATGGAACAGCAACGTTTAAAACCTTCGCACCAACAAGTAAACCAAGAGCTACTTTCACCCTCTTTCTAATATCTGGATCATCCTAAAAGTATATCATATATATCATAAATCTCTGTTCTAATTCTGTATTAGTTACGCATTTCAAACAACTTACTTCCGGCCAAATATATCTAAGCATCGCTTTGACCATATTCAATGCTGTAACTGGTTCCCTATCTTTAAAATCAATAGCATCACGATTTAAACTGGATACACCTGGATGAAAACAATCTCTTTTTGGCTGACCTGACTTTCCTCCAGTAAATCCAGAAATTACTAGTGGGAACTTGACTGGAGGTACAATAGTTTTCGACTGCCATATACTCTTTTTCTTCTGAGCACGATCGATAACGTTCCCATTGCAACACTGTAAAATATTTGCAAACCTTGAACGAATGTTTATACATTTTTATCAAAAGATTATTTCCACGTTAGTCGCTTTTTGCGAGAAGTCAAATTTCGTATTAGAAAGATTCTTGTGGAAAATTAAGAAAGATTTAATCGGAAACAAAATTTTTTATTAAAATATTACAAACAAAATATAATACATATATTTATCATATATATTTTCATAATGTAACATTGACTTATAGTTTCAATTTGTTCTTAATGAAACGTGCACATGTAATTATTTGATTCTGTTAACATTCCTAAATATTCCTCCACAAGATTAATTGCAATACAAAAAGATTGTGTACAGCACTTATAATTTTGCATATTTCTTAAATGATTTATTAATTCATTCCTTTTTAAATTCAAGATCTTTTTCGCTGTATTATACGTCTGAAGAGTTTCCACTGAAGTGAACAAATTACCATATATTTTTACATTCCACTGTTCTCTTTGTAATGTTGTATTTAATATAAATAACGTGCAACTGGCATTGTAACTTAAACCTTCGCGCGTAAATGCCATATTTTCTTGTAAATTATTGGACAGAATAAAATCTAATTTGAACTTGGAAATGTTAAAACAAGCTTGTACGTCAAAAATATTAAAATAAATTTCATCTAATCTATTGTTTGGTATGAAGAAACCATAATGAACATATAATTTCAAGCTATTATGTGACCCGTAGTTGATAAAAACTTGTGATCCTTTGCTAAATGATTTTAACGTTGTAATTTCATAAAATTTTCTTTTCTTCTCATCTGTAATTAAAGATGCGTGTACAGTAGTATCGATATCGTGATTAAAAAGATCTAAAAATGGTGCCAAGGCCAAATTATTAGGTTGTTTTATATTGACGGTAACATGTTTTGTTTCTATCTGTTCCGTATCGATATATATAGCTCTTGTATTTACGATGTAATATGCCCATTTGTATCTTTCGAATGTTAATATCTTTTTTAAATCCATATTACAATGATTACAGTAACCAGCCTTGCTCGAACCACTTAATGACCTAATTAATAACTGAAAGTCTTTTTCAATTTTATGATGTTCGTTCATGTAATCTATAATAACTGCTGGTAACAAACTCTTTTCTTTCTGTGTACAAAAATCTGGGTTCGTTAAAACCAGAGGAAGACTGTTTATATAATAATACCATTTAGATGTATTATTCAAATGCGATTCGTATAAGAGGAACACCGATAGTACGCATTGCGCGCTATATAATTTGTCTTTTGAAAAAATAAAATTAATATTGCTTTGATATATTGTAGTAGTTGTTATTAGCATCTTGTATGGTACTCTGATTAGTGGTTCGTCGATGTTAATGTCTTTTAACGTTTTCAACCCTCTACCGGTAATAGGAAAATCGAACGGAATTAAATGGTCGATCGATAGACAATTATTTGTTAATAG
Source organism: Lasioglossum marginatum (assembly GCA_028455795.1). Taxonomy (NCBI): domain Eukaryota; kingdom Metazoa; phylum Arthropoda; class Insecta; order Hymenoptera; family Halictidae; genus Lasioglossum; species Lasioglossum marginatum. The sequence continues at coordinate 10,378,151 of CM052245.1, read as the reverse complement.
CCAAGATTTTAGATGTATCAAGTTTTTATCTCCTTTGTCTGCTAATTCTTTGGCGGTTAGTCTCTTCTTTTGATGACGTATTCTTGATGTTCTACCCATTACGTATATATCTGTAGAAGCATTAAACGGATATCTTAAGATAAATCATTTTTTGTTAGCTCTTTATTAGAGTTATGTTTGTTATGTTAATGACAAGAAGGATTCTTATCATTCATTATCAGTGTAACAAGAAATATTTTTATTAAAGCCATTATGACATAATTAAAGGTAATAGATAACAGATAGTAGTCAATCACACTGTTACGAATTTGCAATTAACATTTAAATAATATATATATATATAAAATTATGTAAGAAGAATTACCCTAACTCCAACAGCCGAAAATATTGGGTTAAATGTCGAAACGCAAAGGAAACCTCCCTCAGAACAAATTTTTTGTCTTCGTGATTTAAATAAGCATGTTGTATATGACCTGATCCAAAATTTCCTTTCGTTATGTCCAAGACGTTGTAGGCGACGACATAAAACAATGTTTAACATTCTATCAGAAATATTTATTCACAAATGAAGATATAAAAATGAAATTCACAAATTAGGTTAGTGGATCATGGTACGGGCACTACTATCACCCTACGAGAGTGCAATTGAGTACATATCTATAGCAGTAATAGCGATGCTATTCATTCTCATCCGCGTCGCTATGGAAACCGCGTGACGCTAAGAAGGCAGCCATGATAAACATGATAATACCATAGACGAAGTATAAGGATAGACCTACCACCCAATGTATTTTTCTGTCCCACGACTTTTTAGAGAGAGACAACGATGAGACAAAACATATGATGAGTTGTGAGGCTCTTAGACCAAGCGGACGCTTAGCTGTTCTGTTTCATGCTAAAACTGATGTGCTCTCTGTTACGTGGTAAAAGTGGGCTCTACCGCCGGTATAGGAGCTGTTCCGTGCTAAGCAGTGCTAAGCGTGAGCGTGCCAAACAGTGGAGTCAAGTTCAGAGATAGGCGTGAGCACTCTCATTTCCTCTCTGTTATTAGATATTGCCGTGAACTAAGCATATTAAATCCAGTCGATTTAAATTTCCCACGTGCGAGCGTAAATTCACCGCCTGGAGTGTCGACTTTTGTTGTACCTCTACCCCTACTCTTTGATTATATATTAGATTCATAGAAATGCGCACAATTGTACAGATCTTAGACCATATATACTATGATATATACCTATAGATCCGGCATAGGTATAGTATGTGTATAGGAAAACCGAGAATGCAGCTCGGCAAAGATAAAGTACGCTGTGACGTCAAAAGATAAATCTTAAGATAATTTCAAAATGGCTGACACGGCAACCTTAGACCATATATACTATTGTAATATCTTAATAAAGCATATAGAATAAACATCTGTATCTCAAATACAGTTTATAATTGATTATTTCATGATACAATGCTAAATTCTTTGAAATTATCCTGTCCATTCTTTCCGTATACTGTGTACCTACGCGCATGTGCACCTGCTGATCCCCCTCACCTCCCTATAAGCCAAGCTGGGGCACTGTCGATGAGCATAGCTTATACATCTTTTGAAAATGTGACGTCACAGTGTACTTTATCTTTGCCGAGGGGAAAATTATCTGTGCCGGGTCTATAGGTATATATGGTCTAATGTACAGATAATTATACATATATCTACAATATTATCTCCGTAAGCACTCTGTGTTGATGCATTCAATTTTTTACACAACCAAAATAAACATGTTCAAATGCAGTAGCATTTTCATTGATGGACAATGGAGCTTCGCACAATAAAGTAAATAGAGAATACGTCTTCAAAGAATCACCATAACGCGGAGAACTATATAACTGTTTGATCAAGGTTGGATTGCATGCTTTCTTCAGAAAATAAGGTCAAAAGTAAAAGTTTTGAAACGTCAATCATGTACGTTATACCTGTTGCATGCGTCACTAATGTTAATGTTGCGAGAAAACATAGTCAACGGGTGTGTACGGTATAAAATGTCCACGAACAGAATTGCTTTTACTTTTTTGAAAAATGGAAATATCGCCAGATCTGTTCCGTGCACTGATCGCAGGGTGTACTGTGCAGCACACAGAAATATACACACTTGTACAGAAAATAGATTTCGTTTACAACAATACAATAAGGTAGAAGCTAAACTTGCTGGAAACCAAAAGCCTGACTGGAACAAAGCTGTTTCGGAAGCAGAGAAAATTGTTGGATACCCAACGTCATTTTTGAGTTTGCGGTGGCTTCTAAGCGATGAAATTGCAAATGTAGCGCTGCATCTGAGAAAATTAGTGGGATCGAATCATCCTTTATTAAAGACAGCCAAGTAAGACTTCGGATATGCATATACTATATTAAATTAATTTTACTTTCCTTCTTATATAACAACTTCTTAACTGTTACAGAAGCGTTATCTTTAATGGACGTAATAATATGCAAGCATGGGGTCTTATTGTATTATTAATTTCAAAAGCTGCTGGCCACTTAAATGTAGATGACATGGAAGAAGACAAGGCTGCTGGCGTGCTACATAGGTATAATGTTTAAAGTAAAATTATAAGCGAAATTGAATGAAAAATTCTTACCGAATTGTATTTTAGCCAGCGAGCATTGGCCGAAGTCACTGAAATGATACGCACAAGTCATCTTGTTCATAAAGGACTAATAAATATAGGACCAGGTCTTAATTTAGAAACTTCAGAATTGAACGATATGAATGTCGGTAACAAAATTGCGTTACTAAGTGGAGATTATTTATTAGCTAATTCTTGCGCAGAGTTGGCTAATCTTCGAAATCAGGAAGTATGTGCATATAAACACTTTATGTTATGATTCTTAAGAATATAAGCTTGTTATTATAGCGTAATTTTCTTTAGATCGTAGAATTAATGTCTAGTGCTGTAAGAGATCTGGCCGAAGCAGAATTTATAGGACGCAGAGATAGCCAGAATAATCCTTTGCCTTCTCTACCGCCCGAAGATCATGCAGATTACGCAGTGGAGGAATGGACTTTAAGAAATGTACTAAGCGCTGGTGCATTACTTGGGAAATCGTGTAAAGGCACATTGAAACTGGCTGGACATAGCAACGAAATACAAGAGCAGGGTTACAACTTTGGAAAACATTTAGCATTAGCTTGGCAAGCTTATTTAGATTTGAGTCCGTTTATTACAAAAGATCAAAGTGTAACGTTCAGTCTATGTTCTGCTCCAGTTATGTTTCATATCGAACACGACCCATCGATTCTAGCTGAAATTGATAAAGGTTTAGAATCTGTGAATGATGTAGATTATGAGAAGGTAGATATATGAATATATTAATATTCGCATAATATTGTATTTTACGAAGCCCATAATTATAAACAATTTGAATGCAGGTATACAAAATCGTCTTAATGGGGCCAGGAGTCGAATTAACAAAGCAATTGCAAAAACGACATTCACAAAGGGCAATGGAAGTTTTAAGTGTATTTGAGAAAAGCGATGCGAGAACAGCACTGTACAATATTATAGCAGCCATGGAAGAGTGTGAATAACGACTCGTAACATCTAGACTTCATGTAATTGCCCAAAGATCAGTTTAAGGACTCCGTCCTATGTTAAGTTTCCGATTTTACCATAAGACATACATAGACGTGTAAAGTTTATACATAAAATATAGCATAAATAATTAATTAATTCTTTTGTGTAACCACGATGGAAGGTTTTGCAATATTGTTCAAGGATACTCACAAATTATTTATAAAATATATATTATGAGAAAATAATATAGTTGATAAATTTTATATTAAATACAAAGTTGATAAATTTTATATTAAATGGTGTTTGAATAAATTTTTATTGTCATAACAACTACCTGTGTTTTTTATTATATATTATATATATATATTTGACTATAATACCCAACGTAATCAATCAGCATTGTAGATCGATAAATTGTTTCTATATGACACATACTGTACTGTCAACTCTACAGTATAGTGAGCTACTCATATTTGTAAACATGTCACGAACAGGAACGAAATTGGACTCAAAGAAAGTTGTAAGTTTATTAGAAATGTACATTATAAATATCCACGATTCAGTTAAAATTTATATTACTAACTTGTGCTGTGTCATCCAGTAATATCTAAAAGTTATTATCGAAATTGTGAATAAGGTTATGTTGAATTGATGGTATTAGATCGTGTAACTGTATCGATTTGATTGAAAAATAGATTATCATCTATATCGAAGGTTCAAATAATATATCATTTCAGAACTCTGAATTATTCACGTTGACGTATGGCGCATTAGTAGCTCAGTTGTTAAAGGACTATGAAAATGTAGAAGACGTCAATAAACAACTAGAAAGAATGGGCTACAATATGGGGATTCGTTTGATCGAAGATTTCCTAGCTCGTACTGGATCTGGTCGATGTTACGACTTTAGAGATACGGCTGAGAAAATACAAACTGGCTTCAAAATATTTTTGGGTATTACCCCAACGATTACAAACTGGAGCGCTGCCGGAGATGAATTTTCTTTGTGTTTCGAAGCGAATCCGTTGACAGAATTTGTAGAATTGCCAGACCATTGTTTAAATCTAAAATATTGTAATATACTAATTGGAATTTTAAGAGGAGCTTGCGAAATGGTACAAATGGAAATTGCCTGCTGGTTTGTACAGGATCAACTTAAGAACGACAATGTAAATGAATTGCGTGTGAAGTTCATTAAAAGATTGGAGGATGCCATTCCAGCGGGAGAAGATTAAGTAAGCTTATTGTATTCAAACAATAAACCATTGTGGTGAAGTTAAACATTTTTATTTAATTAAGTGACTGAATCTCTATGATTAATAATATATAAGACTGCATACTACATATTTTACGATAACGTAGAACTATATTTATTATTATATCAGAATTATATGTATCATGGTTTCATGTCATTCTGTCAGAATTACATTTTGCTTTTTATTTATATGTGATATATATACACGTATGTACATGTTTTAAATATATAAATACACTATCGATAAAATCATTTTATTTTCTCGGAAAATTACAAACGGTACAAAAAATAGTATCTTATTTTTTATAATTAATAATACGTTCAATCCTGTTACACGTATATATATACCATTCTCGGTGACGCGAATAATGTAGGGTTAAGATACAATTTCTTTTCTCAATATCTTTATAACCTCGAAAAGTTTATTTATAATCCACTGTACAAATCACATCGATAGATCTTTAATATATTTTGTAAGGGAATGTTATAATATGTAAGGGAATTTTTGCAGATAATGGAAATGAAATGCAAACATTGTAGGAAAGATCTTTTCAACAAAGAATCGATACAGCTATTAACTTCTCACGGTGAAATAAAACAGAATTCTATGGATATAGGATGTGGCAGTACAAATGATTCAGAATCTTCTTCGTACATAGCAATAGAAAATATGCCAAAATGGATTGCAGATATTGTAAATCAAGTAAAGTTTACATGAGTATTTATGACAATTCGTTTAAAAATATTACATAATATATATATGCATATATACTACACTATGTAAACAATAAATGTAAATTAATTAAAAATGATATATGCAATTCGCAAAATTCTTAAGAAAAGCCCACATAATATAATATGCATTTGTTACAGGAATCATGGACCAAGGGTAGACTAAATTGTCCGTATTGTAATAATCGCATAGGTTCGTTTAACTTTGTAAATGAACTAAAATGCAACTGTGGTCAATTTATAACGCTCCCTGTTAGAATAACTAACAGTAAAGTAGACATTTCGCACAAGTAAATAATAATAATAAAACATAAAGTCCGAAAGATGTGAGAATCAAATATATAATATAAATAAATAACATAAAAAATGTAATAAAGATTGTCGTTATCATAGGTATATTACATTCGCACAACATTGAATAGAAATCGTAATTGTTTTTCGTTTATTGGCTTATTTCTTATAATCTTTTATATTCATTTATTCATATTGCGCGAGACTTTTATGAAATATATATATTTATATGTATATATGTGTGTATGTTTGTGTAGATCTATATAAAAGTTTTAATATGAATACAACAATATAATGGCATAACATTAAACACAAATTGTGACAATAAATATATGTATCATGAATTCTCAAACATTTTTCACACGACTTTTGTAAACTATCAGCAATTTTTGTTCAATGAGTTTAGATTTTAAAAGTTATTTATTGCATACGTATACGTATATTTTTATGAATAGACATTTATTTTACACATATCCATAACAGTTTAAATATTTCTTATAAGTTTATACATTTATGATGCATATATATATATTATATATACACATATGAATGTATGCGTATAACGCAAATGGTTATAAAAGTTGCCAGTGTACATTGTATACATGTACAGAACAGTTGCTATCTTACGCTAAAGTACAATTGGTAATTTATATCATATACGCAAGAGAGTTCCTACTTAATCTAGTTACAATTAACTATTAATGCATAGCATTAAAACCGACTTGAATGAATTATTATGAATTCATAACAAAGTGAAAAAATAAGTTAGACCATATTGCATATACATTTACGATGAACTTTTTAAAATTCTTTTCTTTGCTTCTTGTTTCAAAGTACTTAAAAATAAATTTTTTTATTTGTTAAACCGAACTTATTCTTTCAATTGTTTGCGGTAGCTTTAGCTGCTCTTAAGAATATATGTAAGTACATTACTATAATGTACAGAATATAACAATAATAAAACAGACAATGCGTATTACCAATAAGTAACATTCACAATATAACAATGAAAATATATTAAATATAGACAACATTAACAGGTACTGTATTTTCTTGCATAAAATCTTTATTAACGGCAATAACAGTAAATTTTTATAATTCGAAATAAAAGAAATTACAAGGAATTTAAAGTCATACATTTATTCTAGAAAATTCGACAAATTTTCACAAGGTTTTCATGAAGTTAACTTAACCGTTCAAAGACTGTTATTAGCCTCAAAAATAAAAAAATTATTTTCTGTAACTATAAAAAGACAATTTCTTATAATTATTTAGAATTATAATCTACGTCACAAAAATGGGTTTGTGCAACATCTTTAAATTTCCTCATATATTAAATTTTGCATAACGATCGTTAACATATAATTACAAAATTAATAGTTCGAATCGTTATATTTTTTTATAAATATTCACATATGAATATATTATACGTTTTACATAAAAATTCTGTATCGATGAACTAAGTGGACGAATTTCAATGGTTTTATTATTACTAACATGAACAGTAGTAATTTAATATCGAAGTTGTATTTATTTGCCTAAATTAGTATTTCAGTTTTTTAGGAACAAAATAAGGTATGAATAGTGAAATTATATTAAGAGCATTCTGTTAGGAAGACCAGAGAAAAGTATAATAGAGTATTAACATTCGATTATAATTTATCTATTAAATTATAGTTCGTTTCCGTCATTTTATATAGCATAATATTAACAAAAAAAGGAAAGATCATTGTACTCGATTCTAATAATTACGAATAATCTGAAAAATGTAAATAATACGCTGCATATGTATTTTCATAAAACTTTCAAATGGGAAATATTTACTTTTCTAAATTATGAAAAAGGTAAACTTTCATAGGCATTACAAAAAGAATAATGTTGGATTTATTGCACAATTGATTTGGGTTAAAGGCACATATGGTCCACTAAGAAATACTGGTGGAAATATTTCAAAAATATGCTTGGACAATATGAGAGTTAGTTGATCCATTGCTGATAGTCTGAAGACTATAAGAATAAAAATTGTCAGCGTTACATTTTACAAAAGTTCTCGGTTAGAAGTTAAAGTACGATAAACAGTTTATAAGAAGGAGTGAGTACAACTTACATTAATTCTGGATCAACCAATTTTTGCACATGAAATAATCTCCTATTATTTCCAACATGTTATTCAGTATTCCAATAAATATTTCTTCAAGCTCTTTAATGACACTGTCAATTTTTGAACATATTACAGTCCAGTATCGTTTAGTTGCTACAACTGGAATATTTCGTCCTGTTGCTGTTGAAGTCTTTGTAGTGATGTTTTCACTTTTCTACCTTGAGTCATAACCACAGCGGTTGGAAAATTATGCATATCGCTGGAGGATGATGGTCTTGCTAGCTCCGACGGAGAGGATATCGTATGCGTATTCGAAGACATAGGAAAGGAATTACGTAACTTATTAGGCACTCTATGTCGCTGTGTACAGGTATCGTTACCCTCGGTGCAAAATCTAAAGAACAAAAAGTATAGTTAATTAATAAATAATAGGAACTAACGCCACGTAAACGGAAAGTCTTAACAACTTACTCGCTACTCCCCTGAGTACGTCTTACTTCCCTTTTAGCATTGGCTATCGAAGAATCCATTTTAGCTAAAAAATCATTAACCGAACTATCGTCATCTATGGACGACGCTATCGAAGATGGACTAGAAACCTGAAAGTACATCTGGTCTCGATATAAAGCGAAGTAACACCTTAGGACTAGTTTAATGAAAAGGATATTTACGCTTTGAACTGTATTTTGTTCGGTTGCATTAGTATTATCGATGTTTAGCGACAAAGGACTTTCCAAATTGACAGGAACGAGTAAATGTTCCCTTAAGAATAAACTGTCGGAGGCCCATAATCTATTCACCCTTCTTATTTGTTCGGTCTAGAAGAATAAAAAGATAAAACATACAGAAGTGAAATCATTAGTTTTGTACTATCGCACGTAGTAAATATTGTAGAATAGGATATAATGAATTCATACTGTAACTCCGTATTTTAGAGCAATTCCTTGAAGCGTATCGGTTGCTGATACAGCATGCTTTATTAAATTTTCAGTTCGTATAACATGTTTGACTGTACTACCATATTTTTTTAACGTTTTACCACTGTCCCTTATACACATTCGTTCTTCCATTTCTCGTGCACCATTTCGTTCCATTTTCAATTTGCGAAATAATGCAGCCGAAGTTCAACGAACATATCACTTTTTAATATCCGCGAAAGAGAAATGCAACTGAAGCGACATAACCACAAATCCTGACAAACATATTAGAAAAAGTCAGTAATGCGATACATTAAAAACATGAATGTTTTTACGAGCAGTCTTTACAGTATTATATACATTGTGGAAAATCGAAGAATGATTGTTATTAACCGTGTACAAGCTACATGTTTCATAAATTCTAATTACTTTCTAAATACTAAAATTATGTTTGAAAATAAATGGAAGACACGTACATATTTACTTTAACTTATATTTCTTGTAATAATCGTATTTTACAATATCATAGGTTTAGTCACAATAGAAAACTTTTGTTGCGATTTCACTGCGAATGCCTGCTCAACTAATCAACGTGATAATAGTCTATAGATATTCTTTAACCTGAATGATAGTGCCAGCCTCGTTTTGATTGGATAGTTAAAGGGCGTTACACGCAAACATACTATTATACATTATTTGAATATGAATGCACAGTTTCGAAGAATTATTTAAACAGTACGTCACATTTTTAGCGCTATTTATAATCGTGCAATATCAAAGCATGTTGCAAGACGGTTCTGTAGACTTTTACAAACGCGTAAGGAATAAATACAATCGCTTTCTTCGTTATTGCTCTTATTACATAACGCGTGTCGCACGAAAGAAACGCGGTAGATAGATACTATTAGAAAGAGTGCGATAAAATATATCTTTTATATTGAACTTTCTTGTAAAGTAGTTCCCGATTATCTTCACCCGTTTTTAAGTTGAATATATGTATGTAGAAATGGAATTAAATTTTTAATAAAAACATGCCGATTATAGTACGTTACACAGTTCATCTATTTTTAAATACAATATATTACAGAGAAACACACAGTTATAATTTACTGTTATTAATATTATGTCTTACATTATTTAATGTATGGTTATTATTATTGTTGTTGTTGTTGTTGTTGTTGCTGCTGCTTTTTTTCTGTTGTTACTATATGCCAAACTTGATAAATATGTAAGGCGGCATAAAAATTATGTAATGGGAGACTAATTGATATATTTTATTTTAGGACAAGTTTTATCCTCACGTAATACGTATCAATCTCCAGTAGCTGTGCAACAGTAACTGTAATATTGGTAATAAATAGTTAACATAGGGATAAATATTATGCTACTGCGGCAGTATGCTTCCTGGATTCTGGGTAAAGGGGTATTGTTCTTTGTCTAATTATTCAGAACTATGTTAACTAATATTCTACAAGACGGACCCCCTTTCCGCTATTCCAAATAATGTTAGCTACTTAATAAAGATCTCATCAATATGCAGCGTTTTTATATTCGAATTTTTATTGTTCCTTCTCATCAATTTACGCGGACAAGAGTTATGTGCAAATTTCATTATCTCTTTCGTTTAACACGGCTATATATCTAATATGCCCGATCTGGTATTCTCTAAGATGATACTTTAAAAAGTAGAGCAATATAAGTTACAACAAAATTGGAAGTGTAACACGTGCAGGTAAAACTACCTAGAAAGAATGAGTACAAAATCTGTTCCATCTGATGCATGTCAATAGTAGAAATGGTGCACCTTAATTTACATCTCACACATACACTTTGGCAAGAGCATCGGCTCCTGCGCTCGCTATAAAAGGTCGCGATGGATGAAATGCTACGTCTAATATACTTTCGTCAAACTTCTTACGGTGTGCTGTTATCTCCTGAACACAAGTCTTATTATCCATATTCCATAATCTTATACTGCAATCGTGACCTACAATCATGAATTATTCAGTTTGTATTAAATATGATCACTTTCCGACTTTCTTCTACGTTGAACTACTTACTTCCTGAAAGTAAATATAAACCATGAGGATCTACAGCAAGACTAGTGACCGCGTCCAAATGAGCAACCATGGCATGAGCAAGAGTAGCCGTTCGATGATCGTAAAATCGAATATGTCGATCCTCGTGTGCAGCAACGACTAACGGTAATGTTGGATGAGCCACGACACGATTGAAACCTTTTGTTTCATTGACTTCGAGACGAGCCACGCTTTCACCAGTCTCTGTATCGAACACCACACATGCTCCTTCGTAAGCTACCACTAACTTATGGGGTTCATCTCTAATGAAATCTACTGAAGTTGGTATGCCATCTACAAAGAGATACGTATATACACACACAATTTTTCGAAAATATTATTATGTTGTTTAACCTCTTGCACTACGATTTATTTTACGGTTTCAGTAATTGGAACTTTTTTGTAGTCCGTAATTTCCTTAAAAAAGAGAAAATGTATATCTATTGTATGCCTATATGTTCTCTAATAGCTGTACATTAACAAAATCAAAATAGAACTTTATTTCGATTTAAAGAAAATTAATAATCTTCATCACGTGTCTGACTCGACATTATAGGACATAGGACAAGAGGTTAACCTCGGTGAAAACAGTAAATTTTTATGTTAACAAGGGTAGCCCACCTTGTTCAGAGATATATGTATGAAGCAGGGGAGACTTGCTTTGTGGACTCCATAATTTTACAGTTCCATCGGCGCTAATCGATAACAATTGCGACCGTGGCTGATACATACTTAAACCCCAAACTGCGTTTGTGTGTCCCCTTAATGTTTGGCTAAGGACACTTGGTTCATAGGAATCGTACGGATCTATGTTCGCCGATGGTAGTGTCCAACAATGAATCATACCGTCTAAACCACCGCTATAACATTGATTTCCTGTACTACACATAGCTAAACATAGAACTGGACCGGTATGCGATCTGAATGTATACAGTGGTTCGACATCTAACGAAGCTGATCTGAAATCCAGACGAACAAGTATTTAGATTATCCGAATATCGTTGTAAAATCAAATTCACATGAAATTCCATGTATTATACTTCTTTGCAGGTAAAGTCTTGTGGAGGTTCCATAATTTGAGAGTATGGTCATCGCTTGCGGTTATTAGAACAGCTTCTGTGGGATGGAAGACGAGTGCTCGAACAGCATCGAAGTGAGATCGTAACGTATATTTTGCGTTCCAAGTTTTTCTGAAACTTTCTTTCGTCGTGGCTACCATCTATAGAAATAAATACCTGATCTTAATACTTAATAAAACTATAAGAGATATCTCTATGTGTGTAGATTTATTATATAAAGTAAACAGGCGAAAAGGCAAATAGTATAGCTCACATCGTATGATGTTTCTACTTCATTGTTAACGCACAATAGTTCTAATTCCCCCAATTCCAATGTAGAATCTCCTTCTTTGATTGGACACCTTAGATCTGGTTGTAAACTTTTTTGAAATGCGTCTGTGAAGATTGTGTCTCCTAGAAAAGTAGATTACTACATTATTACTTTGTTATTTTTAATTAGACATCTATTGAATTAAAGCTGCATAGTAAAAGTATAAACGACGCCAAGAATCGAAGATCAAGAGACATAATTACGATATAAATATAATTACGATAAAGATATAATTACTTGTATATGTTTCTAAATGAACAGAACTTGCTGGTGATTCTTCGATTTCTGTGAGAAGATTTAATTCATTTAGTACTTCTTCGGCCTCTGCATCAACATCTTCATTTAACAGCATAGATGACTGAGAATAAATATAATATTTTTAATAAAAACAAGTAGCTTTTCACCAGAGAACAGTAGAATAAAAAAAATCTGTATTACTTTATTTGTTTTGAGTGCGATGTTTGTATCATAAGAGTCATCCTCTACATCTCCTTCTTCCTCTTCTATATCCATTTCTTGCCGAGCCAGAAGTTCAAATTTTTCCATAAAAGCTGCTTCGGTGTCTATCATTATTTCTTCTGTCTGTTAATGTTAAAGCAATACATTTCATTAAATTAATTTAGACACAGAAAAATTTAAAATTGCCAGAAGCTATAATTACGTTCTTATAAAAAGAGTTTTCACCTCATCTTTTGTTTTTGGAAAGTTGCGGCTGGTTTCAATTCGAATTGGTTTATTTGATGGTTCATTGCCATTTAGTGCAGGAGGATTCATATCTTCCGAGTCTGTATTATTATTTAAGCCAAGTAAAGATCTCACTCTGTTCGATCGTACATCTATTATTGTATCGGTGTAGCCAATCTCTTGTAAATATCTAAAATAAACATTCCAGATACAGTGATGTAGTTGCTACTACTCGTTATACGCAATATTTCTAAATGTTATTCGCTTACTGTCTCAAAATTTGGCGACCTTGTCTCCAACTAATGTTGCTGACTGAAGTAAATGGAGCTTCCCCGTCGCCATCTCCTCCAACTTCGGAGTTAACACAAGTACTACCACCTTCTTCGTAAACAGGAGGCTTTACGTCTCCCTGAATCACCAAATCAGTTCCATATTTCAGCTTGTGATACCTTGCTCTGCAAAAGTAGCAAAACATGTTTGTATAGTTAGAAAATTAATAGCAACGAGATTTCGTAACGAGTACATGCAAGAGGATGTCTCACCTTTCTTGTTTCAATGCATATTCTAACATTTTTATTCTTCTTACTAGATCATTTTTTAATTTTTCTTGTCCTTTTCTTTCTCCTTGTAAAAAAGCTATCCTGGCCTATGAATACATAGGTATTGCAATTAATTTGATTGAAAGTTAGTACAATTATACGATGACATTTAATATAATTCAAAAATGTGTACAGTAAATATATAATTTAACTTGTTCATCAACTGTGTTACAATATTTTCTATATATTTAGATTGATTGTTTCTACAATGTTTCTGTCATATGATAGATGAAGTGACAATAAGAAGAAAGGAGATTAGAGGGAGACAAATAGTTTTCTAATTAAACAATTATTCTTACGACTCAATTTTGCACAGATACAAAAAATGACAAGTTAAAACGATCTTAGTACTTTGTCCATAATTTTGTATCTTTCGGTCGACCCGAGCATGATCCAGAAATATTGCTACAATATTTTTTTCGATTCTCTGCACACTCGACTGTGACACTGCATATTTTTTACATATTTCACTAGTCGAAATTCCATTTTTTAATAATAAAATTACCGCATCTTGAACGCACTCTGTAACAGGTTTCATTACGACAAAACTTTCATCTTCGATGTGTTGTCTCCAACAATTTACTTAAAACTGTGCTTAATGCCCTTCCATCAGACATACGGTTAACAAATGTAAACAAGTTTAGCCTTCGAGCAAATCCAAACGTCACAAATATGTCTGTATTGAGAAGCGATGAAAAATCAAGTCGAAAGAATAGAAATATAACTGGGAAACACTGAATAGAGTACAATAAAATTTCTACAGGTTTTTTACAGTAAAATGAATGTAAATTAATATAATTACAAGTTCCTCACTCCCTACCACGATATATAAATAAATTATCCTTTTCTACAAAAGAGCACCTGCATTGGTTCGATTTTGCTAACGTATTTGCCAACGTATTTCGTTCAATTTGCTAATGTATTCCTAAGGATTTCGGAAACAGGTGAAAATTATACCTGGAATTCTGCTCTGTCAAGTTCCCATTGCGATCTTTCGAGTTCGAAGCGAGCCCATTCATGCTGAATGAAATGTAGAATGCCAGGCATAGTGTATTGTGGTTTTTGTTCCTTGGCATCGCTATTGCTGTCACTGTAACACCCTTGAAATTTATTATTTGTCAGCGGAGCGTTCGTACCACTAGATTCTTGTCCATTATGGTTTTGAGACGTAGAACTGGAGTTATCCTCCATCGTGGAACGACAAAACCGTCCTGGTACCTTCATTTCATGACACGGCAGCCATTACAACAACTTTTCTTTCCTCTGGAGCCCAAAGAGTGCTCTCCCGTCGGATAATGTATTTCGATCGAGTTCGCGAAAAGAAGTAATTAATACGCATGCGGGCGTATTAGATTCCAATAAAACCGATATACTATTCGGAAAACTTTCGTCGTTCGTTAATTGTTCACCGAGAAACCTTGTAAGCTTTGTACAACACTTTTGAAATAACACTTTTCAACTCCATTTATATGAACCCGTCGGGGGACAAACAGTTTATATACCTAGAACGTTCATATAATAGGAATCCACTGATTTCCCCCACTTCTTCTACTGACTTTTCATTCAGATAACCGAAGTTCATGTTCAGATAAGTGGATTCAATCACGTATCTAGTTCATTCCGCGGATTATAGCAACATTGCAATGTTTACCAATTTATTGTTTACCAGTTTGATAAATCATGGTAAATTAAGGTTTTTACTTATTTCAAGAATAAGATAACAAAGACGAATATATTTTTTATTGTTTATTCAACATGAAATATTGATATAAAATATATAATGATATATTAGTTGATATATATATATACAACATATGCTTTGTTAATTACACACAGGATTATATATTTTCATTTGAAAGTTTTAGAGCTATACTAAATCTATCAAAGTTCTCAAATACTATAGATTACTTAAATCTGCTTCTTAACTGTACTTTTAATTATTTTATTGTTATTTTTATAGTCTAGAAACTCATTTGATTCATTATCACTATCTTCACTATCTGTTTTATCTGAGATCTGTCTTGTTTCTGTTTTTTCCTTTTCCTGTATATTTGCATCTTCTCTTTTATGATTTTATCATTTTCTTTTTTCTTTAATTTAGGATTGTTGTTTACTATATTAAGGCCTTTCGTTTGTATCAGATGTTCATGTAATTGGAGTGACGCTCTGTACTACTTGGCTAGAGCTAGACTAGAGTTCATTTATTTGGATAGTCACAAAACTGTCCCAGTAAATGGATTTCAGATAAAAGGACTTCCACTGTAGCAGACAGGTATTATTCCCTTTCTTGTTTATCTTCAGAACCCTACTTGCTTCCATCATTCCTATAAAGTGTATTAAGGAGCACTCTATTGCACCCCTATACCGACTTTACCTTGAAATTGATACAGTACAAACTTCTATGAATAGTTTTTAATCCATTATGCTGAGATCATAAAATTGTTTTTCATTGCATTACAAAATAAAATCTGAATTTTCAATGAACATTTTGAATATATCGTTTTGTAAACATTGATGTACTGATACTGAAAATATAATTTACTTCTGTTTACCACTCAACATGTAGCATTCATACTTCTGTAAGATTGATTTTCAATGAAACATTCAACGATATGTACGATCTGGTATGATTACATGTTAAACAATAAGCAGGACGGTATTAATAATACATTTTGTGAATAGTATCTTAGATATAGTATCTATTTTTAAACAATTTATGTGATTAACCTTATAAGCATAAGAAAATGCAATCTTTTATATTCAAGAAAACAAAACTATTCTATTAGTAAGAGTTGTTAAAGGCATAAATATATTTTGTATTATGCTAGAATAATACAAATTGTATGTATTTATATTATGTACCTACAATGTAGATACTTAGCACTGGACAGACGTATTGTAAGTGTCGCCATCTACGCGCACTTATCTCTTTTGACAGAATACACTTGTATTTATAAAAAACTGTCAAAAAAATAGGATTTTAGAAAAAAAATACACGTGCACGTCCACGTAGTAAGTATTTAATATGTGTATATGTACAATAAAAATGTTATATCCAAATAACTACATGTGTTTTATATATATATATAAAATATATATTTAATAATATATACTTATAAAATATATATAAAGTATATAAAATATATACTTGAATAATTAACAAATAAAATATAATTTATTTTCTATATTTTTAATACGTTTCCGGGGAAACAGTCTTGTTTACCGTAGCTTAATTTTCTGCACTTAAAATCTGTTTTTTGAGATGTGTGTATGTTTTATATATTCTTGAATATCTGTTTTATATAAACATATACAGAAAATATCCTTGTAATATAATGTAACAGTTTAGTATATTCACAATGTTGCTATTTTAAAAATTTTTTTTATGAGCTATTTGAAATTTATTTAAATAAATAATTTCGTCCTACATTTCGACGATATATATACATAGCATGAACAGTAGATATTACCTTATTAAAATTCTTGAGAGGTCAAATCTGACAAGGTCGTGTAATCGTTATATATATTTACGCAGAACGAAAAATAAAAGTAGAAGAAAAATACTTCAAAGTGCCCAATAAATACATCGACGATACCTAAATTGTTACCGAGGTCACACCTTGTCGATATGTTCATTAAAATAGTGTATTTTCGACTGTACACAGAAGTATTTTACATATTACAGCTAATATTACAAGTTCTGAAGGTATTTTGCATCACGGCGCATGCGTTACTGAAATTTCTGAAATGCGAACCACACTATCAATGTAGGTCGATAATTCTTACCATTTTCTTTTTAATAATATGAATAATCCGTAGGTTAACGTAGAATTCGTGTCTCGGAAGATGGTGCAATCCAAAATTCGACCAGTTCAAATCAAAATTTAACCCTTCCCATATGTCTCGTGTGTGCTAACGGCCACGAATAAAAGTGGCAACGTTGCTCTTCGCTTGTTTAGGTTGCGGTGTTGCAGATACTCGATGAACGGGTATCACAGTGTATCCTCGTTTCTGGCATTTATCGCAAATATAACGTATTTTTGTAAGTCAAAGAACATGTGCATCACCGATTGAAGACCGTCTGCATTATAACTGTACGTAAGTCCATCAATTGTGTATATATATTTACATGTCACACTTCAGTAGTGGGGTCACTTTGTTTTACTTCGAATTACAGTAAGGTTCAAATAATGAAACAGGATAACTCACAATCAGAACCATCTGACAAATCGATGCCAAAAGATTCTCCGTTAATCATTCGATAAACAAGGTTAACAATTTGAGATTTTTCATTGTTTTGAACGAAAGATAATATTACTCTTATGTCAGATGCATTGCATGTCAATTAACGAAAAAACAGTAGAAATCAGAAACCTGTTTACGGGCCATGATTTACATACTAAAAATTTTGGGCCTGAAGTCCCAAATGTAACAAACAAGGCCATTACATACATCATATACTATATGTATACGAAAAGCTGCCATTTTCTATAGCTGACGCGCGCCATTTTGTTGTCTCGCAATACAAAATGAAAGCGAACTTAAAACATTAAATTTCAATTTATTCCAATTTCGATTCCGACGTAAAATAAAAATTAATATTATTTAGAGATAGAAAAGATATTTTGAACGTTAAATAAAATTAAATTTGAATAATGCCCACACAATTAAATATAACCAGGCTATTAAAAAGGAAATATTTTGATCACTGTCCTAAACAGTCGATGAGATTTTACTTCGAATAAAAAAAAAAGTAAATATTTTGGACGAGTCACAGAAATTATCATATTTGCGTGATAAGGTTAAATGAGAAAATATGAATCGAAAATTTTATGAAGATATAAATAATTTTTGTTAATGCATTTGTTTAGTATACGCGTAGTTTCAATCGAAACAATATAAATATTTAAACTTCATGTACAAAATACTGTTTCTGTAATCGAAATAGGAGTTGAATAGTTTTTGAGTCCCACACGCAATGCATTCGCGCATAAGCAGAATTCACCGCGCATGTGTTAAACACTAACAAAAGAACGTTCGGATGTGTGATACATAGCCTTTGCTATAAATATATGCATACACACATATATACGTTAATTGAATTATTGTTACTTAGTTTACTGCAAAATAAAAAGTCTTACATATTTCACGGAATGCAATGTAACAAAAAAATATTTAATACCTTTCGTACTGTATTTTGGAAATAATTATGTATAATAATGTATAACTCCATTAATTTGAATTACATAACAAAATAATTTTTTCTTTTGTAATTATAAACAAAAAATCTCGTGGTACGATCTATCAGAATATGATCGATAGAATCAATTCTTGATATAAATTTTATATATTGAATGGTATCGTGAGTTGTACGAGTCTCCCACTCATAAAAGAAATGTCTTGTATTACCACCGTGACGCACGTTGACCTTGCCAGTTAGCGCAGAAAGAAAAGGGGTGGGGCTATTTATCAAACGTTCAATATGAGCACTTGCAATTTAGAAAAATATATTTAATGAACATTTCCTTAGACTTCTCACGTGCAGTTTGTTTGAAAAACAATGATTAACATTCAAATGTCATATAGAGTAATATACAAAAATGTTCAAAATCCTTGTATTGTAAGGACATATGATGTAAAAGGTCGCAGAGGAAAAAAGTATTTACATAATTATACGAATGGAAAATTTATAATAATTTTTTGTTTCTATCCTACTTTTATTTTTTAATTACGAACGAGAATGAACGGTACAACTGTTAGTAGTAGTGAAAAAACATTAATATTTCTACTGTACTGCGGTTAATATTAGCAGCGTAAAGTATTAAGTAGTGTAAGGATAGAACAGAGGTGGGGGAAGCAGTAAGCGTGACCTTTTTGTGATTTCAAGTATCGAATTAGCTTAGAAGTAAAAGATAAGATTATCGTTCAGGGTTTTACTATTGACGCAAGTGATTCTAACATGGGGGCATTATATATTTGAATTTATTTGCTTGAATATATTGAAAATTAGTTTAGCTGGGGGCGAATCGTGACCGCCATATTGGACGACGTCGTGTGCACTCGTTGATTTTCGTGAGGACGCATGTCGGGGCCTATGTTCGGCTGTACTCGTTCAATAGACTAGTTCTCCGAGTATCCCGCCTTTCTGAACATGCATAAGTCTCCGTAGTAGAAATTGTATTTATTTTTCCAATCTTTTTAACGTGTTTGTTCATTGAAACTATTTGTGTTGTGCATATGTATTCTTGATTTGGTATTAATTGGATTTTTTGTCCCGTTCAAAATTTTTCACTTCTTATATGTTGGTGATACGACGTACTCGACATTTCCTGTATTACATATCTTTCCAACGATGCTACGAATAAAGAGCTGATGTTGATTTTTCTGAATTAAACAATAACATTGGATATCCATTGATTCGGCAATGGAATACACGTGTTACTTAATACAGTAACTGTCTTAGATATACAACTTTAGTCCGCCATTTTTGCTAGTTGAGTACTTATGGGCCAGGGACGACTCACGTTGGCGCGTCATCGAGGGGCCCAAATTGTATTATCTTGATCTATGTTAAAAAAAAAACTTGATTCTGTAATTGAGATCGTAACGGAAATTGTGGTTAACACGGCGTAATAATTTTTCTACGTGAGTTATATAGTTAATAAAAAGAGTTATGACATCAAAGGGACTACATCGATTTGGAAGCTCTGTAGGTTTAGAATTTTTAGCGGCTTTGTTTTTTTGACAGTGAATATTTATTTTATTAAGCTTATCTAAGCGTCTCTTTTTCTTTTTTTCTCGCGTGATCATTTATTCGAAAATACTCCAAAAATTTATGATAATTTGTCAAAACATGGTATTGTAATAAAACTTTTATAACGTTATCCCAATTAGTTTAAAAAGATTAATTTTATTTTTAAGTTTTTTGTATCAAACACGATGCTGTACGAAATATGTTTTGTAATCTCGCAACTATGTATAATCGATTAATCAATTAAAAAATTAAACGAAGACATTTGTTGTTGACATATTTACTATATCTAAAATTAATGTATTTGAACATTTTAAACACACTGTATATTTTCTCAAATAATATTATCTCATACATAGTGATCACTTACAGATCAAAAGATATTAATTTTTGGAGATAAATGGGTGACCTGTGACACTATCTCTTGCATATCTTACCTTTTTTTACAATGGAGGCATTAAGAAGTGATTCTGTACATACTTCTGATTCTATACATTCGTTGTCTTGTATCAATGCACATCATATTGATGAATTATCGAAAGAAAAAGAAGATGAATTATTATATGGAGGTGATGATGTGGACGAAGAGGATGTACTGTCGGATGATAGTATGCGTTTAAGATTATCTGATGACGATGACGCTGAACCAGATGATATTCTAACATCTGTCTTAGACAACAAAGGAGATAAGCCAGAAATTATGAAAATGGGTAAGCTAGCTATTCTCTACATTCGTATAGAACATAGAAGAGTTAATGTATAGTATTGCATCTCAGAGATGGTTCGCCGACCAATCGTATATAATATGTACAATAAGAAAAACATTTATTTTTGATAACTTGGATTGCAGAGATGACATGTGGAAAAAATGAAGATGCGCGAGCTTCTGCTGTTCCTGAAAAAAATGAAACGAAGAATGACACAACTCCTTCGAGGGAAAGAAAGGAAGAGGAACATTGTACAGGTAATGTTTCGATGGGTGACAAAGTATTAACACATCATGCAAAGGATACCAAAAGAAATCTAAATGGATTGATGAGGCCACAAATGATTAATGTCATGCCTCGCTATCCATGGCCAAATTATGAGTTTCAATGGAGGTTTGCAAGTACCCCTTACGGTCGGTTTCCCTATCATTTTCCTTATGTCAAACATTGGTATTCGGCACCTAGAGGACAATTTCGAAATCCATATGATTACAATACTAGATTTCACAATGCATTCGTTCCTTTTGAACAAAGAAGAGGCAACAGAATGTTTAATTCATTTAACAAGTGTAAAGATTATAGAGAAGAAACGAGAACTTTCAAACCTTCTCCTATGAAGAGATTTAATGCTAAGAGTGATGTTGACCAAAATGTTATGTCTCCTTCAGATGCAAACATATCTTCAAGAACTGAAGCTGACACCAGCATCAAGGATGAAAGCTGTGCTATTAAAAATGAAATTGAAATAAATCGTGAATTAGTTGATAAAACTCCAATCGGTAACGAACATAATAACGATGATTCGAGTAAATCATCGATTGAAATCTCTGAAGATAATAACATTGAAGATTTAAAAAAAGGAATTGTTACCGATCGTGTTAATGATTCTATGGAGCTGGAAAATGAAACGAAAAATGCCCACGGAAATTCGGAAAATCTGTCCAATGCGGAATGTAAGGATAATGATGCGGAATCTAAAGATAACGATGCGGAATCGAAAGATAATGATGCGGAATGTAAAAATAATGTATCTATTAAAACTGATACGGTAAATGAGTCCTCTTACAAAGAAATTAAAAGTCCTTTAACAACTCCTCAAAATGAAACTAAAGAAGGTAATGCAAAGAAAGAAAATACTGATACAGATAATGAACAGTTAGATTGCAAAGGTTCACAGAGTTCTAGTAATTTTAATATACTGGTAAAGTTATTAACCGATGGCCGTAAGAGTTCATCCGACGACGAAGACGTACAATTTATTGAAGCGGATAATGAAAATAATAAAAAAAATAATGCCACAGCTAAATTAGATCTGGATGAAAGCAAAGAAACTAAACAGACTTGTCAAGCAGAGGATGTTACTACGAATCAGCAGTGTATAGAAATTATGGAAACAATAGAAGTAATTGAAAATCAGCCGCTCGAAGAGAGTACAAAAAATAATGATGAATTAACAGCAGTTGAGAAAGTAACGAGTCGCGAAGAAGAAATTTTAATAGATACGAATAACACATCTATACAAGATACACAATCGAATGAAATTGTTGAAACTCATATCCCCAAGACGGATGATGCTATACTAGATGATCTAAACAACAGAGAAGGTAATAAGGAAACCGAAGCGAAAGAAAATAATACAATAGTTGAGCCACTTGTTAATGGCGAAACATGTGATAAAGACGAATTCAATTATACTGATAATAGTACAAATTCTAAATTACTCGAACTACTTGTTTCTGATGATCATCTAAGTAATACTAAGCTTCAGGAACAAAATGATAGTGTCACCAAGGAAAACGTAAAATCTGTAAACAAAGGAAGCCCTATAATAAATTGCTCAGCACAAACTGAAAACAAGGTATCAACATTGGATGAAACTGATTTATCTAGCGTTGAATTGCAAAACGATTCATTAGGTCTCACTACTAAAGTAATCGATAGTGATGTTAGTGAGAAAAAAGTTGAAGTTCCCGTAAATACTCAAAGAAGGAGAAGGCGAACAAAAAAAATGATCGCGGCAGCACAAGAAGCTGTTTCCGAAGAAGATAAGCAAGGTAGGGCATGCTTTGCATGACTGATCTTAAGAATTGTGGGATTCAGACTTATTTATATATTGCTTGCTTTCTTTTGCATCTTCTTTCAACATTATATCATACAAATATTATACAATATACATTGCATGTTTCTTTTATTATAATATTCAATTCTTTGCCATTTGTCAAAGAAATTTGAATGTATTATCAAACAATCGTTAAATTTAAAGAAATCTTGTATATTCATTTTTTTTGTTCTCACTCCTTCAACTTAATATGTAATATATACGAAATCAAACCAACAATCAAAATGCATGTCTGAGAATGTTCAAAAAGAGTAATGCATTTTTTTGGGCAATAAATTTTATAATTAAAATTCTATTGGTGATTAATGGATTTTGATTACGCATAGAAGTTTTCTCCTAAAATATTAATTTGTGCTATGTGTTGTTATTGGGCATCTATAACTTTTACAGAAGTAAGATTATATTGCTCTTTACACGTATGGATTTATATTCGTTTAATCGCAATTTATTCAATGTTTGTTTTAATGATATAGTTGCTATTACGATATTTTGTTACAGTTAAAGAAAGTGGAAGGCAAAAGAGAAAAACTGCCAAGAATGCGGAAGAAATCATACGAAAGAAATTTTTGAATCATGACAGTGATTTGGAGTCTAGCGACAGTTCAGAAAAGTTTGTAATTATTAATCATAAGATAAATCAAGATGCACGATCTCTGTCCCCGCCGTCTCTAAAACGTAGCTGTTCCGATCTGGATAATATAATAGTGAATGGTAGTGTAAAAAAGATCAAAATAAACAATGACTCGTTATCTGACGAATTATCTTCGAAAGAGAATGATTCCGAAAATATTAAGCAACTCGATTATGTTAACAAATTTTTCCAAAGAGATTTCAAGGAGAAATTGCCGAAATTGAAACAAGAAGTACGTTGAAAATATTAGAATTTCAGAGGTACTAATATTAGTCGAATATATTCTCATACTGATCAATTCTTTAAGGAACTAGAAGAACTTCTGATACAAAAAATTGTTGAAACGATTACAATGCGCGATGAAATCGGTAAATTGAGAGAACAAGCGCGTATATCGGAAAAAAACCAGGAGGTAACACGTGCAAAATGTCAACAATTGGCCAAGCAAATCAAGGATTTCGAGATGGTTTTAAGTCGCAACGCCGCGGATCGGCGTGCTAATAATGACAAACCTGTCCCGCCGATTAAAATCAATAGATCCGTCGGATTACAAGTTAATTTTATAACGGTATACATCAAAATAATTATTTTTACACGATTTCTATTTATAGCTGGACATTATGATTACTATTATTTTTGAGTAGGACCATGGAATGCAGTGTTTGCGGCAATTACAACAGAACACTGGTATCAAATCCACGAACGTTCCAAGCAACAGTAGTACCCCGTTAAATACGTCTGCTCCCGAAGCTTCTCTTAACATTTCAACAAGTCCAAGAAGAGGAGTCAAAGTGAGACCTCCGAGGCGAATTGAAACAGTAGCGGCTCCGAGTGTTGCGGTATCGCAAAGTCATACTCAATCTCCAAACATTATGCCTACCGTAACTCCTGCAGCTTTAGTTGTAGCTAAGCCAATGGAGGCACAGCATACTTTACAATTACCCAATCAATCTAATGTTCAACAAATGATATCCAGTGTAAGTACTTACAATTTTTTTTATTGTACTTGTACATCTCGCTTCAATCATTTCGTGACACTAACATCTATTTTTTATACTTATTGTAGTCGCCACTGCCGTCACAACAACCACAACAAACTATAGTTCTAAATGGGAAATTCTCGAATCAACTGAGTCGTCAGAATACCACAGTGAACATCGCTAAACCGAGGACAAATGATCTGATAGATCTGACGGACGAAGAAGAGAAAAGTAAAGGTATAAGAAATATTACCGAATAAATTACCATAATCTATCGTATATATATATCGTATAATATATCGTATATATTAAAAAGCATTAAACACTTATGGTACTGTTTCGTAAATATACACGATATTTTCAAGAAAATCTTTATCATTTGTAGGTGCTACCAGTACACCGGTAGTTACAAATACAATAACTGAACAGCAAATCAGTTTAGCACAAAAAACACAAACCTGTTTCCAAAGGGTAATCCAAACTATCCCTGGAAATGTAGCTATAACGAATCAACCTCCTAGTATAAGAGTAGTACAACCTGCTAGCCAACCGACACCTACTGCCTTAGTAGTATGTAAACAAATAATACATGGTTATTGACAATCGGTACGATATGAACATTCGTTGTAAATTGATTTTCTTTTTAGAATAATATGAACGCCCCCCGGTTAGCGTACGTGATGCAAAGTGGTGTAGGCCCGACAAGGCTATTACAAATAGCAGCACCGACCTCTGCGACGGTAAAACGAATTCAACATTTTTCTATGTAAACCAGCGAGAAAGTTTCGACGCGTAAAATAGTTTTGTAATCGCATAACAAGATTTTATATTTCTAGATACGGCCGGTAACTTCGTGTAATAGAACATCGTTTCCAACATTGACGTACAAGACTGGTATGTAAATGATATTATATAATAATATCGATTATAAATAACGAGCTTAATTGCACTTTACTTTTGCAGGAATATCGACGGTAGCAAACGGAACAGTCAGAGTACTAACAACTTCGGCTCCTTCAAATGTACAATTGAACAAGGTATTGTACTTTTTATGTAGATCGCTGAATTTATTTGATTTATACGAATAAATTTGTTACATTGATTACACGGCGCGTTTCAGCATCCAGCTCCTTTACCGGATACTCGAAATTACGCTATGAATAATCCTGTATGGAAACTACCGCCACCGGCTCCGTCTCTGAAAATTTCTAAGGTTGCCAATGGTACGTAAACAATGATTGGGAGATCAATAAGAAAATTCCGGGAATCATAAATATTTATGTTGATCGTGTAGGTATCGTACTGTCTTGGAATATGAATTTGTCTGATAAGTATGCAGATATTGTTAGTTATCAACTATATGCATACCAAGAGGTTGCCGGTATTTCTCCTAGCACATCGTTATGGAAAAAAGTAGGAGATGTTCGAGCTTTACCATTGCCCATGGCGTGTACTCTTACGCAAGTAATTAGAATATTGGTTACTTTACGGTTACTATATTTACTGTCATCGATAATGTTCATTATCCATCATTTATCTTCACAGTTTTCCGAAGGCAATAATTATTACTTCGCAGTTCGAGCAGTTGACACACATTCCCGAAAAGGACAATATAGTACACCTGGCAATATTTCTTTATAAAATATACGACCAACATTAAGTTATTGTTATCCATCTTACTTTTAACGCACAGCTATAATATAACAAGTCATGACTCGTATAACAACAAGTTCTATGCAGCCTTCTAAATTATCATTTAATTCGATCATGTATTATTTAATTTTCGATTAGTACATGTAAAATACATTTAATGAAGAACAAAACTTTCAGAAGTATTTGTAATTTAGAAGTATGTTGTGTAGAGTACACATACAAATGAATTTGTTGTTTAGTAGTAAGTATTTGTTTAATTATAAGCGATTACTGTTCTACAATTACTAGTAATTATTATTGCGACTGTAATTGAACATATTTTTCTTGCTCCTTTTTATACGCCTTTATTTATAAATTCAAAAGAAAAGAAAAAAATATATAAAAATATTACTTGTGACAATGTACATATAGTTCACCATTCTGTTTCGCTTATGAAAATTGCAATATACGAATTTTTATAAAATTTTCGTGCCATGATTCATGAAGTATTATTCGCGTGTCATCCAGTAGTATACAATAATTACTTATAACGATGAATGTTTAAAATTTCGTGTATTCGATACGATATATACGTACATAAACAAAAAAATAATGAATGGCAGTAACGTGGTGGCAAAAATCTATGTTTGTACAAAAGTACAGAAAATACTCTAGTCAACAAGAATTTCTTTAGCAATTATTTTGACATTCTCACAACTTGTAAAGACTGTTACAATTAAAGACATACGGAATTGCTTAAAAGTCTGATATTGATATTGTTCACTAAAAAGTGTGTTCATAAAATGCTGCTTCCTTATGTTACGTACGAATAACGCCAATATATTCTCACTTTCTCACTAACTTTAATTTACTCTCCTTGTTATTTTGATCGACGAGTCTCGCTGATACATAATTTGCTCAATTTTTGATACAATTGTAATAAACTCTAAGTGTTGGATCGATAATATACACTATATGCAGAATTCAACTATATAAAAGAAAAAAAAGGCAATGAATTAGTGATTGTATATATTTAAAATTTATATATTCTGATTTTCAGCATCTGTAATCAGAGTATATGCATAATCTGTAGCATAATTATCTGATATTTTTCATTTTTACTAATCATTTTGTGTGATAAAATTGTATAATAAAATGATGATTCATTTCTTAGATAAATTATTCATGGAGAACAATTCCTAATGTAACTCTTTATATTTTAGGTGTTTAGAGATGTTTCTTTAAAACAAAAAAAAACATGTATTTGTCTAATTTATTAAAATTTTAACAAAAACGACTATGCCAAGAATTCTACTGACATTAGACTGCTTTTGCATTCCTGAATAAGACCTAATGATTAATAAATCTAATAAATGAAAAAGCAACGTATGTAGACATTTGATGCGTCAGGAAATGGAAATTAAATTTCCCGCTCTTTTGTGCACATTGTATTATAACTGCAGCAACGGGGAACGTCGGTTCTGTGAATGTGAATTGTGCATACGTATATATGCATGTGAAGTTTTGTAATCTTGATTTCGTTATAATTAATTTAGAGATTGCGATGTGTATAGCAAGCACGAAACATGAACCGGTGAGAAATTTTCCACTGTCCTCAGATTCTGTAAACTATTTAAACGAATAATATCATTTGCACAAAACCTCGGAGACATATAAAGCGATAGCTGTCGAAATGTCGGTTGTATTGCTAAATTTATGGATCGTATTGGTAACAATATTGAATAATTAAAGGGAAAACCACATCTATATATATATATATACATATATATATACATTATAAACAAGCAATAAATGTTGTCGTGTTGTTTTTAAACCCGATACCTGCACGTTTAGAATTAAACGAGATTACACGAGCAAGAGAAAATAACCAATGAATACAAAATTGTTACTTACTGTCGCCGTTATTAGGAAAAACACGAGATTATAGCAGAGACGTATGAAAAGTTTCCTAGCGTTCGAATTATTTTTAATCCGTGACAATTCCGAATTTCATGTCGTATATAATAGATTTGTCACTGGACTGGCTCTATCCTGTGCTTCTCATACGCGTTAAGTGAGTCACAAGGATACGTGTGTATTATGTCAAACACAAAACAAATACGATTTCTGTAAAGATATCACACACCGTGCAGACGTATATAGAGTGATAATCTTTTTTTTCCGATACTCTGTGAAAAAGTGTGAAGCAAGTGGGGGCGGAAGTAGTTTAGTCGGTAATTTGTGTACACTGTTTGCTGCACTTTGTGACATAGGACACGAACAGTCCGTGAAATTAGAAAAAAAAAGAAAGAAGCATAAAATCGAAGCGCATCCCGACGGAATGATCGAATTGTCAATAGATACACATTCCTTTGGATAATGAGTATGTGTGAAATATTACGTAGCAATTTTCTTACTTTCGCGACATATCACGGATTGACAAGCACAACATAAATATTGCTCGGGAACGACGAATAATATATTTTTCAGTTGTTTCGTTACCGATTAAACAATCCGTTCCGAGTTACATGCATACATGTTCGTACATTGTTCGCTATTATTTCGATTGTTCGGTCAACTATTGGAAAAGCATGAATTTTTCAAGATTCAAAGTAAAAAGAACTACTCGTGTGTCAACAGTTTCGTATTGAAATGCAAATATTTTTGTGGACGTTGTGTCGTAACTGTTTAATAGAAATCGATATCGTTTCTAATCACCTTGAAATTACACGAGGTAGAATTGTCGTAAGAGTAATAATATGAAAAAAGAAAGAACGAAATATAGGAAATATTCGGAAGTTATGCCATAATGAATGAATACAACTGTGCAGTGGCAAATAATTTTGTGGGTGTGACATATCCAGTTCTTATGACTTGTCTATGTCACTTGTTACATAGCGAGCATAGTTGCAAACTGTTTAGAAAAACCTGATAAACATAGTTTTTGTCTGAAACCGGTGGTGAAATTTTGATTGATAATTAGGGGATGCCCAGCCTACATTCGCTCGTCGTTCGACGAGCTCCGCTAATGGATATGGGTACTGCTACCAGCTCCGTGACATCTGTAAACCCTTCTACCAAAATTACTACCAATCAGAAAAAGGCTGAAAAGTCCAATAAACTAACCGGAGTCAGATTACCTTTGTTACGCAAAGAAGCGAGCGTGGTCAATCTTTCCCTGACGGAAAGAACAACATTAGGGAAAGGGGTAGATTCGCCTTTACTTAGACCCGAGAGCAGCGCAAGTTTGGAAGCTCGCGGTAGTAGCTGGTTGAGCTTGGGTCCAGGCGTATTAAGGAAATGCGAAACTGCAGTAGGTTTGAGCACTTCCGCTTTGGAGGGCAGACCTATAAATCGCAGTCGAGTATGTTCTCGTTGCTCCAGTTTATTGTCGCTGGCTTCCAGTTCACGTTATAGTTTGGCCGCAGGCAATTTTGTTCCGGCAGGCTCTCAGCAAGTGCTCGGATGTCTTTTTTGTAAATTATGTCTTGTTGAAATTTCTCTTTCTAAAACGTTTAAAATAGAAGGCTGTGGTTGTTCCTATTGTAAAGATGTAAGTATTCTTCTTCTCCTATTAGAAAGTTATTAAACGGAATGTATTGCATATATCATTGTGTTATAGTGTATGAAAGCGTACGTTGAGTTTGAAATTGAAGAAGGTGCGTACGAAATTAGTTGTCCCGACGCGCAATGCGACCACGGAGCGATACTTTCTGTAAAAGAAATAGCGAGCCTCGTTACTCCCGAGCTTATGGAAAAACATCACAAGTTTCGATTGAATAGAGGTGAGTAACGTCGAGCATACAAGTTGTTACATATCTGTGCATAAGTTTCGATAAGATAATCTAACAATTTTATTATTGTATCGTACAGATGTGTCTATGGATAAAGCACGTGCTTGGTGTCCACGTGCCGGTTGCGAAACGATATGTTCGATAAATGCTCCTGGCTCGAATGGAACCACCGTTGGGCCTATTCATTGTCCTAATTGCTCTATAGACTTTTGTTCTATATGTAGAGAGTCTTGGCACAACGGTCCTTGTTCTGATCTTTCATTAGGTATACCATTCGATGGTGACCATATTAAATGCTGTCCCATGTGTTCTGTACCTATTGAAAAGGATGAAGGATGTGCTCAAATGATGTGCAAGAGGTGTAAACATGTTTTTTGCTGGTATTGTTTAGCTTCCTTAGATGTAAGTATAATTATTTACAATATATATTGAGACTGATAGTGATATTAACTATTCTTTCTGAAAATTATTCAATTTCATAATTATATGAATATAACAGGACGACTTTTTATTGCGACATTACGACAAAGGACCATGTAAAAATAAATTGGGTCATTCGCGTGCGTCGGTCATTTGGCACAGAACACAAGTCATTGGAATTTTTGCTGGATTTGGGTTACTCTTGCTTCTTGCATCGCCGTTACTTTTATTGGCTGCGCCTTGTATTGTCTGTTGTAAATGTCGTGTTTGTGGTTCTTCTAGACTAGAACAGGAAGAAGGTGATACCGCAACATAGAAACTCTAAAAGTTTTTCGATATCTCCTGTTGTTTCTCTTCAGTATGATAAACAGTTTTAAATTATATTACTCAATATGCGAATGTGATCGGCGACTTATATAGATATACATTGAATCGAAAAATTCTATAATATATACATATATATAAGATATAATATATAAGATATATATAAGATATATATGTATATATAACGAATACATTTTTAAAGCGTTTTTATTTTTGTGAGAGGGGTTTGCATTCTTTTTTTTTTACTATTATCTATGGATGTTACGTTTTGTTCTTTTTTTTTTATTAAAGGGTACTTCGACTGTGTTGACTTCGAGTTTACAGAAATATTTTCACGTAGGTGTATGTATATATTTATAATGTGATTATCATTAAGTAAGAAACTTACAAAGTTTACTGAAAGCTACTTAATACTTCATTGTTTCTCGAAAGTCGTTAAGGTAGATTTTGAAAGGCAACGATGATCTTTTAGTTGGATCAGGCATTACTAACATTTTTACATTTAAACATGTCCAATCAACTGAATTGCAAATGTTCACGAACTTCGCGTACAACATTCCAGAAAGTTATGTCCCCGCTGAACGTACTGCCACGTCCAAAATGATTTTTTTTTTATTGTACAGTTTCTCTTTTTTATACTTACATAATTTGCTTTCAATAGTACGAAAATATGTTATATACTCGACCATTATTTTCATGTACTTTTAATGTTCTTTTTGTTTTACACAACTAACTAACACAACAATTTTGCAAGTACACGAGTACAGGCATAAACGAATAACTGAGCAATGTATATCTATATGTATGCTGTTCTGAATCCTCAAGCCAGAGGCACAACTTCAACGAAAAAATTATTAACAAATCGGTTGCATAGCACAATTTGTCCGTACTGTTTTCTCTGTGAATGCTTGTTCTATTACATTGTAGAATTAATTACATGTATATTACATGTACATTATTATAGATAAGTACGAAGAATAAAGAGTAGAATGTAAGTTCTACGGTGGTATCTGCAAAAAGAATGTAAAATCTAGAATACTTGTAAATTCCATTCTTAATAGATATTTAATATATTTACTATTAATTATAGAATTATTATAAAGGACTTCTTCATTTAAAAGAACATTATTCTGTACATGTTGTAATGCTATTGAAATTCAACTTTTCGAATTCGTAATAGGCTGTAGATCGAGAATATAGCGAAAAGAGCAGTATGTTTTAACGTTTAATGAATAAAATGACAGAATCAAGAAATATACTGCAAACCATTTTTTGATAATAATCATGCGCTATGCTAAATTAAGAGTATATGTCTTCATTCGAAAAGGAGAAGAAAATAATATAAGCTTCATATAAACTTAAATCATGTTCGATGTTACGGTACAAAAATATTTTTTTGTTGATTGTACGCGTATGCGTATATACACATAAATATAATTGTCTAATCAAGATATACATTAAATAGTTTACTCGTAATAAAACAAGAAATGAGAAATCAAATAAACCGTACGAGACATAACAAGTTTTTCGAGCAGATATCTAAATTATACGTACTATTCAGAACAATTGTGTGTAAATAACGACTTAGTTGTATATATATATACATGTATATTTATATGTTCATATAATGTAAATATGTACATGTAAATGTACATACACTGTACGCATGTTTGTGTACATGTATACAGAAATGCATATATACGTGTACGATGATAACTCATCCTTAAACTATACACATAAGATGTATATGTAAATACTTGTAATTGTTTGATGCGATCTACGCATAGAAGTCATTTGAATGCGTAATCATGTAACTTAAAAAAATGTAACAGGTTTAAAGTCATACTAGAAAATTAAGATAGCAAGTGATTTGCTATTGTCCTAGTTGTATACTATCGTAAAATTAGTAAATAGTTCTTCAGGTAATTAATATTACAGAAATTCTATTACGTAACTTTCCCACTGCAATATGTTCTATAATATATTTTCGAAACATCACATATGTACGATCGGATCACAGGTTCCGCAAACGTAAGCAATTATATTCAATCAATTTCACACGGATACGAAATAATTGAAATTTACATGAAATTTTATTATTTTATCATTTATACGATTTTCGTATCCACTGCGAGTCTTTATAAACATTATATCAATGAACAATACGTTTGTAAATTCATATGATTTGCGTAATAAACGTTGCGTTATTTTTAACATAAAAAGATTACGTATACTTACGGTTTTCATGGACGAACAACTGATAAAACGGTGAAAGTTGAAAAAAATTTAATTTATTGTTATTAAAGGAAAATATATTCGGAATACTTTTCGTACTAGAAATTTATACAGAATTGTCGTTGGTTTTCCTTTTCCTGTAGAAAAACGTTTCACACGACGGATACAATGTCGATTTTTAAAGTTGTTAGGGAACGAAAAAATAGGGATGTTTTTGACAATAACGTCGTTGTTTATTACATAATAACCCATTTATTATTTCTCTAATACAATATTTTTTTGTAAGAAAACTCATAACTTGATTGGGTTAAAATTGCTTGGAATGAAAAAAGATTTGTGTCTGTTAAGATGCATTAGATCACACGCGGAATTCTCAGCAACAACAAAAGTTTCCACTCGGCAGAGTTTCATAGGGCTGTATACTTCGTAAATTCTTTGGTTATTTAATGCATCTTACTTGCTGATCTTAAAAATGGACCATCGGTAAATCAGGAGATGGTGCGCATAATGCGCACATACATTTATGGATTACACGATGATAGTTCTGTAGTCCTACTAAGAAGCTGTGATAGACTTTAGATTTATGTTCGAATACGTTGCTAGATAAAAAAAAAGAAAGAAAAAGAAGAGAGAGGGAATAACAATCAGTAATCTAAGTCTATGTATTACAATACATATTATTAGGACCATTGTAAAATAGTTAGTGTCAAAAAAAATATGATTAATAAATTTAATAAAAACGATTAAACATAACAGCGGTTGGCGAACGGATTATTTCATCAGACCCTTGGCTTTAAACAAGTCTCTCATTAAGCCTTTTAAATACCCAATCTCTCGCTGCAAGTCTTTTACTTGATTCTTCAGTTTGTCGTTGTGATCCGCGAGCTCCCGTTCTTCTCCCAATATTTCTTTGATCTCTTGTTTTTTCTTTTGTCTGTAACGCGTCGCTGCATTCTTATTTTGTTCCTTTTTACGGACTTTTTTGTCTTCCACGGTTGGCCGTGAATATGGTTTTTGGCGGCTTCTTGCCGAGGAGCCTGTCGAGTGTTTTGTACATTTTCTTTCGGTTTCAAAAATCCAATCTGGATCGTCTACAGAATCTTCCGATGATGTGTAACTACCACCTGAACTGGTGCATGGACTAGATGGCGGAATATCTTCGGTTTGCAACCGCACATATTCATCGACCACAGCTAAGTCGTGCGCAACGTCTGTGTTCAACGGATCTATTGCTATACTTTTTGGATTCCACTGTACAGGTACAACTTCATTGGTGTACGTTTTTTCCTCGGGGACCACTACATCGTACATAGACTGATGATTCGAGTATAATGGCTGTACAGGTTGTAAAGTAATGAGTAGTTGGGTGTCCACGCTTAATGGTTTATGCGGTGGTGGCAGTGGCGGTGGTGATTGAGGTGGTGTTAGCGTGGAGCTGGACGTGGGGACTATTTGATGGCAAGCTTCCACATCTCCCAGAACAGTTTCGAACTCTTGCAGTAGCGTTTGGGTATCATCTTGCTGAGGGATCTTTGTAATTTCGTTATACGTGGTTGGTTTCAGATGTACATTCTCAGGACCTGGTAATTCCTCGAAAATGGGCAATTCTATCTTCTCTTCCAACCAATCTGAAAAAGGTTCTGCAAAAAAGAAAGTTTTGTTTTTTAAAACGTAAACAAATATTAGTTGTTTAGTCTTAAAAGATAAGGAAGTACAGAGAACAATCGACGTTGGAAAACGTCGGTCATTAATTAAGTGATCTCAGATTTTATATCAAACAAAACATTGATACCACATTATCAGATTCCGATGATATATATATATATATATTTATAGTAGATCCTATAGATTGAACTTGTTTCATTGAAACGGTATCAATAAGATTTTCTGTATTTTGTACAATTTATATCGGAATAGAAGTTAACAGTACTTTTACTTGTCTCGCATGAACAATAAGTAGGAGTGGTACATTGATGTATATATAATTCCATGGACGTTACCAGCTCAACTAGAAAAACAAGTTCTCGATTTGCAATTTCTTTGGCTACTAACACTCTTGCTGCAATCGATACTTGTATAATACATTATTTAGAACACAGTCTGATATTTAGGTTATCGGTAGACAGCGGATTTTATGCATTTCTCACGAAAATCAGAAGGTGGAACTGAAAATAGTAAGAACATTAAGAAGAATTTTAAAATACTATTACATTATTTTCAACCTATTAAACGTATTAAGAAAGAAAATAAATTTCCATTTGACCCCAGTTTGTTCAAGTCAGGTAGAACAATTTTATTTTGCATAAAGATCCGCTGTCTATAGTGATCGGACAGCAGTCTGTGCTAAAATTCAAATTTTTATTCAAAACAAAATCGTAAATTTAGAAAAATAAATTGTTCAATGAAAATATGTTCAAATCTTTCACATAATATAATTGATTTTTTCAAAACTTTTTCCATGCATTGCAATTTCGTTTTAATACGTTGAACATTTAATGTCTGATAAACTACCCCTAACCTATTTCTTGGTGAAACTTTGATCAGACTTCACTTGAAATATGGAAGTTATCTGCATTTAAATGCAGAGGGCAAGGGGTTAGATAAGAATTTTTTTTAAATATAAAGATTTATATAAGTACATAGTACAATTATATCTTCAAGCGTGTGTTAAGAATTCCAAGTAATAGTATATTCAATAAATAGCAGGGACAGTAAACGTTAATCTGCTGTATATATCTAGAATAAATTTTTCCGCAAACTTTTAATTCATTGTATGTACAGGGTGTCACAAAATTATATGTCGCGGACACCATAGCGCGATTCTACACTCCCGATTTAGTCGAAAATGGCATAACGAACCCTCCGCAAAATTGACCATGAACGTGAAAAACATTAAAAGTCTTAAATTTAAAAAAGATCTTTAATCTGAAAAAATGTTGTTTTTAAATCTTTTTTTTCACGTTTAAGTTCAATTTTGCGGGGGGTTCCTTATGTCATTTTCGACTAAATTGGGGGCGTAGAATCGCGCTATGGTGTCCGCGACATATAATTTTGTGACACCCTGTACATAATTGAAAATGTTTAGAATTGCCTCCCCCAAACTTTTAGTACATATTACAAGTATTCTATTGGTTTCGATGCGCATGTCGCGCGGAAAATATAAGAGGGTAGACTCGTTTCCAGGCGCGCACGAACGTATTGAAAAAGTTAGGCTTAAACTCGAGCATATAATTTGACAATAATATATTTAATAACAGTGCGATCCAGTTACATGGTACGATAATGCGAACAATGTGGTAACAGTGCTCTGATATGCGTAATAAAGATATTTTTCAGGCGAAGTGAATGCTAGAAAGAGAGGGGAAGTGTAAAGCGAAAGGAAACGTACCGCTGTAACATATAGCAGCCATTATCATGTGTAGCGTGTTTTCGTGAACCTTTTTATTTAAAGAGCAATATATGTGTATATAATAATAAGAGAAATATATGTATATATATAGTGAAAAAAGTGGGAAAATAATGTTCTTGAAGTACGGTACGGTGTATATGATCAATGTGAAGCAGCCAAAAGTCCACCTGTACGGATACGAGCTCAACGTCTTTTTACTAATTTCTGGGAATTTACAATGATCTCTCGGTTCCACGTGTAGCGATATGCGAACTGCATGCTATCATACAACATTAGCACACTCGGGCATCGAGACAATTCGTCGCTTTCACGCAACACTTTTAAAAATGCCAGTATCGTTTTATTGCCCCTTCGATTCGTTCCGATCCGCTTTTTTTTCGCTCTCGTCGCGATTCGATTTCAAACTAGACGTCCATGAATGTTACGCACTTCACCAATCACTTTACATCAATCGACAAATCGTTCACAATTTATCGAAGAATATTTCCTGTAACGGTATCGAGTTCAATTCCAAAGTGATCGCTGCAGCTTTCGGTCCCCGTGATCGATATAGATCTCTCGTGAACACGTGTAAACACGCTAACGTATGTTGGGAACGAAAATTACGCTCCGAATGTATATCGATAGATCGTCGGCGAAGGTACCGTGTTTACAGTACCCTGTGTAACAGTGGTGGAACACGACGCAGCATACGGTTCACCATAGATCAACTGGATCGTTTGATATTTTTTAAGCGTCGGGTTCGCTGACACGCACAGTAAGTCGCTCGTTAGCTGCTACATTTAGCAGATTTGGTCGGCCACGAAGTCACGACTCCCTGTGGCACTTGGCGCGACACAATCAGCCGAACGGAGAGATATTTCCACGTTTGTAACAACAACAATGCGCAACGGAGTCCGGAAAACGATCGCGTATCGTCAGAAAGTCGACTCGTGACGAAGACTAATCGACGGAATCGTACGATCAGTTTGCAATACTGCCGAGAGACCACTCCTGCTTATCTTTGGACTTTCCCCTCTGCCGCCCCTACTCCAACGCAACTAAACACACGTCATTCCCCTATCGGCCTTCGGCCAAAGCAGTTTGTATAGAGGTTAACCAGTTTGTCCCACTCTCTTTTTCAGAAAAAAAAAGAAGAAGAAAGAAAAATGAGATACACGCTGGAGGAAGCGGGAAGAATGAAAGCGATACAGAGTATCGAGAATGCTGTCCGATAAAATGCGTTGAACGTTAGCCTCTGTCCTTTTCGTATATGTAGAGCTTCGAAAACCCGGGGACGCTGACTTAATCGATGCATGCGTAAGAACGGAGCCGCAAGTGTTCGCCTACTTTTACGCAGTTTGATATTTAAAGATATATCGAGACCGCAGTATCTATTGCTTCGCTTCGCCATGCAGCGGTGATAATCTTAGAATCGTGCCAACGCGAGTACATCAAACTTTTCAATCCCCAACTAGTTCGATGTCTATGCACGCGTATATTGCAGTTCGAGCAACTGCAAGCCTATCGCAAACATTATTTCATTTATAAATCGAACGCAATGTTTTTTAGATCGTAAGACAGATCAGTGGGAAATATTTATGTGCTTCTCGCGATCATACCAACTTAGCTGGGGGTATATACAATGTCGATATGTCTATACTTTATAAACTATGTTTCGATTGCTTCTACAAAAATTATATACACATATAAATCGTCAC
The DNA here is from genome assembly GCA_028455795.1 of Lasioglossum marginatum. Lineage (NCBI taxonomy): Eukaryota > Metazoa > Arthropoda > Insecta > Hymenoptera > Halictidae > Lasioglossum > Lasioglossum marginatum. The sequence continues at coordinate 10,339,845 of CM052245.1, read as the reverse complement.
AGATTTGCACAGGGCGTCACGATATTCATGGTATATAGAATAAATTTTTTGTATACGAGATTTCGTCTTTCGTAAACGTTTAACCTATTTTTCTCTTGTATAAATAACACTTGTCTTCGATTATACCACGAATCCTGTACTTCCTATGTACAAATCTGCAACAGTTACTGTTTTTTGTATTTGTGTTGGGATTGTAATGCAAGTTTGCGATAGGAAAGGTCACCTGATAAATGTTTCTTGCATTTGCGGTGACCTTTCACGAATTTCTTGATATATTGCCGATGATCTTGTGCAAATTCCAGCATGCTTTTCTACCGGAATTAACTTCTACTTGCGGTGTTAAGAAGCTTGTTTAATATCTATATACAAATAGTGTATGATAGAACGGTTCTTTGCAATAGTATTCAATAAAACTATCCATTTTCATCCTTGAAAAAATCATGAAGATTTATATATAGATATCAATACAATTAATTAGAGAATTCTGGAAGAGCTTACCTTCTTTAATCCATTCGTCCAACTCTTCTAAAAGTTTTGTAGCAACTTGTGCTCGGGTGGGGTACTCTTCGTACATAACAGGTTCAACATTTTTAGTAGGCTCTACAGACTTATCATCGAATAGAAGCCAGTCATCCTCTACATCAGCCGGTAGCGTCCCACTAGGGGATACCGGCTCCAGCTTCCACATCCACATCTCTTGATCCTGACCAGCTGACATTGTTGACACGGTCCCAATCAAGAGGTATCAATAAATAATGAAAAGAAATTTGTGTCGTCTGTGCGACGTAGCTCGAAGCGAGCGCCATATTGGCTCTGAAAATGCAAAAGACCTACAGTTAGACAAATATAAATATAAAATATCCGAGTTAAGCGAAAGGATCTCCAGTCCTCGATGCAATGACTACCATGCGATTAACAACGATTACAATAGATTTAGAATTTCCAGTTTTCATTCTATTAGATAGATTTCTTAAATGTTGAGATATTTCTATGGTTGTTAGTCAACGTATTGATCATCCGCATCTCCAATACACTACGTTTAACCGAGAAACAACATGCAAAAGAGAAAAATGAATTATTCACATAGAATTCATAAACTGGAGGTTGCGAAATAAAATATCTAAGTTAAGCAAAAGGATCTCCAGTGCGACTTCTATCACTTCGTCATGTGATTAACAACAATTACAATAGATCTAGAATTTTCAATTTACATTCTGTTAAATAGATTTCTTAAGTATTGAGGTATTTCTATGGTTGCTAGTCAACGTATTGATCATCCAAAGGAGAAAAATGAATTATTCACATAGAATTCATAAACCGGAGATTGCGAATGGAACGAACTGTTTGAAAATTTCAAAGCGAGCCAAATAAGCGCGTTGTTTTCCAGTTACATTATGTAACTTACAAACGACTCATCTCGTTGTAGTAATGTTCGCGGAGAATATGAGCACGAGAAATTGCAACCTATATAATGACGCAACATCAAACCATGTCGTCTGGTGAAATTTTTCGAATGTATTCGCAGTTTGAGTATCCTGAAACTCTGTTTATCGTAAACAATATGCGAAACTGGCATCGTAGTATGATGAGTAACGAAATTCATTGTGCGGTGATAGCGTCATTCGCGGACGTAAGCGCGGAATGATGATTCACAAAATGGCAGACCCGACACCGTGCACACACACTGCTATTCGAAAAGAACCCATTCGCAGCCCTAAAGGTTATTAAACAATACTTACTCCATGGTTATATTGTTGTGTCGGCACACTTGCGTGTGCAAGCCGCTCGGTGAACTATTGACTCATCTTGCTCGTTGTGAGAAACGTGTAGAAAATTTCAACGTCTTTCCCTTGCGAAGCATGGATGGAGAATAAGCGTCACCTTCTACCGAGAATTTGACCGCTCGGGTCACGTGATCCGGGAATGCGTACGCAAGGGTGCTCAGTTCGAGCCGATTTCGCGGATCTTCTGCGCAGACACCGTGAAAGTTGGAATTCGCATGTATCGCGGTCGTTTCGCGTGCTACTTTCTCGCTGACAAAACCACGGAAACGTTCAAAACTATTATACAGGAATTGTATAAATAAATTTACACGAAGTCGACTGGAAAATCTGTAGCAAAACAATTTATTAAATATAGAATCGATTTCGTGAACCAGTCGAGGAGAAAATGAATGAATTTAAAAAATAAATTGCTCACTGCTTTATTTATTTTATATTTCGTAGATATATTATTATTTATGATATTTTCCGTAGAAGTTCTCACATAGTCCAGTATCACATGGCTCGGCATTGACAAAATGTTTATTCATTGTCAACGAAAAGCGAAATGTAATATACACACACACATACACGCATAGTCTACATACTTCTTTAATTATTTTTATTGTTTTTGAGGTAATCATTCCTGAAAATCTGAGTTATGAATAATCCGATCTTCGTTCTGATATGCACTGGTGGGATCAACGTCATGATCTTCTGGATCCCGTGGCCCCAATAACCGGTACTGGTGTTCAGTTTTCCGAGGGTGTTGATCGCATTTTTCGCATAAGTCGTTGCGTTCGGAACGAGAATGCTGGTCACCTGCAACGATAGTCAATTCTAAGGGTAGAAATATAGCGCTAGAGATAAAGCTGCGACAGATACATGTAAAAATAGGACTTTTAAGGAAGACAGCGGTGTAAATCTTTTATCTAACGCTTTTGGCTACTGAAAAACCCCATCGTATGCATTACCAAGAAATGAGAAGGCGTATCCCGCACCCTTGCAATCCTTGAAACAAGACTACTTCTTTAACCTTTAGCTACTCGCACTCCACTTTCTACATAACTGGTTATATGGAACATTTACTCCAACATAAATAAATTTTTATTCGATAAAATAACTAGCTTAACGCAAAATAAATATTTGCCAGTGTAGTCGACACCTTTGTTTATGCTTGAACCACTAAATTTAAAGTTTTCAGGTTATAACGTGGAGCCTTGATCGCCCAACATTCCATTTATCTAGACTGCGGTTGCTTATGCAATCTCACATTGTTATAGACAAATTTGTAGAAAGTGGAATGAAATAAAATTCTCTTTTTTAATGGGAACAGCCTTTGTAACTCCATCGAATTTGATATTCAGGCAAAATTTCTATGAGCTATAAATGCATAAAGATCTGCAGTCTACATTTACCCAATTCATCGCTAAATCAATTCCTATCCGACTCTCCAAGCAAATCAATAATTACCGGCGGCGGACAATTACGTGGTGCGCAGTTGCACGGCTTCGAGTTACCTGCAGTTTGTTGCTGTACGCGTTCATCTTCGTATTGACGAAGAACGGCGTCAGGTGTTGCACTGTCAAGCCGAACCTGGAGTACTCGCTTCTGATGGCCTCTGAGAAGCTGCCGACGTACGCTTTCGTCGCTGCATAAACGGTCATCAAAGGCATCGGCTGCAGCTCCGAGCCAGACGAGATGTTCACGATAGCGCCCTTTCCACGTTTTTGCATTTTTCCGATGAGCATCCGCGTCATCAGCGTGGTAGCCCCGACGTTTAACGAGATGATGTCCCATAAATCGTTCTCTGGGACTTCGCCGAGGTACATTGGGTAGCTGTACATCATGCCGACGTTGTTCACTGGAAATTCCACGCCGGTCGATAATCAACTTTGTCGCGGCACTTTCTCGCGCTAACACGTAACTCATCCACAACGAAAACACAAATTCACATCTCTTACTCTCCGCCAGCCTACATTCCCATTCAAACTCCTCAACTTCAAACTCACCCACGCTAATTACTCTCGCACGCATTCGCGTGCCACATCTCGCGTTCCACATCTCGAGAGCGCATCAATTACCTAAGATCCCGACGGGGATGTCCTCCAACTGTTCCTTCAGCTTCTCGTAGATCTCTCTCCCTTTGCTGAAATCCGCCACGATGATCTTCACCTCGATCCCTGGGTTCTCCTGCAGGATCTCATCCCTGGTTTTCTCCAGTTTCTCCAGGGTTCGACTGATCAACACCAGATTCACACCCCTGCTGGCCAATTCTATCGAGTAAGCCTTCCCGATGCCGTCGGTCGATCCCGTCACCACTGTTATTTCAACGACGATTTTTCAAAAGAGTCGAACAACACCGCCCAAAGGTATCGACGAAGTTACTCACCAGCCCATTCGCCGAATCTCGTTTTCAGATCGATCGGCGCCGAGTCGAAGATCGGCAGAAGAACTTCCCAGACAGCCTCGGCGATCCTAGCGACGTTTAAAAGTAGCCAGAGAAAGACGAAGGCCAGCAGCAACCACAATGCCAATTGCAGCATCATTTTTCTAGAACGAAAATAAAAGTTCTTTTCTCTGCACTTACCTACAATCTCCACGGTATTCGCGATAGGTATTGCTAACGAATTTCCCGAGCTACGCACACTGTTATCCAAACAAACCGTTCGCGAAAACGATAAGGTACTCACCGATACACAGTGGATAATCCTCGATCGTTAATAGGACAAGTGCCGGAAAGAAAAAGTTGCGTGGAATAATTTTTCTTGTCGCGTGCCAAGTGTTATATCAACAGATACGATATCATATCGGTATATGGTATTTTGCCACATATGGTATACTCCTACATATAGGAGTATAAGAAGATAATGCGTTACCTAGAATGCGTTTAGTAATTTCCGATCACTCGGGAATGCGTGAATAGGTGCGCGTCTCAGTTGTCAGTGTTGTCTTGGATCACGATATCACATGTTCAAGAGAAAGCGCGTGTCATGGTTCTCGATTTTCACCAGCCCGTCGTCTGTTTTCATGGGATGGTTTACCGACGAAAGCCAAAGCAAGACTAAAGTCATTCAGGGCAAGCGGACGGCACAGATGGTGCTCGAAGGTAAGGATACTTTCTCTAGTCGTCACGCGAGCTATGAGGCAACGGATAGCGCAGTTTCGGATGAGGCTCTTTACACGCGCACGCAACCGCCGCACGAATAGATCGAATCTGTCCCCTGCCGATCGTCTCGGGCACATCCATCGTTAATTGATAGTAAGCAGCTCATTGTGCGAACCGCTTTCACTCACTGGCCGAGGCTCCTCTGGCAATTTGCCACATTTCAGCTCCGTTACCTCCGGCGACACGCGTTGGGTCAGAATTCCCGAAACGCGGTCGCGGCAGGAACGATCTGCATATGTTTCGGGGACGACCGAAATAACGATCCTGTCTCTCAAAACGACAGAACGATTTTTCGAGAAAAAAAAAAACATTCGTTTCTGCAACATCAATTTTAAGGTATTTCTTTCACGACTAGGGAGAACTATCTTTAGAGATACAATCGCGAGAAGCACCGAGTTTCCCGATTCCGAAGGTCGTAGAACAGAAGATCGTAAGAATGCAGTTCGTCCCTGGGAGAATCCAGTAAAAGAACGCTATCGAGTGTTTTTCTTGCCGCAAAAATATTTAATACAATAGACAGCTTATGCTGCAGGTGGAGTTAGCGATAACTTGGAAAGTGGATCAACTCGAATGAACAGTCTCCCGTTGTTTGACTCGCATGCTGCAAGCATGCTCGAGCAAAATTGCGGCTTTGTACTTGTAAAGCATTCGATGATTCTCACTTGCACAAATCATTTGGCGAGAAAATGACTGTTGGATAAACGAAGAACGACGAACGTGTGCGTCAAATTGGCGGTCTCTGAATAATCTACAACACTCTCTTATTTGTTTGTCGAGGACGAGCGGCAGCGTAATTTATCTGCAAAATAAAATAGAAGAGAAACACGTCCGGGACACGAAATTCTACAAGTTGGAGGAGAGAAATCGAAATTTTTTCTTACATTCGAGTCGACGTCGAAGGACACCGTCGTCGTTACTCCGTGTCGCAAAACGTTAATGGTTCGGCTAGTTGTTTACGGCGCCGAAAATTACTTGGTTCACGATGTACCCGCGGTCTGATCATTCATTCAGGAATGTCATCTCAGGACAATATGTAAAACCAGTCTGGTACCCGACAGGCAGGTTCGGCGGCGTTGTTGTTCGAATTTTGCCTGGCGTTGGAGCATCGACGAGCAGCTCAGGAGCGGGAACAGGTGGAAAAGGAAGATCGAGCGAGTCCCTGCTGAAGAAACGAAGATGCAATGTCCGGTGGCGCGCGCAGCTTCTTTCACTTCTACAAACTGGCACCACGTTCCATTCTTATGTCAGAAGGTCCCCGAGACAAGGCAATAGCCGGACTGCCCATCGGCTCGGCGGTGTTCCAGCCGTGTTCCAGCGTGCGCGTGTGCCCGATATATACCTGGCTGATCTCCTATTTTCGGGTCGGGAGACCTGGCTCCTCTCAGAGGATCGATTCCAGAACACTTCGGCGAGAAGAGGATCGCCGTTTCAGCGGTGAACGATTATCGAACTGGGCCCGATGCCACATAGATTTTGACAGTCCGCTTCGTGGTCCGACGCTGCTGTCCACGTCAGGTGAGTTTCCCATCGTCTCGCTGTGATTCAAGGATAGTGGGACACGATTTTGCTTGGTTGAACGATCGCGCCGCTGGTCACGCGTCCGCCGATGACCGTATTCAGTGACATTGTTTTTCCGGATCGTGATCTCCGCGTCGACATCGATATCGGCTGGTTTCCTCTTTATCGGACATTCTTCCAATGCAAGGGTCAGGCGAGGAGGTCAATTGTTCGGCGAATTCCTCTAGTGTTACGTAATCGGACGAGGCTTCGTTACCGACTACATATCGCGATTCACTTGTCGTAGCATCGTCAACGACGAATTGAATTCTCAAACACTTATTACACACCATTCTTCGCGGCCGGACAGAACTGATACTGGCTGGACAGAGGTTACGCATCGGTCGGAAGGTTACCGAGGATGGTCCGCCGTTGGGAGAGAGCAATGGAGCGCGCTAATGTGCTATAAGGTTGTTCATTCATTAGCGATCGGACAAGGTCGGCCACATCGACCATGTTCCCGAACCGATTGCGCGTGTCATTGATGAGTATTCAGCGGTTTTGAATCGAAGCCGGACTGCCTCGTAGTTGTAAAGTGTCTGTGATTCGTGTTGTTCCTCTCTGCCTGAACAACGATCGGTGTATCGTAATTGTATACGCATACTTTGCGTACAGATAATACGATAATATAAAAGTTCTATTTTTACGCCTCGTAAACGTAAAAACAGGATTTTCGAGGGCGATCGCGGCCTAGATTGATGTTTTATCTAGCGCTTTTGACGACTGAAAAATCCCATCTTTGTATTATCGAGAAATGAGAAGGCGCATCCCGAACCCTCGCAATTCTGGAAACGAGCCTGTTCCAATGGGCCATCGTTTTACCAAGATAGTCCACGTGAGTTTCGAAAACAAACGCATGTTCTTTATCCAAGATCTTGCGAAGATATTTATCGCGCGAATGTTTGTTAAGCAGACCCGGGTATTATGAAACGGCGTACAGAACGTGATTACAATTATCTTTATTACGATACGGATCCTTTAATCTGGGATCTAATCCGGGATTATTTGTTTCGTAACGCCTGTTGTGATACTGTTATCACGGTCAACCGTCGTCACGTCTCCTGCACGGACATAGAATCCCATATCGTCATTTCTTTTTTCTCGTGTCGCTGATATTCTTCTTCTGGAAATCATTTGATCTGTTCGCCGTTCGAATGACCTGAAATCAACGCGTATCGGACGTCCAGCGCTCGGCTATTAAAAGAAAAGTCTGTTCTACATATCCGAGCACGAAACGTTCCGTCCATTTAAAAGCCAGTTCAAAGGCGTTTAATTAGCGCCGCGCAGGAGAGCTAACCGCTCGAGGTCCGATTGTCGGATCCCCTTCCTTCCTCTCCTCATACTTTAATTTACAAATCGTTCCGAGAATGTTTCCCACAACAGCCGCGAATTTGTGTCACCCAGACACGTAACCAGCCGACTGAATTGACACCAATAAACGTTTAATTGAAAGACCTCTCCCGGTCGCTCGTATTTCTCCGGCGAATCGAATCGATTTACGAAGCTCTGTTTATGTTAATGTCAATGTAAACCGTGAATCAAGAGGCTTCCCCGCGAATGATCGATGGACGACGATCGACCGTGTGCATCCACTTGTTTTTACGTACCAGGAAAATAGAGTGGAATACGAGTTTTCCTCATTGTATATCTTGATCGACGGAGGCAGGCGGTATTTGTTTACAAGTGTGCAAAGCATTATCAGTATAGTGAATCGAGTAATGGAGATAGATTCCGTAGACTGAACAAGGACAGCAATCGTTTTTTAAGCTTTTAAAGCTTTAGTCAGCACGATGTACCGATGTCGTCCCCGAAAGGTTAAACCTTCGAATGAAAGTGTTCTTAGCACAAAAGAAGATACTGTGGATGCATTATTGATTGATGTTTTTCTTGATCCCGCAGGAACGGTTCGTAAACAACTGTCTCCCACCAAGAAAATAATTCAATGTCCCGGGTGGGCAGGAAGGACGATGACAGGATGCAGTGTTCGGGGAACAGTTCTACTTATCCTCACCGTGTTGGTCTCTATTGCGACCGGGAACGCGGTAGGAGAGCGTACCTTGACGAACGATGATATGAGGCGACTCTTCGAGGCGGATAATTTCATATATTCGTGGACAGGGCCGAATGCTCTGGCGAGATCTGCCCTGATCGAACGGCAGGACAGGTTGCAATCCAACTGCGAGGAGATTCGCGGCGATTTGGGCACCGCTAACGAGGTCTCGGACCCGGAATCCTTCAAGAATATTCTCGTCGACGAGCAACACGAGCTCCTTTATTGCTACGTGCCCAAGGTACCACACGATTAACCGAGAAACTAGAGAAACGAAATCTTGCTGCCACAGTTTCACGGTACTAAAAGCTTACGATTCTAATTAGAGAACATGCCCAGAACTGCCGATTAATTGTCACGATTAAGCGTTTTACTGCCGAAAGTTCAGAAGTCGACAGTTCGCGGCCGCGACGGCGAAGGAGGGGAAAGAGATAACTGCTTACCACCAATCCTCGAAAGTCTGAAAATTGACCGTGGACATTCCAATCGATCTTGCTTCGCCGACAATATCGAGGATCACGATCAAAGAAGCCTTTGGAACTTGAACGATACCATTTTTCTTTATCTTCTGCACTCGGAGCTATTTTAACTCGAAAATTAAACATTTCTTTCGACCTAGAACAATTCCATTCTATATTAACTTCTTTTTGTATGAATATGAAACTGATATAATACGTCATATGCTTATTATACTTAAGCAATAATACTTAAATGTTTAGTAGTTGATTAGATACAGCAATTTTTAGCGGTGACTCCGAGTGCTAAGGGATAAATTCGTTGGACCAGATTATTTCCATAAAAAGTCACCGTTGTCCGTAGTTCACGTTGCTCGCAAAATTCTATAAAATTCAGCAGCGCGTTAGCTCACGTATCAGAAACGAAGCGAGTCCTTGACTCTTTGTGAACATGCAGCAGAAGTCGATCGCCCCGGCTTTTATCGACATCGGGAATCGAGCGAACCGTGCAGTTGTTTTCGCAACAGCTGAGTAGGTGATTGAAACATAGATTACGTGCCGTTTAGTTTGCGAAACGCGGGGCTCGCCGTCAAGTAAAAAATAAAAGATTTCTTTTCGTGTGTTCGTTCGTAAGGTCGCCTGCACGAACTGGAAACGGGTTCTGATGGTTGCCACTGGGAAATGGCCAGGCAACGATCCCTTGGAGATACCTGCCGACCAAGCCCACTTGCAGAGCACTTTCCAACGGCTGAGCAACTATACGTTGCCCGAGATCGAACGAATGTTAACGACATACGATAAGTTGATAGTAGTCAGGCATCCGTTGGAAAGGCTACTATCCGCCTACAGGAACAAGCTCGAAGCGAAACACAAGAAGAGTTCGATGTACTTTCAGTCTCGCTTTGGGAAGAAGATCGTCAAGGTTAGAGAACCGCCTCAACGTTTTCCTCTCTTTACCTGTAGACAGAACTTTGAACGATGGGTTTGTTTTCAGAGGTACAGGCAGAACGCCACCGAGCAGTCTTTGAGGAATGGCGACGACGTCACATTCCGGGAGTTCGTCGAGTTCGTCACGGACGATTCGTCAAACGAAACCCGAAACGAGCATTGGAATCCGATCTACGAGCTGTGCCAGCCGTGCTTAGTTAATTACAACCTCGTTAGCAAGTACGAGAGTTTGGTCGAGGACGCCACCGAGGTTCTGGAACGAATGGGCGTCGAGTCGATCAAGTGGGTCTCGAGTTTCTTCCTAAATTTTCAGACTTATAAGAAACATCTTCGTTTTCGTGTCCCTTATGCAATAAATCATTCAGTAAGCGCAGTTTAGCGTTTCAGATTGTTTAGAGTAAGATCATCGATCATTTTTGCAGCTTCCCGGCGAAACCGGTGAGCAGCGAGCCAACGTGGAGAAAGCTGGAGAGATACTACTCGACGCTGACGTATAAACAGCTCCGAACGCTGGCAAACATGTACAAACTAGACTTAAAGCTGTTCGATTACTCGCTGGAGGAAGTGCTCGGATTTTCCCTGGCATGACTTCGTTTTCCTGAGAACTCCTAATGATAATGCGTTCCGAGCGACTAATGAATACGATGTTAATTATGCGGAATCGTTGTATATAGGAAATAGATCTAAGTGTTTACGCGGCAGCGGAATCTGTTAGTTACGCAAACCTTGTTGCAGATAAGCACGCGTCCTCGCCTTTTATTCAAACGGGTCCCCTTGTATCGTAGATGCAGATACATTAAGTGTCTGTTCTCTGAGTCATTAGAACACGGTAGGCCGTGGGATAAGGAAAATGCCGAGCCCTAGCCGTTAGTCGAATGACCGTCATTTCGTTTTCCTTTCGTGCCGCCTCGCACGGATTTTTCAAACATGCGCGGTCTTGTGCGCCGATAATCGAACAATTCATTGGGTCGAACTTGTTTGTTCAAGATCGTCTTTATGTTGAACGATGCATAATTAGTAGACTGCGGATCTTTATGCATTTATGGCACCTGAAAATTTTCAGAAAATGTTGCAGTGTAAAATTCGATAGAATTTGGTAGGATTTTTATTTATTCCAGAACTACAAAGGCCACTTACTCCTAGAATCGCTCCTCGCGTTACAGACTTTCCGACGGAAGCTATTCAATTCCGACGCGACTCCTGAGGAAGACTTCTGAATTCGAAAATGAGGGGAACAGCCCCCGCGAAAGCTCACAGCGTTTACGATAAGGACGCGAGCGAAAGGCACGAGACAAACACGTGTCGTCGTCGCGCGAAAACTACGTGCCACTTGCGAAAGCAAGAACGAGGTATCACAGAGTCGACTTACCGTTGATGATGTATCGTTCCGGCCTCGAGAATATCGATGGATCGCCCTATTCGGCTCTGGCTGCGATACGGTGGATTGCCGGACTTCTACGAGAAACCCCCGCGACGCGAGAATGCTTGGTCGGGATTCTACGTGGCGAACTGCGAGACTGCGGGAACGCGAGAGAAACGTCTGCTCGATATAGGACTCCGTGCGAAAGTCATTCCTCGATCCGCATCGACGGAACTTCCAGAGTTGGGCAGTATCTGAATAAAAAATTATTCAAATAAGTTTAAGATAAAATAAACTGTATCTTTTGTCTTTTATTCGAAGTCGGATGCAGCGCGAGAATTTATCTGTAACTGTATCTCTCGAGCGCTCGGTTTGGAAGTTTATTCGTCTGTCTCGCCGAGTCTGGTTATCTTCAACTTTTATTCGAGAGCCGAATATAGCGCCACGATGTATCTTACGGTTGTATCTGTCGTTACTTGGTCGCAGAGTATCCGTCAGATTTTATTGGAAGAAATAGATTCGTATTCATATGGATTATTCGAATCCAGATGTCGCGCGAGATTTATCTGTCATCTTTATTCGTTATTTGAAGCTCGATTTAGCTTTTAACTTTTATTCGTGACGAGTATTTCGAAGAGATAAAAATCAGATGTATCTTTATTCGTAATTTTTATTTGACTTCGAATAACTGAGATCTTGATCCGACGTTGCCTCGTCGTAATACGTACGTAGTAGATACAGTGATTTTCATTAATACATAATACATATTCAATATTCGGACACTCTTAGAAGGACGATAACAATTGTTTGAACAAATAGATTTTCATTATTTAAGCGATTGTTTAAACAAATAAATTTTTATTATTTAAACGCACGTTTAAACAAATGGATTTTTATTATTTAAACATTGTTTAAATAAATAAATTTTTATTATTTAAACGATTGTTTAAACAAATATATTTTTATTATTTAAACAAATGTTTAAACAAATAAATGTTTATTATTTAAACGATCGTTTAAACAAATAAATTTCTATCATTTAAAATTTAAACGTATATTTAAACAAACAAATGTTGATTATTTGAACGATTGTTTAAATTTTTTTTGCTTGAACGATCGTTTAAACAAATCAATTATTTTTTAAACAATTGTCGTCACGTTTTGCAATGAGTAAAAGTCTTTAGAAGACTTTTTATTTGTTTAAACATTTGTTTAAATAATGAAAATTTATTTGTTTAAACAGTTGTTTAAATAATGAAAATTTATTTGTTTAAACAATTGTTTAAATAATAAAAATTTATTTGTTTAAACAACCGTTTAAATAATGAAAATTTATTTGTTTAAACAATCATTTAAATAATAACAATCCATATGTTTAAACAATCGTTTAAACAATAAAAATCCATTTGTTTAAACGATCGATTAAATAATAGAAATCCATTTGTTTAAACAATCGTTTAAATAATACAAATCTATTTGTTTAAACAATTGTTATCGTCCTTTTAAGAGTTTCCGAATATTGAATATTAATGAAAGTCACTACGTACTGCGTAAGTAGTTAGTACGTATTACGTATTACGTTTTGGCAACGTCGGATCAGGATGTCAGTTATTTGAAGTCGAATAAAAATTACGAATAAAGATACATCTGATTTTTATCTCTTCGAAATACTCGTTACGAATAAAACAATCGAATAAATCATCTTGCTACATCGAGCTTCGAATAAATCTTAAGGATGAAATTTTTCCATTGAAATCCGACAGATAAATTTCCGTAGCCAAAATCTGACGAATACACCGTAAGATACATGGTGGCGCTGCCATCGACTCTCAAATAATCATGAAAGATAAACTGAAAATTCCCAGCTGTATCTTACGGATAGTGCCTCTCGAATAACATCTCGCCGCTAAAGGCATTGAATACGCAATACGCCGTTACTTCGAGCTTCGATAAACTACAGATGACGAATGAAATTTCTGGAGAGTATCTTACAGATAACTTTCGTTTATCTTTTATTTAAAAATTTTAGATAAAAAATTGCCCATCTCTGGACGGAACGCATCGATCCTAGTTCCCCCCACCCTTTTCGTACTGCCGAATTTTTCCGGGTAGGCAACGCCCGTAATGCGACTTTCTTTATCGCAGGATCGCACCTTCGAAAGGTCCTCGGGCCCCAGATCTACGTAATGCGAAACGTTCACGATCGCCCTTGGCGAACGGGGAAGGTTAATCTTCCCAGGCAGTCAGCCACACCACCCTCGCTGGGGTCCTTCGTAGGCGGGGTGAGACGACGGCGGGACCTCGAAAAAGTGATGATGTTCGAGATGGGACCCCATTGTCCCACATCGTTGCCTCCGGGTTTCGTCTCCTAATTACAGAGTAATCTCTACTGGTCTCGATTCGTAGTTCACTCTGTATATCGAGTTTAAAATTTAGTCTATACACCCCGACGTAACCCAGGAACAAAAATGGAACGAGCTGTACACGTTCGTGCCGGTAGAAGCGGGTAGAAACGTTTCCGTTTGTGTGAGCGGGAGGTGTTTCCAGACTCCGCGAGACCTCCGGGTGTTTAATATTTATGCGTGCCGCTACATATTTTTAATATATGCGTCTGACGCCTCGTCGGAGATGCATGTTAATCGTGCTTGCTCGCCATATTCGCGCAGCCATGCGCCATGAACACGTACAAACCTTTGATAATGTATTCTTTAAATGGTCCTTGATCTGTCTGTAATGCGCGTCTATGCGGTTCAATCGAGTTACCAGCGGGACGCGACGCGACGACGTCTCTATCGAGAGTCTTTGTATCTCATCGACGCGAATATCGTGTGATCCAATGGAATAAAAAACAACATATTTTCTAGAGTCCCATGCGCTATTTCCGATTATTTAGTAAACACCGACCCAAGAATCCACGATCCTCTACAGGTGTTTAAAGCCACGCGTCGCGGAAGTGGCTTTACGTAACGAAGCAGATCCCGTACATTGTCCATCGCAGCTAATATTTGGTTTGGACGTTAAAATTAGACGAAGGCCTGGAAATGATGGACGACGCGACGCTCGCGTCGGCCGAAGAGAAGAGCGGCTCCCGCGGCCTAATCAAACGCGAAATGTTTCGAAGCGCGTTCCGTCGCCGACCAAAATAACCGGCCCATCAATCAAATCGAAGGACTCGCGAACGTTCGATTTATGTGGCCGTGTAAACATCCCCGAAATGCACTCCGGTCCGCGGCGAAACATTATTTTCACGCCGCGGACACACGGTGACCCTCGAAAGGCCGGCCGTTTTACTGCCACCCACACCGAACACCTATCCTCGCGTTCTCACAGCCAGTCCTTTTGGCGACGCTTCGTTTTGCTATGCATTTTGCTATGCGTTCGACTATGCCATTAAGGGGGTAGACTCTCGTTTCCAAGATTGTAAGAGTGCGGGATACGCCTTCTTATTTTTCGATAATACAAAGAAGGAGGTTTTCAGTAGTCAAAAGCGCTAAACTAGGCTGCGATCGCCCTCAAAAGTTCTATTTTTACGTTTACGAGGCGTAATTTGCATTATTCGGAAACATAAAGGCGTGTAGCAGATTTTCATAAAACTGCGACAGCTACATGCTGCCGAATAATGCAAATTACGCCTCGTAAACGTAAAAGATGACAAAAATCACATAGAATGGAATTATTCTAGGTCGGAAGAAATGTTAAAAAACAATGGTGAAATTATGCTGGACGTTTATTGTTGGAGAGTGTTGATACAAATGGAAAGCTTCGTTAGATAAATTGATTGAAACAGTAGAAGCAGAGAGGCGGAAGAGATTGCAACAATAGGGTCCATTGCTTGAGCGTTAACAAAAGAATCCAAAACGATCCGACATTTGTTCGACCGGATTGAAATTTCTCCGTTCCTTCCATTGTTAAAAGTGAATTCCACTGTTATATTTGGTCACGTGAAAAATATCGTGGCGCCACACGTGAATTCTATCTTGGATCCAAACGCGTCGCGTGGGTGTGATCAGGAGGATCTCCGTTTAAAAATAAGAAGCGATTCCTTTCGGCCTGTTAACGGTGACATTGATGGGCTCTGTGTTATTTTATAATTAAATTAGCTGTCCTGGAGAGCACGGTTAGTTTGCTCCTTATCGACCGTCGCTGCACGAACAGTTTGAATAGTTTCGTTTCAGACCACCCTGTGTAAACGCTGTTCAAATAAAAATTTACATAATCTTCGTATTGAAGAATTACGCGTTCTTCTACGAAGCGCTTATCTCTTATCATTTATGTTTACTAACATTGTCAACCCCTACGACTATTTCATTTTTCCTTGTGATCTTTCACCTTCTAAACTACATGATAAAATTTAAAAGAAAATGCAGACCTTGTAAAATGTTTCATTCTGTGGTTGTCAAGAAGAACATCGCATGTCACATACTTTCACTTTCGAGATATTGCCGTTTAAAGTTTCGATCACTAGACTGCGGATTTTACGCATTTGTAACAAAAATAAGTAGGCGTAATTTAAAATGACAAAAATATTGGAAAAATTCAAACATATTATTATGTTAATTTAAACCTAATAAGGAAGAAAATACAATTTCACTTCAGTTTGTTGCAATTCAGGTAAGAAATTTTTATTTTGCATAAAGATCCGCAGTCTAGTGATCACTAATGCTTTGACAGAGGACATTGGTTAAAATTCCATTATTTTTTTGAGCCTTTCGAATTTATTTTCATGAATATATTTATTATTATTTATATAGATTATTATTATATAGATTATTTTCATTTATTTTTTGTAGTGAAGTCGTAAATCCTATACTATGAAGCTCAATTAATGCATGAACTCAAATTTTTTGAAATTGTGACATGCGGCGTTTTTCCTGGCAACCACAGAATTCACAACTGAAAAATAGAAATGCAGTATCCTCCGACGAAACCGTACGTCGTTTCGACGAGTAGACACGAGCGCAAGTGATGTCTTCTTCAGAAAATCGTCCTTTCTGATTTTCATCAAGAGAACGGAGAACCTCAAAGCGACCCCATCAATCGTGGGAGATCGCCGAGTGTTTACGTCGCCCGACGACCCTGAACCCGCGGCCGTCTTTTCGACAAGGTGGATCGCGGATCGATCGCGTTGCTTTTTCCACCGAAGCTCTAACCAACATTCACGATGCTTAATATAACCCGAGGTGGCGGAACTTTTCGGTTTCGCATCAGCGACCGGTGGTGGGACCTGGGCTACCAATCCTGGAGCAGAAGTTACAAGGGAAGGTGCAACGTGGTGTGTACAACAGCCCGGGTGGGGGTCCCATAGGGTTCCTGGAGGAACTTCGGGATCATCGCGGATCCTGCATTGAGTGATCTAGTCGAAGATCGGACACAAAGTGGCGCGGTGCTTGCTCGATCCCCTCGAGCCAACTTGAAAGATCGATCTTCAATCGTTACACGCTCTCACGATATCGTTTCCTTCGAATTCGTTAAAATCGCTCGACGACGGAATTAATTGATAAACCAGGAGAACGACCATTGTCCTGTGAGTAGCGCACTTGTGTGCTTTATCATTTTGAACCCTCATCCGTCCCTCAATTTCACACAGTTTTCCCAAAATAAGTTATACTGTTCTGTTATTTCTAGGCAAATTTCGTTTAGAAACTTCGTGACTTTTACTTTTTTAATGCGAACACACATAATCGAAAAATCTAAGATCTAAAATGCTAGCTCATCAATTTGTTATTCTATCGATTTTTTTGATCACTCTGTTAATTTGACACCGAGGGAGAGATTCCTATTTTCAAGGCTGTTTCTTGTCTCTTAAACTTTCTTTAACCATTATTCAAAATATTGTTTGCACGATTAAATATGTTGGGACCTAAACCAATCACTAAACGTTCAAATATTGTACGAGGTATTATATTAATTTAATATCCGTAAAATGAAAAGAATCATATAGAATGGAATTATTCTGGGTCGGAAGAAATGTTTCATTTTCGAGATGAAATAGCTCGGAGTGCAAAGGGTTGATAGCAAATGCACATGTTTTTTCTACATGACGAGTATACTCGTCAGGATGGTCGTTCGTCAAAGTTAGGATTCATCGAATCCCGATGACGGGTAATTACAAACAGAAATTTTTCTGTCGCCCGCAGTGTCGTGACCTACCCGCGACCTCCGAAAAATGCCGCAGCCGGCCCACGAGACGAGGAACATCCTCACCACGTACTTCATCCTGATCCTTTTGCTGATCTCTCTCTGGCTACTGTACGCGGGGTTGTTTTAACTTCAGAGTACATTCCTTGCAATGGTACGTTCGAGACTCGGCGCCTGTCTCCTTTTTCTGGCAGCTTCCTCGGCGTCGCGTCGCTTCTTATTCCGACGCTCATCGTTGAAATCCCCGTGACAAACGCGCGTTCGCGTTCGCCACGACGGCAACCGTCAACCGCTGTCGGAAAATCTAATTATTTTTATTGATTCTAGGAGTGAAGAGACACGAGAGGAGCACGCGAACATACGGACGTCTTCGGGACACACCTTGGCCGGCTCTTCCTCCTCATGTTTCAATCTGTTCGCGTTAATTCCACACTTTTCTATTAAAGAGTCTGCGAAATGAACGAAACTGGTGTACTCCGTTCAAACATTCGCGCTCCCACTGCTTTTCAACTCGGTTGCACAACGGCGAAGCTTGTTTGCTTTCTACCTGTACCATAATTTTGTGAATTCGACGGAGTTCGGCGTATTTCCTGTGTGGACAATCGCTTGCTTTTTGTAGTGTTACGTAGTGCGTGCTCGTTTGTTGTGAAAGATTCCCCGAGGAAGAGGCTAGCAGAACAATTAATTTTAGAAACAGCTGCTGGAACTCTTGATTTCACTTTTGCGAATTAACGCTTCAGCGAAAGCCAGCGGATTTCGTGCGATTATGACAAAATGAGTTGGTATAATTCAATAATAAAAACATTATATATATAGATCCGCTGTCTAGCTATCGTCATTGAAGAGTTCATTAAAAAATTCTTGACCGTCACAATCTTTGATTTTTAAGGTAACTACCGGTAAGTAGAGCGCTAATACAATTTTAGTTAGGTGTGTCGACTAACCGATTCCGCCAGTGTGCGCAAAAAAACCGAGGCCGAGCGAACGTGTAAGATGATGAAAAATAATAGAAGTTATAGGACGAGTCGACGATGGCAGATCAAAGGACGCCGCATCGTTTTTCATAAATACGCAAAGTCGCGTTCCGACCGTCTGGCGCGGACGTTTTCTCGCAGAAGTAACGGACAGGGCCGTCAAGCTGTCATAAACGCGGTGAAAAACTGCTTCCCGCGGTCACGATTTAAGATCTCCAGTTAAAAAAGCGAATGGAGGCGTCTCGCGAGGACGAGCGAACGATGGGTCGATCGTGCGAGAAGTGCGTGGGCGGTCCGTCGAAAATAGACGGTGCTCCTCTAGCTGTTTCGATCGGTGGTGTACGGTTTGCAACGTTCGGCGTAGACGGAGAACTAAATCGGTGTTTCCGATAGCAGCACCGAAAATAGACGTTATGAGGATCGCTTCTATCTCGCTATCGTCCCGCTGCTGCACGCGATGTAAAAACCAACAGATTCGTCGTTACGCAATCCACGAGTGGCTGGTACACACCGGGGATCGTATTACCGATTTATTTGATATTCCGAATGCCCCGAATAACTGCTCGCTTAAAAATAAACCGCGACAAAGTGCTACACTCGTTCTCCATTTTTCTGTGAAGAACGGCGCCGCCGATCCGCCGACCGAGAATTCAGACCGAGTTACGATCGAGGCCCTGTTGCGCCATCCTCAGCGGGGAGGAACGTCTGTTTCCGGTCTCGATCGGAAGAAACGCACACCTAGCTGCACCTAGTTAGCAATGACCAGATAAACCAGTTTCTTGGTACACACGGATTCCATTTGTAAAAAAAGAAGGAAAAATAAAAATCTTTCCTATTTGCATTGGTATTGTAATCTAAATATCGGGAACCCGATGCTCGGGACGAGTCGGGAAGACTTGTTTCCCGAAAATTTCGAAAATATGACATAAATTTTCCATGAAAAGAATTGCGTATAATAATTAAATATTTATATTATCTTAAATATATAATATATGTATATGTATAAAGAATAAATTCGGGAATCTCGAAATTTTCGGGTACCCGTCCGGACCCCGAAAAAAATTCGTGTTCCCGACCCGACCCGATATTTCGGGTTCTCGCACACCCTTGCTAATGACACTACGCAAAGGAAGACAGTAGTGGTAGCTTCTGAATCTAGTCAAAGATTTCCTCGTCATGAGGCGACAAGGAAAGTCGCCGATGCTCGGACTTCAAAGCGGAAACACAGGACCGGTAAATGTTTTTACATGTGCGAACGTCTCCGCGGCATTGCATCAATCGATCGAAATAGATCTAATTTAGTCCAGATTCTTGGCTAGCCGCGTTACACAATAGATTGTCCGAACTCGTGTACCGGGTCGATCCGATCCGATCCGATTCGATTCGATCGGCGCGAGAGAACAGAACAGCCGTCGTTGAAATGGCGGCGAGGGAAGGGAAAGGCAATGTTTAGTGTGTCCGTGGGAGAAACTCGTTTCTATTGATTTCCTGTCGATTAATAAATATGCCGTCTGGTGTCCCCGTAGTCCTCGTAGCTCGCCCGTTTCCGTTTCTTCGCGGACGATTCGTTTTTCCGACGCAGATAGACAGTGTGGCAGAACAGCTTGACGAAGTAGAGGATCTCCGCAACGCTGAGGAAACTGCTGCCCAGGAACAGGCTGAATATCCCGCCTATCGACGCTGGAACCAACAACCAGAGCAAACTAGTCGAGCTGCAATTTTGCCGATAGAAACACGAGAGACGACTTTTAAAAGTTCTTTACCCAACAGATAAACCTCGTCCGCCGCTGACACGGTCTCCATCGTCATGAAAACTTCCGAGACCATGAACACCCTCAAAATAGCGTCGCCGGTCGTCACGTTTTTACTGAAACAGACGCACTGGAGATCTAATCGCGTTATTGCCTTATTGTCTAATTGTTATCAAATTCAAATTCAAATTTATTGTCTGGCCACTGGATGTTGAATTTGTAGAACATGGCGCAATAAAAAGGTCTTTCAACGGTTGCCGTATTGCCATTTCTGTAGAACCACTTATCCAGTTCATCTCAATTACTCAAGATTTTTGAGCAAATTAAAAATTGATACTTCGTAGAAAAATTATAGAAATTCGGAATAGTTGAACTTTCGTTTAAAAATTGGTTCTAACATTTTGATCGGCCGAGATCGAGCTCGAATACTGAAAGAATTCTGAAAATGATAATTTTTGGTGTCGACTCACTAGCTAGTCGCGGCCTGCGAGTGCGTGAGATCGATCGCGATGGGAGCGCCAGTGTAAACGACTTCCTCGCAGGGTGTCTCACAGGAGCAAGTCAAATTCGGTTGCTGAACGTCTCTGATGATACTTATCTGCTTGGCGTGCTTTTGGATGCAGATCAAGCCTTCGAGCTCGCACGGCTGAAATTCGTGTGGCTATTGTATGCGATCCGGAAATTGCTCGGAGAGACAATATTCAGAAGGAGCATTTACGGTGATGTGATGGTATGCGACCAAGTGTTCGTAGATGAACGGCAGGCATCCGCAGATCCTGATCATCGCCTTCACTCTGCAGTTCGCGTAGCAGTTCGAGTACGTGTAGATGGGAAAGTATTCGAGAGCACCGCTGTCTTGGACACAAAGTGGGACGACTTTGCCTTTCCTGCTGCGGTGATACAGGTCTTTCGGCGCGTTGCTCACCGTTGGACTCACGTGGATCTATGCAGAACATTTGACATTCCGGAGTCTGACAAATTTCAATATGTTTGACACGATATATTTCAATATGCAATATGAAGTTCGAATTTCCTTTTCTAACGAGCCAGCCGCTTCGCGAGGCAATTACTAGACCGCGGATCATACATTTACGACACGCGCAAATTTCCAAGTCACAGGGTCAATAGGATTTTTATTCTAGATACTTTGACCAAGAGCAAGGATGATTTTCTCCCTTGTCTTAATTTTACTGAAACTATGAAAATGGAAATCCGATTATTACCTGCAACTCGTTGTTCTTCTGGAGAATATACATATTAGTGTTGAGTCCTGGGAAATCGAGGCTGTGATGGATGAGCACCTGTTCAAAGCATCAAAGAAGGTGTCTCATCAATTTCTCCATTTCTTCGAGATCATTATAGTTAGAATATTATATTCATCGTACCGCTATGCCGTCGTTGTTCGAGATCGACTTGAAAGATCGGGACGACTCGTTTGTAACGGCATCGTTGTTAAGCATCCGTTTATTTATTAAAACTTTTAGACCGCTTCTGCGCCCATAGTCGACAGATCGAATGGGTTTCGGGGTTGGCTGATCCCTGAATGTCATCGGAAAATGTATGACATGTCTGTAAAGCATGCAAAGTTCGAGGAGGAAGAAAACAACAGGTCTCGGAGATACTTGCTTATCACGGCCCACGAATTCTTCGAGAAGATAGTTAAAGGAGCAACAGAGTCCGAAAGAACTGTGAGAGAGCACTATTGCTTTCCCGCAATCGATTCGTTCGCTGCTCCACCAGCACGCCTCGAGAATATCCTCGCAAGGCTCCACGATTTTCAAGAACTCCGCAACAGTCCAATGATTCGCCTTCAACAGTTCAGCAAGATCACCCTCCTCGTAACTTTCCATCGCGTACGGAAACGTAATAAAGTGACCGTATCTGCGTCGAGCACAATCGTCAACACCACAATCTTCAGTTTGCTTTAGCTTCTAATCGTCGCGATACTAAAGAGGTAGACTCGTTTTCCTGATTGTAAGGGTGCTGGATGCCTTCTCGTTTCTCGATAATGCAAAGATAAAAGATCAATCTAGGCCGCGATCGCCCTCAAAAGTCCTATTTTTACGTTTACGAGGCGTAATTTGCATTATTCGGCACCGTAATTTGCGTTATTCGGAAGCATAAAGCTGCGCATATAGCTATCTTTATAAAACTGCGACAGCTACATGCTGTCGAATAATGCAAACGCCTCGTAAACGTAAAAATAGGATTTTTGGGGACGGTCGCGGTCTAGATTGATCTTTTATCTTTTCACTGAAAAAGTCCATTATTGAATTATCGAGAAATGAGAAGGCGCATGCTGCCGAATAATGCAAATTACGCCTCGTAAACATAAAAACAGGATTTTTGAGGACGGTCGCAGCCTAGATTGAACTTTTATTTAGCGCTATTGACTACATGAAAAAGTCCATCTTTGCATTATCGAGAAATGAGAAGGCGTATGCTGCTGAATAATGCAAATTACTCCTCGGGAACGTAAAAATATGAAATTTGGGGGCGATTGCGGCCTAGATTGATCTTTTACCTAGAGCTTTTGAGAAATGAGAACGCGCATTCGGCACCCTTGCAATCCTGAAAAAACAAGTTTATCCCCTTAAATTTCAAAGCGAGGACCGAATCCATTGATTCTGTACATACTTCAGAAGATCCATCACAGCCTTCATGGACATGTTCGTGGGTATGTTGATGCCGTCGAGGACCTTCAGCCGTCTGTTTAGAGGGATCGGCGACAATGGGCACAGCGTAACCGCGGGAAACGGCGCCTCGAATATTGGATTATTAAACGATTTTATGAACGTGTTGGTCGGGTTCTCGTTGTAACGATTCAGAAACTGTATCACCATCACGGTGGAACCTGAAACGAATACGCTCGCTTATTCGTCAACCCCGAAAATCGTGATTCGCGGATTAATCGTCGCGTACACGCGAATCCGGCGAGCATGGTGAACGTCCATAGAATCTTTCCGAAAACTCCGACCTTCACGTCCGTTTTCCCAAAGTATTGTAGACCGTGGATGGAGGTGCTCTCCAAAAAATCGTTCAGAATGTCCCTGTTCGTAGGAATTTTCTCTTCATTCTTCAAGGAATTGGTTTCCTTCGCCGGTTCGATGTCGATGACGTTCACCGTCGTCCCGATTCGTCGTTTAAAATCGCTCTTGATGTTATGGATGAATCGATGATTTTTATTGGAGAATTTTCTCGGCATCTTTGCACCTTAGGGACCGCCCTTTACATCGCCAGCATCTCGTTTCTGGCGATGTTCGCGGCGATTGAACCTTCCGAGTTGATGATCGCCAGTCAACTGACTTTCTTCGGCGTAGAAAGTTGCGTTTTGCCGGGAACTCGACGGCGTCGCGTGTCCGGTTTTCGGTATCAATAATTCACGGGCTTTTTGAAAATTAATCACATAGTCGCCTCGCACGTGCATAGCCAGATCTTATCCATCCTTTATCGGCTTTGTAAGCAGAAAGGGACATCGATTCTCCGGCGCGCATCGTGATTCACTGTCGACGACGAATCGCGATACGGAACGTCAGGCTTGACATTGGAAAAAAGTGCACGGTTTAATTATTAACAATCTGTATCACATGTACACGTTTGTAACAATACTAGACACGCGTGTCTTACAAAATTATATTATATGTATATATATATATATATATATATAGATCTGTTAACACTCTTTGTCGCTTAGGCATGAGAAAGAAACATTACGTATCAAACGTCTCCATCGAGATAGAACCCTGTTCTGTCCTTCGGTCTGTCACGCTCCTGTTCTCAATTTTTATTTACAGTATCTCGTCTCAACAATTACAAAGAAAAACAACCGAGGCGTCTACGCTACGCATCGCGTACAAATAAATAACGCAGAACGAAATAGAAAAAGGACTATGTACAAAGTAGAACTTAGAACTGACGCGCGACCGCCATTTTGTACAGACGCCGTTGACGCGATCTAGACGATCCTGTATTTTCAACAGATAGTCCATGTTGGAAACAAATATTTAAAACGATTCATCAGAAGTCTTGAAACAGCGCTAGTTGCTCCGGTGGCAATGGAGGCTGCGATCGCCAATCGGTTTCTGGGTAGTCGTCGAAACAGCTTGGATCGCCTGGAGCCTTTATTCGGGGTCTTATCGGTGGGTTCAAGGCCCTCTGAGTTACCTGTTGACATTAACACACGAATTACAATAGTGTACTACAACGGAAATAAAATAGAATTCTAAACTTTCTGCCAAATGTAGATTTGTATTTGTGGATATCGTTCTGCATTTTGTAGATATTAGAAGGTACTATTTTCACATAACATCAGTAGACCGCGGATCTTTATGCAAAATAAAATTTTTATACATCAACTGCAGTCCACAGGATTTTGTTCATTGTTTCGTTCGTTGTTTATTTTGTTCATTAATAATTTTGATATGGTCAAAATAGTATTTCGACACTGTTAAACTCTTTTAATCTTTTTATTGTTTTGAATTACACCTACTCGTTTTTATCATAAATGCATAAAATCCGCTGTCTAAACATCAACTTTCTAGCTCGAATTATTTAATGGTATTAATACATTCAGTCATGCCATGACATACATATTAATTTAGCAAACTGAATGTTTCACCATATCCAACCAAATTGATTTTGTTTAACATTTTAACGCAGACGTTAGAGATAATACTGCGAATATTCCAGTCACGTGTAGTAGTTTGTTACATGAATCATGCTCTTGGAAATTTGATTTTTTATACAGCTATCTAGCATATTACCATGTCAGTAAATAAAAGTTGAAATATGTACAGTGGATGTACAAAGTATTCGTACACCTTCTCGAATAAAACTCAAGCTGTTCAGTCCAATTTTGAAAAAAAGTGATTCGTTTTTAATAGCTGTACGAATGCTTTGTATACACACTGTAGACATACAGATAAGATACTCTAATCGAAAAGCACTCAGCTAAGTAAACAGAAATCAAATAATCTATATAAATCTGATAAATTACCAGTGACCACTCGACCAGCTTGAACCATCGGTGCCTCTTCACGTCGTCAGCACCCTGCCTCATGTTACCCAGCCTCTTGGTCCTGTCTGCGACGAGGAGCTTCTTAATTAGGTCCTTGGCAATGGGGTCCATGTGTTTCGGCCACTCTATCCTGCCGCTCAGTATTTTCTCATAGATGCCAAAGGGATTATCATCGAAAAATGGCGGAAATCCAGCCAGCATCTCGTAGATAAGGACTCCTAAAGCCCACCAATCCACAGCCTTGTTGTGTCCTTTGCTCTGAATGATCTCCGGCGCCAAATATTCGGGCGTTCCGCACAGCGTCCACGTTCTGCGAATACGACGATGCTTTAGAACAATCATCTTTTTCACTATAATAAATAGTACAATCGACGTCCATTCTACATACGATTAAATAGTCGTGCGGGGAGTAACGATAAAACCATACGTTCGGAAGCGAACAGATACGATCGGGTTCACGGCATTATTATTTCAAGTATGAGCAGCGTACTTATCGGCACGGTGTACATTCCGTGTTGAATGTCAAGGTGAATGGTAGCGGAGTAAAGAAAATATTGGCCTGTTTACACCGATCCTGTTATCGCTTTAACGCGTACATCGCATCGGTCGCGTCGCGATAGTACGAACAATGGTAATTTCTCCACGGCGAGAACGGTAGATAACGGCGTTGTGTATTATTGAGGGGGTAGACTCGTTTCTAGAATTGCAAGGGTGCGGAATGCGCGTTCTCATTTTTCAGTAATACAAAGATGGGGTTTTTCAGTAGTAAAAAACGCTAGATAATAGATTGATCTAGGCTGCAAAAATCCTATTTTGAGGGCGATCGCGGTCTAGATTGATCTTTTATCTAGCGCTTTTGACTACTGAAAAACCTCATTTTTGGAAGGTGTCTTCGAGAAAACGCGTGCTCCGTTCTACCTGTCGGTGAGCTTCTTGGAGAAGCCGAAGTCGGTGATTTTTAGATGGCCTTGACTGTCGAGAAGGAGGTTCTCGGGCTTGAGATCCCGATAAACGATGTGTTTGCTGTGAAGGTATTCTAAGGCGCACACGATCTCCGCGGCATAGAAACAGCTGGTGGGCCCAGAAAATCTGCCAGCTGCCCTCAGGTAGGAGAAAAGCTCGCCTCCGGCCACGAATTCCAGCAGCATGTACACTCTCGCTTCGTCCCTTCCGCTCCACAGCCTGAAAAACGATCGAATGTTCGCTAAAATCGTCCGAGGATTTGTCCGAACAATTTTTCGAATTGATTTAGCTTCGGAGGAAACGTCGACATCGACGGTTTCTCTCTACGACAGCTGCTGATCGGACGGTGAACGACGCAAATCGTTCGCAGCAGATCAGCAAGTATCACTCTCGTCGGTTTTAGTTACGCTTTCTTTTCCACAATTTCTTCGGTTCGACCGAGAAACGCGGCACTTTCTTAATTAGGCGTGCGTACAGTCGATACGTTTCCTCTCGCGGTGCACGGCGAAATCTCGACGATTTATCGTCGAGGAATAATTTTCGGAATCAAGGTTTATTGGATCTCCAGTCTGGAGAAAGGAGGATGCAACACGTACATGTTCACGATGAAGGGATGATTTACTTCTTTCAACACCGTGATCTCGTTGCGCACGTGCTCCACTTGCTTCAGCCTAATCACGTCCACCATCGACAGGATCTTCAGGGCCAATGGCGTCCCTTGGTGCCTGCACAGGACCACTCTGCCGAAAGTTCCAGTTCCTGGAAAGATATCGAGTGCGTTAGTTTTATTATTTCGATGAGTTTATTTTAATAATTGTTTAATTCGTATGAGGTGGACGGTTTTCACAATTTTATAACAGCCATGGTTAGATCAATTTTCAACGGTATTTAAACAAAGGGGAGTTGCATCCATCACAGTCTTAAACGTCCCGACCTTTCTAAATCTCGTCAATTTTAATCAAATGGATCTAGATCCTACTTTGCTACTCGAGGCAACATTAATAATCGGTGCACTAGCTTCTACACTGGCAAAATACCTAGAAATAATTAACTTTATGCATGATAAACGGCATGATATTGCAATTTATGCAGCTATTTTCCTGTTCACGCTGTATCGCGACTACTATCATTTCAATCACAGATTGTTCAATTTATTGAGCATAGACCTCGAGAAATCATATTTTCCTTTAGTTTAAAAAATCTTTTTTGAACTTGGTAATTCAAAATGCGAACCAAAAAATTGCCGTACCATTATTCGAAGCAGTTTTAATATCATTAAATTATTAAATGTGCACGATGTAAAAAACACTACATAGAATGTACTGGGTTGAAATAAACTGTACTGTTTGAAATAAAATGTACTGTCTTGATTTTCGAATTAAAATTACATCGAGTCCAAAGGGTGAAGAAAGTATCGGAGCGTTTCCGTGTTTTTCGAAACAGGGGCGCACGGCTTTAAAGAAGTAGAGTGTATCGGGTAGTTAATTTAATCGAGAACGAGCCGATTAACCGGCTCGTATCCAAGACTTCCGATCACGCAACGATCGGCGTCTCATTCGGAGTCAAGTGCAAATTGTTCCGGCGTGACGCGTCCCGAGGAAAGGGGTTACACGCGTGTCGCAGATCGCTCGGCGCGATCGTTAATTACCGCCGCTCTCTCTAGCCGGCGTGCAATCTGCCCGGTCTGTTTAATGCACTTTTCCCACGAAATGCAGGTGACTGTGGGGCCCGGGGTCTCTGCTTGTCGTACCGCGACCAATTAGGGGGGCCCGCTTATAGTTCGCGTTCGGCGCCGCACCGCGCCGCCTGAATTAGGCCCGCTACACACATCTGTTTTTCTAACGTGCGGCGTTAACTGCACATTTGTTTGAACCGTAGTTGCGGCGCCACACATGCGCCATGTGGCGTTCAACATTTATCGCAGTTCCCCAAAGAAACGCACGGTCGCCTCAATCGTCAGTACATTTTCTGTCGCAAAATGACCGAAATAAATGGTGATCCATTACTAGATATCGAACTTTTTATTCAAGAAATAAAAAAATATCCATGTACCTTGTGATACGATTCTCTATGTTATTCTTTCTAACAGCTCATCAAATGAGTGAACACTCGTTCGAAAATGATTAAAGAATTTTTCAGGATTTTCTCTTGAATCAGTAAAGGATGTAACAAATCTACCTCCCCGTGTAAATCTCGAATCGATAAAGGGATGCACCCAATACCGTCTTCTTTGTTTGCAACAATAGTATTTATATACAAAATAGGCAAATATTCTACGCTTTTTTTGGTATACCTCCATCTTCGATAGTAGAAAACGCAGTGAAAATCGCAGTCGCAAATGGATGCGTTTCAGCTGAACCGCAATTCCGTTGCCGCACGATAGAAAAACGGATGTGTGTAGCGGGCCTTAACCGGCAAATTGGCCCCGAGTTGCGACGCGTTTTATCAGGGACGTGACATCGTCCTCCTTCTCCGTATCTCTCTTCCACACAGACGCGCACACACACGCATACCGGCATTATGATTCCCGGCAGAAATTGGCAACGGCCGAATCGGGAGGGAAATCGCGCGAGTGAGCGTGGCCAACGCAGCTCGACGCTTCCCAGACGATCGGGGAACAGGTGTCAATGATAAAACCGACGAGGAGCCGTTTCCGGGCTGAAATTGTTTTTAAACCGTTCCACTGGCCGGCCGAAATTTGCGTAATTGCTGCAACCGACTTCGTTTACGAGCCCCTCAAGGTCCCAGACACGTCGTCGGTCTTCGCGCCGCGTCTCCGTCTGGAAGCCACGATTTCTCCCCTGTTAACGACACCATTATCGTTAAACTGTCACGATACGACCATTCTCTCGAAACCCTGGAGGAAGCAGCTCATAACTTCACCAAATCCTCGGACAACTTTTTAATTGGCCGTAATTGGCCGATTGTCAGTGCTGCCGCCACTGTTTTCGATCGACTAAGCAACTCTTTCGTCCCGATTGACCCACAAACAGATTTCTGCAGCAATTTTAATTGGACACCGATAATTACAAACTTAAACTGCACAGGTGGATACGGTTTGGTGAATTTTTACAGAATTTTTGGACACGTTCCAAAATGTCGCCTCTGGCAGTCTGAGAAACAGGATTTGAAAGTTGATCTTGTTCCATCTGTCTTCGATTTTCCCTGTTCAAAGGAAGAATTGACAAATTGAGTTCACGACGAAAATGAGCCACGTTCGCGTGTGATAAACAACTACTAAAACCTGATTTATAAGTGTCCTCAACACACACAGTGCAATATGTATAAAGATTCGTGGGGTCCAACTTCTAAGCTCGAAAAAATATTGATTACAAACGAATCAGATATTTCATTTAAAAAGAAATACGTAAGATCCATATTTGTTAGACTTTGTTCAAATACGGCGAGGGGTTAAAGCAGCAGACTGATTGAAAGAATTTCGTGATATCAATTTCCTGTTGTTTGCAAACGAGAGGCGAGGGCTCGGTCGACTAAGACGAAGAGTATCGACACCTGTTCATCCGATATTTCGAGCAACCCCGTTCGTTCATCCCTTCGCCGAGGTTCCTTTTGCTCGAATTTCGCCAGCCGCTTCCTGCTCGATCGTTCGACTTTTTCTTTACGGGCGAACACACGAGAGGATGTTGATGCGCATCCAAAACTTGTTTTACGTCTCGAAGAAGCTGGCAGAGCGCATCTGTCCTGATCGATCTTCGCCGCCGTGCTGTTTTACGATTGGATTCAAGCGGGCTCGAAGTAAACGGAGCGATAAAGGACCAACGTTCACCGGGGCGAAGATTTATTTCTGCGTCGTGTTCTCAAGATCGCCGATTATTCGCGGATTAACGGGAGAGCTCGTTGTGTCTCCGGAGCTGAGGAAATCGGGACGCTCTCGAAAACATCGTAGAACCCCGTTAATAATTTTGTATCGGTGGCTCTGGCTCCTCGTCTTTCTCTCTCTCGCGATTTCTCTGTCCAATTGATTTCGTTCACACTCCGATCGGTGCCGGTCATATAAATAATTATTTCGCAAGACGCCTCGGAATGTTTGAAAAACCACCAACGGAACACCTGCAGTTTACTGATCGAGAGTCTCGTGTAACTCTGACTTAACGAGCAGTTAAATATACACTCGGTGGCCTCTCACTCTCCAGTGGCCCACTTCCCCGCTTCGAGGGTAGTTCGCCTCTCGGCTCGTCTCTGACATTTTCCTCGAGCGAGAAGATTACGCCGTGGGAAACATTCATTCCACCGAATTAACGTCTCCCGGGAACTGCCGAGTCTTCTTCCATCCTTCACGAATTCGCGACCGAATTTCATTTTCCGTGATTAGGGGCGTCGAGTCCATCAACACCGAACCAGACATTCTCATTTTAGAACCATTGAAATTAAAATAATTCATGTTGCGAAAATAGTTAGGTGACCGCAAGAGCCAAGAACAACAGTGTCCCACTCGATTCTCTTTCATGGATTCAATCGGATCCTAATAATTTGAAAAAATTTCTACTCCAATTACACTCGTACGGTCAGTTCCTTTCGTTCGAGTCTCTAATTAACTTTTCCTTGAAAATCATCGCGACCCATATACGCGTCGCTTGTCAATGCGCCCATCCTCCGACGAGAAAGTCTCTGAAAAATCGAAATCCCCAGCGAAATTTAATCGACTGTTGTTTATAATGAATCTTCCCGCTTGTGGCTCGCCGATCGAACCGATCTCAACGGTAAAACGAATCGAGGTAAGACAAATAAATATTCTCCATGCTCCGATCGCGAGAGGCAACGACACAGCCTCAAGACAAATATTAGGTGTACAAATTTATTCGCGATTCCCGCAACTGATCGATTATAATTTTATTTGAAATTCTTTATTTAACCCTTTGCACTCGGTTGTCTCCTCTGAGGCACCACTAAAAATTGCTGTACCATTATTCAAAATATTGTTTCCATTATTAAATATATCGGTATCTAACCAATTACTAAACATTTAGGTATTGCATGAATTATTATACCAATTTCATATCCATAAAATTTCAAAAATCATAGGGAATGGAAATATTCTAGATCGGAAGAAATGTTTAATTTTCTAGTTAAAATAGTTCCGAGTGCAAAGAGTTAAATCGAAGCGTTAGTATAAGAACACTTCTGCATTGTTTCTCTAGTATAATTGAAAAACA
Organism: Lasioglossum marginatum; assembly: GCA_028455795.1. Taxonomy (NCBI): domain Eukaryota; kingdom Metazoa; phylum Arthropoda; class Insecta; order Hymenoptera; family Halictidae; genus Lasioglossum; species Lasioglossum marginatum. Next base: position 10,308,529 of record CM052245.1, on the reverse strand, counting down.
TTTCTATTTGCTTCAGTCCATCAAGAACATTCGAGATTGTCAAGAATTATCGACAAATGCAAGAGTAGCTTTCGAAACAGCCCAACGAACAATTTCCAGTGGCTTGCATAAATCAGCAAAAGTAAGCAAGGAAGTCGTGTATTCGTTGAGCTGGAAAGTTTCCTTATAGAGTTTACTCAGACTTAGCTTCCTCGGATCATCAGCTGTTTCGTTGCTTTCAACGCTGTTTCGTTGAAAAAATAAAATAAAAGCAGTTCTTTCAAGAGGAGATTCATTAGATGGCTGTAAGGCGAAGTAAAATATACATAGAAAGCGACTTACAATTCCGATTGTTCGCAAATATTTGGTCGTCCCACAAGTAATACAGCTTTCCTTTAATATTTTCAGAGAGATTCGAACGAATGATTCGATCTCAATAATCGTCCTAAAGCTACGCGTCATTTTGTCGCGTTCCGTACTTTCTGAATGGCTGAAGCAATTTATTTTCAGGAAAACTGACTACTGGGTAGCCAAGACCACTTCTGGGACAACCTACAGTAGACTCCCGTGTAACGCGACCAAAAACTTGTTTAATAATACTGTATATAATTACGTATTGTATGTTGCAGTAAATGTATTGTACACATACTGCCACAGAAGATATAGATACACAGTAATTTTAAGTCTACTATAATGAATAACAGAGCCGAGAAGAGGCGAAAGAATCAATTTGTGGAGCTAATAGAAAGCCGGGTCATCGAACACGGAAAGGGAGAGAGAGATAGAGAGAGAGAGAGAGAGAGAGAGAGAGAGAGAGAGAGAGAGAGAGAGACGAAGCGGCTGATTTCCAGAGAGAGAGGGTGCTCACCTATGGTCTTGATGATCTCCAGATCATCGACGTCGTAGCGCGGCGAGTCCTCCTGCGATCCCTCCTCGTCGGACGTGGTGTCTCCCGACATAGTTTACGAAGAGCACTGGCGAAGAGCGAAGTGGACGGGCCGAAGCGCGGAGAAAGTTTCTGATTTATTTCCCTCGGCCCGCCAAGACACGTGGAAAGAAAGGAAGGCCCCGGTTCAACGATCCACTCGCGGTATTCTTAGCCCGTGTACCGGCGGGACGACCTCATATCTGGCTGCTCGCGACCTTTCCCGACACGTCCCGTTCCGTTCCTCCGTTAGGAGGCCTCGCGGACCCGTTCCGAAACGAGCACCGCCAAGATAGAACCGGAAGTGGCCGCGAAAACCCCGGTGACCCCGTCTGCCTTCGAACTGGAACACTCTCTTTCTTCTTCCGGGGTGCGGCGAGAGGCGAGGCAATTCGACTCGATGCGACGATGTGGCAACGACAACAGCAGCGAGGCACCGGTATACGCTTCGTCGGCGTACCGCGCTGTCAACGACCCTTCTGTTCGTCGACCGGCGGAAATGTGTGCGTGGATTTCACAAGTGTCATTCGATGCGTGCAGCCGAACGGCGCAACACTTTCCTGCTTTTCCACCGGCGAACCTACACAACGTGCACCGTTTTCACGCAGCGACTGCCGTCGTGTTTGTTGATCTAGATCGGAGCGCACGTGTTGCGCGCTGTAACGTGTCTTCGAACCAGCATCGGCTATGCAGCATCGCAGCCGGTCATTCTCGACGGTGATCACGGAATAAGGAGAGACTCTGCTCGCTATCCTACCTTTTACGGCACACTTCCTGTTAGCTCCCGCGCGGAAACGTCAGATTCGGATATCGATCACACCCGATCGAGAGAAACAAGTCGTTAATCGACACTGTCGCGAGAAAGAAACACGACGATCTAAGAGCGATCACCGTAACACGTCGAATCGTCCGTTCAACTCGTCTCGATCGCGCCCGGTTTCTCCTTCAAGGTTGTCCCGAGATCCTGGATCTGCTCGGAGGATCCTTGGTGTCTTCTGTCACATGATCTCTCGTGCGGTTAGGTTCGAATGCCAAGCAGAACTAAACTGGTCACCGAGGGGTCTCAAAACGCTGTCTATCCTTCTCTCGCCCCCTTCTCTCGCCCCCTTGACCCCTCCATCCCTTTTCACCACCGTTTCACTCCCACCAGATGGTCTCCCGGCAATCTCTCTCTCCCTCTCGTTCTCTCTCCCGGCCACCTCTACTGAGTAGCCGCGTTTTCAATCGCTCTCCTCGCTTCCTCGGTCTCGCGGAGAGAACTCTGACCGAGCGTGTAACTCGAGGTCCCCGTCCGGCCGAGAGCCGCGAGACCGTAGTGATTTATAGCGCGGCGATCGCGGAAGATTCGCGAGTCTCGACCGATTTAAAAATACAGGGGAACCGAGAGGCGAACGCGGGGATTCGTTGTCGTCGCCGAGGGACCCGTTAGAAGAGGCCGCGCGCGTCCGAAGGTTACTCGTGATTCGCCCTCGGCCCCGAATTCGATTTCGTGAATCAGCGAGACGCGATGACGTTGCCCGCAATTTTTACACAGGCCGACGAGTCGGAGGTTGTGGGTGGACTACGCGCCGGGCTTTATCCGATCGGACGGGGGTGGCGGGTCGCGAGACTCTCCGTGGGAGAAACCCAGAAAGAGAGAGACACACGTGGCCCTCCACTGCCAACAACAGAAATAGTGATGATTCGCGGAACCCGCGGGAATATTAGATCCCGACTCTCTCATTCCCGTAACAACCCGCGGGGAACGAGTCGCACCAGTTCGAGCCACGGGAGCCGCGAAGTGGTCGAGGATCATCGGCGAATCCGTCGAAATTCCAAGTATTTTTGAACCTGGCCCCCGTCCAGATGCACTTCCCTGTCGACGCCCACCGTTGCACACCTATCAGACCACTCCCACCCAGCATCCTCACCCATCTCATAGACCTTTCCCGATGAACCCACAGGTTCCGATGAACCCAGGCTCTCCGGAGAAGTCTCTAGGTCATGGGTGGAGAAACTTCAGGTCTCAAATATTCTAAAGATATATTCAGTCGGTCATACGGCAAAGTAGCCAACTCTCCACTTTCGAAATTTTTTTACATAACTGGGTACATGTGAGACTTTACATCCCTCCAAGATAAATAAATTTGTATTCAATGAAATAACTACTTTAATGCAATAGATATTTGCTAGTGTGGTCGACACCTTTCTTTATGCTTGAAACACTAAATTGAAAGTTTCCTATATTCGAAGGAAATTTTCTTACAGTTTCCTTAATACCAAATTAAGTCTCCTTAATTCTAATCCTCGATCACAGTTCTCGGAAACATCTGGTCCAAGACACGTCACCGAACGGTCCCAACCCAATACATCATTTTCGTTTATCTGTTACAGAGGCACTTTCGGATTATCTGAAAAATGAAACTCGTGGCTCTGCGAGACACTTTGTAAATAGCATCGAATTACCAAATACATCTACTGCAATTGGCTCGGGCAAATTGGCTTGGCACTTTTCGCTCGGTTTTTGGGCGCAACCTTTTTGGACGACGCTGTAAGAATTAATCGACGTTACGCAATCCGCCCTGGTCCTTTAAAACAATGTATACTAGCAAAAAGGTGCGTAAACTTTAATTCAAAGCGACGTTGACAGCTTTGAGAAGAAGCTAAAGGAACGTTAGCATTATAATTTCGAAAAATTAGAAAAGAGAGGACGTCGGTCGTTTCATGATATGCTCAGTCAGACAAGCACCATTAACCTCTTGCCGTATCTTAACGAGTTAGACTCGTCATAAAGATTTTAACCAAGCTTAACAAATATGAATGTTATGCCTTTTTTTAGATGAAATAAAATTTGTTTAGTTTGTAATCAATATTCAAGCATTCAAATAAATATAGCCATACAAAAAATATGAAAACGTTTCAATCACTGTAACTGTAAAGAAAATGGTACGGCAAGGGGTTAAATGCACCCTGCATTGTCGACACGTGTTCGATACGCACGATCTCTAATTCTTCGTTTTCAGTGTCGATTTAAATGGCCGGGGTCGTCATCTCCTCGATCTTGGACCGTGTCGAGGAACCTTGATGCTGGACACGGGATGCGAGTTCTTGTATTTCGTTTTGTGAATATCGTGCAACAGCTATAAATAATGATGATGCCCGTACTTTAATATTTACGTTTCTAATAATAATGGCACCGGCGCGCGGACCGTATTATCGGCAGCCAGCGGGAGATCGCGATCACCGCTTGTCAATCCACGCCATTATGCAATTATTATTTTGATTAGATCATTGATCGTCCGCGAGACAAACGGTCGACCGTTCCGTTGCACAACCTAATCGACGTCGATGGTATTATTGTGTCCAGAGGACATCGTTTCGACGCGGTCTCGGTCTTCGCAGCGGTCGGTCATTAGCAGCCAAAATGAAAATAATAGCTTCCGGCAGGCCGTTTCGTAGACACGTCCGTTGCCAAGATCGAAACTTGAATTTACGTATAACAACTGGATGCAATTTCCTGAAATTTCACTGTTTTCTTTGCAAACGTGCCGCCTATCGCTCCGAATATGCCACGAGCCGAAATACCGAACGGTTACAATCCCGATAAATCGATCATAAAAATGACAGGGAACGCTTGTAGTTTTGGAAAGGCTTTGGAAGTAGCTTGGGAAACGCTCTCGAAGACTCCATCTGACAAATGTCGAAGTTAATCCGGAAATGTCAAACGCACAAAATCGTAAAGAACCTACGGCTTCGTTTCACGTCTCAACTACAAATCTAAAAGTTTCATGATACCGGAGAATGTTCCAAATTCACGGAATATGGTGTTTCCGGAAATTCAAATGTCAAAGTTAATTCCAGAATATCAAATCTAGAAAATGGACAAAAGATCTACGGTTTAATTTAAGTAGAAAAATTCGAAAATCCTGGAATCGTGACGGAACCAGACAATTCCCAAGTTCGAGGAATATGATATGCTATCGAAATCTCTAGGCAACGATCAAATATCAAAGTCAATTTTCACAGTCAGACAAACGTTCGACTACTATAATATTTTCGAGAAAAAATCACGGCGTCTCCGAGCGTTCCACTTTCAGTGCCTGAAAATAGTCACTTCGTCCTAGCGAGTCTTTATTTCCGCGGCGAACACTACCGAAGGCTCGTAATTCGTCATAAAGTTAAGAGGGTGAACTCGTTCCTAGGATTGCAAGGGTGCGGGATGCTCCTTCTCATTTCTCGATAATGCAAAGATGGGGTTTTGCAGTAGTTAAAAGTGCTAGATATTCCTATTTTTACGTTTACGAAGCGTAATTTGCATTATTCGGCAGCGTGTAGCTGTCGCAGCTTTATGAAAATAGTTACATGCGCAACTTTAATTAAATTACGCCTCGTAAACGTAAAAATACGACTTTTCGGGGCGATTACGGCTTAGATTGATCTTTTATCTAGCGATTTGGACGACTGAAAAAGCCCATCTTTGCATTATCGAGAAATGAGAACGCGAATCCCGCACCCTTGCAATCGGCAAGAAGAGATCGCGGTGGAGCACGGTTAATGAGACGCTCGTAATAGCTCGAATAAATAAAGATCTACATTGCATCGTCGCAGTCCTGTGCCGGGCGCTGCTTCGGTTCTTGTCTACTGTCTCTCTTGAATGCCCAAGATCGCGGGACGAAATGATTGCAGCCATATTTCAGTCAGTCGGCGATATCTTTTTTCGCCTCTGTCCGACACTCGTGATACCCTGTCCATTCGGAAGTCGTTGATATATTTACCGACGCGACCTCTGATTTTGCTCGGTACGTCAATATTTATCCGCTTTGAGATTAACTTTAGAGAGACCTGAAGGTGGGGACACGTAATCTTCCCGATACCACAGGTTAGAAAATATTAAAATACTATTATCTCGCTATCGCTTAAGGAACATTTCGAAAAAATCTATTTATCATCGCTTCTTCCGTATTGGCATTGAAGAATCGTTCTTAGTCCATAGACGTTGCTCCGTAAAAAAGGCCGCCAGAAATAAATCGTCACGTGCACCGTTCGTTTTTCTTCATCCCCTCACGTACAATTTGTTTCGCAGCTGTGCTATGCGAAGCGATTTATTTAATTAGAAACGGTCATTGAATACAGGGTGAACCACGAATCGTGACCAGTAGAGATTACTCTGTTATTAGCAGTCCCATTGAAAATGTTTTTATCAGGTATAGTGTATAGCATCGTTTCAAGAGACCTTTCACGTGATTATAGCAAATCTTTTGTCAACTCTACTTTTTCATGATTTTTCAAGGTCACCTTCAATTTTTTGCAAATGCACCTATCATTTTTTTACGTTTATTTATTAGAGGATTCCAAGGTGAATTCGGTAAGTATCATAACATAAAAAAATTGCCAAAAAATTGCTTTTATATCTTTTTTACAAAAAAATTGCTATAATAAAAACATTTCCAATCGGACTGCTAATAATAGAGTAATCTCTACTGGTCACGATTCGTGTTTCACCCTGTATATAATCTCAGACAAATATTATTTTTCTCAACGAAAAAGAAGAGAATACGCCATATTTTATATTCGATGCACATGTCGGTGAAATCAGTGTCAGACTCGACCCCTAACCGAATGATTAACGCAGAAATCCGCAAGGTCGGAGTAACAGAGTGTTCTAGAGTGTCGGCGAAGAAGACATCAAGATTGTCGCATTACTTGTAGAAAATGGCTGTCCGACGCATCTCCAGGCCGCGAGGAGTAATACGGTAGCGGGACGAATAATACCTCGCTGTCTCGGCATTGACACTGACGGAAGAGCGTACAATTTGCTCCCGCAGAAACACGGCTCTGCCGTCAAGGACGGTCCGTCGAGGAAGCTGCAAGTTCGAATGACGTCCGTGGTCTCGCCCACGGCTTCTGGATGCGTATCAAGCGCAAGCGTTTGGACGGCGAGATTATGTGTGTTCAAGGGATTATGTGTCTTGCTTCTCTGGACGATTGTTATTTTCAGCCGAACGATCTAGGCGCGGGCGCGATTTCTTAATCGGAGAGGATCGTTCCTCCTCGGATCGATCGCCGGTGAAAGGCCGCGCAAATGACTCGTTAATACGGCGCGCGTGACAAAATGTTTGAAAGGAACGTTCTCCATCTTTCTCTCTCGCTCTTCGAAGCGGAATGAAAGGGTGAAGGATTCGTCTGCCGTACACCTTTCTCCATTGTCATTAGAGATCACGGTTTTGGACGTGTATTGAGGATACACGTATTCACGTGTTCACGTGTACTAATATATTAGGTTGTCCCAAAAGTTACTTTCGGAATGTGTTCCTTTAACACTAAACCTACCGATCATCAAAAGTGACTGATGTATATGGAATTATAAAAATAACAAGATTAAATTTATTTATATTCTAAAAAATATATTCAATAAATTCCCGTGGAAACACTTTTACAATTTCAATAATTATCAAATAAAAAATCTGAAATGGGTCATTTGACTCCTCGTGGTAGGTTTGGTGTTAATACTGCTAAATAAATATTAGGTTGTCCCAAAAGTTAGTTTTCGATTCATGCACATAATGCAAATTCATGTTCGGAAGTACTAAGACATTAACATCAAGATCATCGCATTGTCTGTATTTATTTAGCAACATTAAAGGAACACATTCCGAAAGAAACTTTTGGGACAACCTAATTAGAAATTAACGATGCAACCAAGAGATCTGTCGAAACGAATTTTAGGGCGGCCTTTTGACTTGTTTGGTTCGGGTTAGTTCATTGACCATTGGCCCAATAATCACCAACAAAAGTTAGATAAAATCGCAGCGATCTTACACGTTTACACGTGTATTTTCAATACACGTGAAATGGGTATCTCTAATTGTCATGGTACCGACGCGGCGCGTTACTCACCTGACCAGCAAGATAGCTCTCGTGATTCATAAAACTCTGACTATAGCCATGGGCGGGTCTCTGTGTGGGTTTCACACGTGCTCGGAAGCGGATAGGCGCGAACAGACGATGAATAGTTAATTTCGATCATCGGTGTCTGATATCGTTTCGCGATTAAACGCCGTGTTCATTCGATATTTCCATAGGTTGCGAAGCAGCGGCGTCGCAAAAGCGTGTACAGGCCGTTCGCAATTCCATGCAATATGTATGAAACGGTTGATAGACTCGGTCGAGAGAGAACCGGTGGTTCGCGGAATTTTACGCCCTGCCATATTTTATGGTATTGTTCGCGGGAAACACGGTGCGAGCGACGTGACGCCTTCGAGCAAGTCGCCGCACCGGCGAGGGACGGAATACTGTTGGATCGGCAACAAAGTAATTTCGGTATTTTAAGATGAAATGAACCCCAATTCTTTTATTCAATCAATGAACTTTAATCAATAAAATATTTTCCATTTTGTTCGATGATCTTCTGCCATCTTTCTGGTAGCTTCATAATTGCTTCATCATTAGTAGACTGCGGATTTTATGCATTTATGAAAAAAATGGGTAAGCACAATTCAAAGCATTGGAAGTAAAAAAAAAGTTCAAAGACATCAGTATTGGCTTCAGCTGAATCAGATAATTAAAAGAAGAAAGAAATTTTTATTTCGCTTCTGTGTCTTGCAATCAATGCAAACACTTTTCTATTTTGCATAAAGATCCGCGGTCTAATAATTAGTAAATGTTCAATTACCATTCAATAAATGGTAAACTGATGGTACGAAGCTACCAGAAAGATGGCAAAAGATCATCGAACAAAATGGAAAATATTTCATTGATTAAAGTTCATCGCTTGTATAACAAAATTGGTTGTTTTATTTCACCTTAAAATACCGACATTACTTTCTTGCCAACCCAATACCACAGAGCCTTGTCATTCGCACGCAAACGGAAAACGCGCGTTTAGGTGCGTGTCGAGCCATGGTTCCCATGAGATTCGAGATGAACGTCGCAGCTCGTTCTCTTGCGCGCGATATTTTCAAGTTTCCGAGCGGTCCCACGGCGACTTCCGGTTCCGGTGGCGCGACAATTTTCCGCCGTGGAGGATAATGCCGCTTCTGCCCGAGCCTGTAAAAAATAATTGACGTTGACTATTGACCGTAAACCTGCTTAGACGAGGAGAGAGGCAAAGAGAGACGATAGAACAGTTATGTTCCCGTGGTTACGTACCTGGCGACCGCGCGCGGGAAACCTTTTCCGAGGCGTAATTTTCGCTTGTTTCCTTCGGTTATCCGCGCGGCCAATTATTCTCGGCCGTGGCACGCCGGTCTCACAATGGAGGAACGGCCCCTGCGAAAAACACAGTGGAATGTAACGGACACCCGAAACAGGCGTTCGCTTCTTCCCGACCTTGATCCTTTTACCCGTGAAATATGGCGCAGGTGTTTACCTGGACGGTCAGGATGCAACCAGGCCTGTCCGTCCGTCGTGCGCAAGCCAACTTGAAACCGGAAGCGCCGCTTTCTGCCCTGCTGGCTACGAACAATGAGATCGAGAGATTCCTGGGAGGACGCGAGCACGATCAAACGGCGAGGTGCTTTATCGACACCGAGGATCGAAAATATTATTTACTCGGGGGGTCAAAGATCCGTCCCTGCGAGTCCCCGATATTCCGTCTTTCCTATTTATCCACGACGCTGTGCCATCTCGTTCGCGGAAGCAAAAAAGTTCTATCTGAACGTCGAAAACAAAGTATAAATAGCTCTCGTTATTATGATAACTAGTTATAGAAAGGAAAAACCACAAGATTCATTGAAAAATAGTTATTGGACTAACGCCAGTGTGACGTGACGCGGATAACATCGACGCCATCTTGTTTGCTGCTACTCCGACGCGCGCGTTAAACAATTTCGTATTCTTAGCTCCTTTGTACGTATTATACAAGTGGTGGCTAAAGAACATTTTCGAATTCAGACGGATCGGATACTTTCGGTTTTGTAACGATCAAGATGACGTGGGCCCCCGAATCGTGTAAAATGTGCAGTGGACAGGTGGCTGGACTTACCAGCATATTACCGTATCAATTATTCGAGGGGGAGATACCGCGACACGGACGTTTCATGTTAACCATGCCCTCGCCTGCATGGCCAGATAACCAACCCCAAGTTCAAGTTAGAAAATCAATGGGGAATAGGCGATGGTTGATTTATTGGACGCCCGCTTCTCGCCGCTAACGGAAACCGCGATCGTGTTCCCCGAGTCACGATATGGAGAAACAAGTTTTATTAGAAGCGTCGTTCCAACGCGTTTATACCCCCATGCCTGGATGCGTGCGTGTATGTAAATTAGAGAGCGGCGTAGTATATTGTTTAATGCCTTCGGCGGGCCGGCACGATACATTGACACCGACATTTCCGGTCGTTCATGCTTGACCACGCGATCGATACAGCGCGCTGTGACAATCGAGAAAATCTTTTCACGGCCACTGTCGTCACGTGGCCCGAGCACGGCCAGCAACAGGTGTGATGCAACAGGTAATCAAACGTCGGCATTATCATTCGTCCACGATACTCTGCCGGCCAACTAAAATTTTGTAGCAGTCTACATACAGTAACACACATTTCAAAAGAGACTAACTACGCCCTCACCGAAACTAATTACTCCAAAAAAATTTAGAACATTCAGAGGATAGAAAATTACTAACATTCTATATTTTGTGGAAGACTAGAACACAGTAAATGAATCGTTAATTATTAATTATTAAAATACCTCAATGATAGAAGACCCATCTCTCAAGTTCAAATGATCAATTTCTCGATCCACTAAAATGATCAACAGCCTACATTTAGTGGCGCGCTAGAAGACGATCCCACTTCTAGGACTAATTATCCCCTAAAACTCTGCGATAATAGAAGCCCCATCGAACACGATGACTTTCCAGGTTCGAATGACTAACTTTTCCGCCGAGCTCTACGTAGACCGTGTCAATAGTTCAGGTTCTACGATTAAAGGAGCCCAGCCATTATTCATCAGGCACAATTACACGCGTCCTCCCTAATCTGCAGGAGACGCGCGGGAATATGCTGTAAAACGAATTCCCCGTCGTTTCCCGGGTTTCCGGGGTGACAATGAGAGGAAGAATGCACTTACCTATGCCGTGTCGCGACAGGTGTTGCGTACTTGGCTGCGTCGCGAATCGATCCGAGGGCCCGTCGCAGCCTTTTTCCCCGACACTTTCTTCTCGTGGCTGCGGCTCGGCTTCGTTTCCGGTTGGGTACGCGCCTCTCTCTCTCTCTCCCTCTCTCGTCACACTCCGCCCCTGCCTCTCCTCTTCCTGGACGGACGTTTTACCCGACAAATGTGCGGCTGTGGGCCGTTGTCCCTCATCCTCGTGGCTCTCGTGCGCATCCTCGCCTCGTCGGGGAAGGCCGCCTCGGCTGTTGCCAGGCCGTGAAGAGACTCGCCACGTGCACTGCTCGCGAGTTCGCGAGAAATCAACCATGAATATAAACGTTATCGCGAAAAAGCTGCCCGGCCTTTTTGCCCGGCCATTAAGGCGGTAGACTCGTTTCCAGAATTGCAGGGGTTCGGGATGCGCCTTCTCATTTCTCGATAATACAAAGATGGGATTTTTCACTAGTGAAAAGCGCTAGATAGAAGACCGCTGTATCCCTCAAAAGTCTTATTTTTACGTTTACGAGGCGTAATTTGCATTATTTGGCAGCATGTCCCAGCTTATGAAAATTTGTTGCACGCCTTTATGCTTCCGAATAATACAACTTGCGCTGCCGAATAATGAAAATTACGTCTCGTAAACGTAAAAATAGGGCTAAATTGATATTTTATCTAGCGCTTTTGACTACTGAAAAACCCCATTTTTGTATTATCGAGAAATGCTCGAGAAATGCTACTCCCTTAAGCGTTCTGCCACGCGACTAGCCTTGCTGATTCACCATTCCGTGTCATTCGGCGGTTCTTGTAGCCCCGGAATGCGCCACGTTGGTCTCCGGCCACTCTAACGATCCCTTATCGCCGAGCACGAACCGATTTCTCGTGGATCCCGTCGATCGTTACGCGAATTGTTAAGTCATTCGGCCATTGGCACGGTTCGGTGTCGTTTCGATCGGCGTTACACGAGGCACAATAAAACGGTTAATCGGTCGGCCGGATGTTATGCGTTCACGTGGAACACGATAAAGCAAAGACTCCGTGATGCGGGGTAGAGCTAGCGTTTTCTGTTCGACTTGCTGGGACCCGTACCGGTGATAAATTACGTTGCGAGTTCGCGCGAGGGACTCCGTAAATTACGGAGGCGTGCTATGCATTTCTAATGACGAAGCCGATGAAGATCGTACCCGTGGATCTAACAACGTCTAATTCTACGAGGGAGAATGATTTTGTTAGTCTTCCGACGATAGGATGTGAATCAAAGCAAACTCTTAACCAGATGAGCAAGCCTCAGCCTCTGCCTTTAGAATAGAGTAGATAAACAAAGGAATTAGCAGCACCTCTCAGAATTTCTTACTTAAACATTCGTTTTTCTGCAAAGCTGGCGAATGAAAGAGGTGACACACGAATGACCCGAAACCCGGAAATTCAACAAAATTCTGCTGTTTAACCCTTTTTCTTACTCTATGACGGATATTGTATTATGTTGGGACTGTTGCTGTAATCTGTTGGTGATTCCGACTCTGATATTTTCCATAGCCATGTTCAAATTCTAGAAAATAAATGATAAAGTATACGAAAGTGTATCGTGTCTAATAATTTGACCGTGCATAATCAATTTTCAAATATTCTTAGAGTCAGTATGATGTACTGATGTCGTCCCCGAAGGGTTAAGAAGGTAGGAAAAGTGTGTCGAATCGAGGGACCGAGAGGATTGAACAATGGTCTGTTTCTTCCTGAAACCGCGAGTACCCGGGCGAATTACCTTTCACCGAATATGCGAGTGTTTCCGAACATGTTCCAGCGTCGGTGTGGGTTTACGTACGTGCAGAATCGGTTGAAGATTTGCGCAGCCCGGTGCGCAGGACTTATGATTGCGGTTGATGCTCGGGCAGCGTGATTTCCGGAATCGGCAAGCGTTCTCGAACGGCGCTGCGGATCGCGTCGATCACGCCAGCACCTCCGACCTTTCGGTGTTTCGTGTTTCCAGAGCGATGCGATGGCCTGCGATCTCTGTTCACGAATGGAGACGGGTTTGATCGTGTTGCAGGGCCGGACGCTGTGTATGACACGGGAGCTCCACGGGTCCGTTACTAAAATCCTCCGTGAATTCTTCCAGTGCCATTTACAGAATCCAAACCCGAACCAATCCCCAGACTGTACGACGATCTCCCGATCGTTCGATGGACTGATACCACGTTCGAACAGTGAACGGCTGGTTATACAATGTTATAGTTAACACCCAGCCGTCGGACTCGCTGACCGTGTCGAGCTATAAATCAACCGAGCTGAAAAACCTGTGGCACTTTGCGAATACCTCGTCCGAGTATGCAAGAACCTGACGAAAAGAAGGAGATTCTTCGAGGATAATTCATGACTCGGGTATGTCGACGGTTTCTTCCCCGTTTCTTGCTCTTCCGTCACGGAACGACGATCCTTCCCGGAAGCCGTGTCCGCTGGATCTGCCACGATTTGCTCGCCGACCGTTCTCTACGCCTGTCCTTCGATTCCACCGATTTCCCACCGTTCCACTCTAGCCTTCTCTCTCTCTTTCTCTCTCTCTCTCTCTCTCTCTCTCTCTCTCTCTCTCTCTCTCTCTCTCCTCTCCCTTCCCTACCTTAGTTCAGAGATTTTTCGATTTACTCGGGGTCATTCAAGAATCCTGATTGGCCCGAATTAGACAGGCTCCCCCGCGTTTTCTCGTCCCAAAGCTTCTCATTTTCTTCCACGTTCTTTCCCCGCCGATTCTGCTCGCTCCACGAAGCATAATCACGATTTCCCACGGTTCCGTCTCGGGCAGAGCCACCCGATAGCGCACTGTCATTGCGCTAAACAATCAATTACGTCACGGTTCGGTGGTTCATTGAGAAACTCAATACCCAGATTATTGTTCGGCCGGTTCTCGTTCCGTTTTCCTCCCTCGAAATCGACTTTCTTCGAATTCGATCGGGAAACGGCTCGGAAGCCGATTCGTTCGAAAGACTCGAAAGGTCTGGTATGCAAGGGAACCCGGCGTGCGCGTTTTCCCGTCTGGTTCTCACGATTCGAATCTTCTCAGCGCGCGGCGTATATACCTGCGATTCTTCAACCGACTATCTGCAAGTCTCCCGAGTTGAGTTCTCAAGCCGCTCTTCCGGTCATGCTATCATTCCGGTTCTCACGCCTTATTCGAAACATCGGGACACGGCCGGCATGGAAATAACAGGCCCCCCTCTACTCTGTCCCAGGACACAATGTCGTTTGGTTTCACGGCTTAGACTTTAGACGACCAGCCGAGCAATTACACAGGGATTTCTTTGCAGCGAGCGTCACGGGGATTATCTTTATTGGCTAAGGGCGACGCTATCATCCTCGAAACGAGGAACACCAGCGAAGTGTGTCGCTCGTGATAACGACTTTTCACGCGGCGCTTTTCTGGTTCCACCTCTTCCGACGTTCACCTATTCTTTTACTGTAAGAACTCTGTGTACTTTGGTTGTGTTTGTACCAAACGTTGTAATAAAACTCTCGTATGAGATTCCTCAATACAAAAAAAATCCTTCTAAGAAATAATGAACGTTAAAGAAGTTCTAGGGTCCGAGTTTTCCAATTCGACTTTCTGGAAAGGAACCTTGAGAACAAGTGGTATCTTCTTTATGGTTACATAGGGTCGTAGAAGCCTGAATCCCGATATCAGAGCAAATATCATTACCGAAAGACCGGGAATAGCGTAAAACAAGTCGTAGCGCGAGTTAAAAAATGATTTACCGCGTTGACAATGTATCTCCGAGCGACACCTCTTACGAGACGTAAGAGTTCTAATAAAATAATAAGTTCAAGCAGTCGATATTTATCCTGCGGGGACTGTCGCCAATCGTCGATGCTCTCCCAACCGAACGCTCGTGGCACTCGCCAACGATCGTTGACATTTATGCCCGGCAATTATCGGTAATTCCTTCCAGAAGCCTCTTGTTCCTTTCTTTCTCGAGCCACGGGACTCGACGGCGTTTCGTTCGCCACGATATCGTCTAATTATTTCGAGGAGTGTGTGCAGTGCCTCCGCAGCCTCTAGCAAGACGCGCAGGAGACAAAACCTAGGTTTCTCGAGCGAGACGCCGTTTATAATGAAGATTAGCTCCCGGTGACTGAAAGCAAATAAGGAAAAGCTGTAATAAATACGTGTTCGAAACTGGTTATACCGCGGAGTCGTGTAGAAAACCGTCGGTTTCACTTCGTACCCCTGCGCCATCGATCTGTTCCCAGGAGGATCGAGGCTTTCCGTTCATCCGTGGCGGTGGAAAAGTTTTCAGGCTACGCGAGTTTCTATTCTGTCGAGGCGGACAGCTCCATCCTACAGAAAAATTCTTTGGACATTCGCGTGTTCATCGGAAGCCTGTACGAGTCTCGCATCTCCAGTGTCCTGGAGTAATTATTTTCCCAGCTAACTTCAACAGGGAGTCTTGAAAAAATAATTCCTCTAGGACACGGTCCACGCCCCAAATACTTAATACTAAACCTACCGAGCACCAAAAGCGATGAAAATGTTTTAGCTTATAAAAATGACATAACTCTATTTATTTCGATTTTTTGCCATTTTTATTACAATATGTGCTTGGATAAAGAAATCGATCGAAACAATTCCAAGTAAGCAACTTAATAATTTCAATAATTGTGAAATTAAAAATATAAAACCGGTCATTTGACCGACAATGGTAGGTTTAGTGCTAAGGGGGTAGACTCGTTTTTCCAGGATTGCAAATAAGGATAAAAGATGAATCTGGGCCGCGATCATCCTCAAAAGACCTATTTTTACTTCATGAGGCGTAATTTGCATTATTCTCTTTTCTATTTTCTAACTATTTTCATAAAACTGCGACAGCAAATTACGCCTCATAAACGTAAAAATAGGAGTTTTGAGGGCAATCTCGGCCTAGATCGATCTTTCATTTGACGCTTTTGACTACTGAAAAACTAGATCTTTGCATTATCGAGAAACTATTTCGTTCAACGTTCTAAATGATCACATTCCTAATCGTTTGAGAGCGGTACGTACAGTGCAAAGCTACTATCTACTTGAGAAACTGAAAACGAGTAGAACAACACGGTTCCCGGATCATGCGCGCCGGTTTAAATGGGTGAACCACGTCGATCATGGACTTCCCCTGTTCGGTGCCTAGCGATTCGCCGCGCGTTCCAGCACGTTTCCCGATAGACGCTCGAATCGAATCGATGGCACGTGATTCCGAAGAAAAACCGCGCCGGCTGGCGTCGTCGTGGTTGTCCATGTAATAATCCGCGGCATCGTTGCGTTAGCGTGCCGTCAGTTCGTCACGCGTCCTGTTTATTGCGAGTCGGTCGCATAGTACACAAGCTCCGTTCCGTTTCTTTTACTGACCTTCGTCGAAACTGCAGCGTTTCTTGCCGGTAGTTATTTTCCGCGTGCAACACCATTGCGTAACGCTTACGAAACCCGCGCGGATCGGCCGCATGCCGCGGGGGAGACAAAGATTTCGGTTGCGACTCCGTTGGCGATCGTTTTCCGCGGACCCGAGAGGCGTTTCTGCGAGGAACGGACCGACAGGGAGAGAGATGGCCGCGTTCCCACCACTCGAGACGGTATCTTATCGAGCTTTATCGATCGCGATATACGCGTCACGGTGGTTGGTAAAGAAAAGAGTTGGCCGAACGAGAGCGAGGAAAAATTCGTCGAAAAAGGAAAGGATAGGGAAAGAAAAATTGGTGGGGTCCCCGTGACAGAAAGATTTAGATGGGAGGGACACCGACATCTAGGCGGGAGGGAGCGAGACAGCGGAGACAGAAGGGCGACGATTAGCGGGGGAGGAACGGAGAGGGAACCTAGAGAGGCCAGCTTGGAAACAATAAAATTCCAAACGAGCCTCGAGCCACTGGATACGAGACACTGGCTTGGCTCGCGGACTTTCGAAACCGTATTAAATCATGACACAGTTTTGCTCTCGGAGATCGCGCCTGCCTTGCTCGTGTTACGCGGGTGAATTCTTAACGGCTGATAAATCGATAGATCGCCTGCTCTCTGCATTCCGGGATACCGTGCCGCGTGAAAGCTAACGCGCGATGGTATGCTAATAACCGGTCGCGATCGATTTCTTCGCTCGACCGGCCTACCGATTTGCGACGGGGAGATTCGTTGTTTAATCTCCCTCTCCCGAGGAGGATCCTTTCGAGGTTGGAACGACTTTGGGTTATTCGACGAGGCCGAACGAGAAAAGGACGATGGTGTGGAACACCATCCCTGTTCCGCAAACAATTCGTTCCGATCGACGGTGGTTGCGCAATCCGGCGAGCGTGGCGCGATGTTTTTTCGTGGCGAGGTCGGAGAGCCGGGGAATAACGGTGACCGTAGCGAGGACAGTGACCCGATGAAAATCTTGGGCACACAAGAAAGAGAAACCGTTGAGAACCATGCTCCCCTCGAGCCGGCCCCCTCGAACCAAATAGATTTCACCCGCGGCGCGGTGATCGCCGCTATCGATAAAAACCTCGCGACATTTAGAGTCGGCGGGGTTCTCCGAGGGAATGGGAACCGATCGGCTCGCAATAATGATCCGATCCGAACCGCGTGCATTTCGAAAGCGATCTACAATAATCCGCTCGGTGCTGGCCGAACACCGAGCTGTCTAATACAACCAAGTGACCTTTGAAAGAATTCCCAATAGAACTTCAGACCCGCATCGAAAGAATGTTAGTTGAACGCGGCGTGGAAAGAGTAAATAATTGTTGCGATACCTGCAGAAGAATAATTCCTGATACCTGAACCGGTGTCGTTAGACTCGGATGATGCTCTCGGTACCGATCGCCATTGGTAACGACCTCTTCTCCGGTCCCTCCCCTTCGTTCTTTCTCTCTCTCTCTTTCTCTCTGACGCTCTATCGCGCTCTGTCTTTCTCTCGCTCTCTCACCGAGCGGTAATACCTTCGGCCGCGAGAGAGTCTCATCAACATTGCACTGTTGCCCGGTTTCAGCGTCCACATTCGAGCTCTGCCTCGAACAGGCTCGAAACTAGACCGAAGGCGCACGATTCTTTTCAGCTCGGCCGTGTGTTCTCGGATACGTAGCGGTCACCGCGAGGCGGGTTACATCGTTCCGTCGATGAAAACGTCACGCGAATACGGGGAACCAGCAGCAAACAGCATCGGCAGCATCATCGGTGGTGGCGGCGTCGGAATCGGCAGCAGACGGGGAAGAAGTCAAGGCAGCAGCAACAGAAGAGGTAGAAGAAGAACAGGAAGATGTCGAAGAAGAAGAAGGAGAAAAGCAAAAAGGATCGGCAAAGACAGAGAGAATGAGAGAGAGAGAGAGAGACTCGTAAGGAAGAAGAAGAAGATCAGGCGGCGGTTACGTGCTTATAAAGGAAAAAAGGAGGCAGGTTCGAGAGAGGAAGGCTTTTAAAGTTGTAGGAGCGCAGCCGGGAGGACTCCGCGAACCGGTTGCTCGAAGTGACGTGAGTGAACTGAGGCTGCAGGCTGGCAGGTAACGCCAGGTAAACTCCGAAGCCGACCTGCGATACACACGCAGGAGAAGGAAGGTGGCTGGCTGGCCGACCGGCTGGGTGGCTACGCGGAGCCAGCCAGCCGTAGAGACAGTCAGCTCAGTCAGTCGACCTGGGGAGTCAGCCTGCGGCCCCTGCGGCCGCAGGAACGAGCCACAGGTGAGGCACGGGGGCCAGGGGAGGGAACGGTCTCCACCGATGGGAGAAGCCAAGGAACCGGGAAGGGGGAGAGAGAGAAACCGAAGCGCGCGAACGGAGGGGAACGATCAAGGTGGGAGAGACAAGGAGAGTACCTGGATGGTGTTGTGGTGTGTGACTCACGGCTTGGAATGGGCGAATAGGCTAGCAAGGCATAGCGAAACCCGCGGCGGAGCGAGTCTCTGTGTAGAGGGTACACGCGCGAGCACGTCCACGCTCTTACACAGTGATCGAGAAGTAAGGGGGCCCCGGATGGTTTTCCGGTGAAACGGGCCCCGGACGATCGAAACGAATGTTCGGCGCCCGATTGCTCGCCCGGGCACGTGGCACCGGCCCGACGCCAGATTTTCGCCGCCAGCCGCTGCGCTGTGTGTGTGTATAGCCTCTCCACAATGTTCGCGACGTCTCCTTTTGTCCGGCAACGAGCCTCCGACGCGAAAAGATGTCCCGAGAGTCTGCCCGCAGCTATTACGAGGGTTGCGGCTCCTCTCGGATGCTCGAAGAACGCAGACCCTCGCCTCAGTCCCTGGGCTCCGCAAAAAGGCCCCGCGACCCGCGCTCTCGGCGCCTATTCCCGTAATTGCAACAGGATTTCTGCCGTTTCGGAACGCGCACCGGCGGAATTAATATGGCGGACTATTTACGCGGCACCAACGATTTCACGTGCACCGAACCATAGTACGGTGCCGGTCGAACGGCCGTGCCGCGCCGCGTTCCTCGTGGGAACGCGTTTCCACGGTTTATTTAATAACGCTCGCCCCGCAGCTTTACGCTGCCAATAAAATGTCGATCGGCCGATTCACCCGAGAGTCCCTTCTGCCTTCCCCGTGAAGTCCTCTTCTCTCGTGGTGCGTGAACCCAATGATCGTGCTCCTCTCGCGAGCATCTTCTCGCGGCTTTTTACCGTTCCTTTCCACGGTAACGCGCCGAACCTACGTCAGCCGGGTTTCCGTTGTCTCGAGAAAGAATTCGGGACGATTCGGATGAGCCACCCGGTGTATTAGAAGCTAACTATACTCGAATCCAGCAGAGCGTGACTTTTCACGTGTAACCGGGCTCCGGAGTGGGGCATGATCGCACCGCGCGCGGCGTACACTCGGATAGACTTTGATAGAATTTACACGGTGGCTTCGGAACTCGGCGGCGGAGAACCGGCCGCGAATATGCACGCCGGGCCCGGCTCTCGTTGCCCACGGATTACGACAGACGATTCCCCGGTTTTTTCTTTCATTCACCCTGCTGACCGTGTCCTTCTCCACCGACAACATTCGGCCCATTTGTACCAGGACGCGCGCAGGTACCATTCCCGACGCCGCCGCCGCCGCCACCGTCCCCTTTTTGTCCGCGCCACGCTGTTATTATTTCATTCGAGGCACGCCGCCGTTAAATATCCTGAAAGGAGCACAACATCCTCGATTCTTCTCGGTTCGCGGGAACGATGTTCGCACGTTTCACCGAATTAACATCGCCGCTAATTGTCCCGGTAATTAGCGGCCTCGATACCAGATTGTTTCACGTTCCAACGCGGAATCGCATTGCGACACCGCGGTTATTAACGAATAAACAACGTTTAACGATCGCCTCTTTCCGACCAATAGACAGCGTCTAGTCGAATTAATATGTTCGATAGGTTGAAAATAATGTAAGAGTATTTTCTAACTCTTCCAATGAATTTGCTCTTTCAAATTACACCCATTCATTTTTGCCATAATCGCACTTGAGGCGGTTGCTATCTGGCAAAATGATGCGCTTGACCACCAGAAGACGCACACTTTTGAAGACTGCGCAAGTGGCGTTAGAACCACTTAGGCAATTCTTTCTTTATTATTTAAACACGTCGTGTTTAAACACGTCGTGAATAACTCCGACCTTTGTCTTGATTAACAGCATCCATTAGGTGAATTTATTCAGTAATGTACTGTCAGGAGTATACTGACATCGTAATTATAGGTAAGTTTTCTTCGTTAATTGGGTGCTATCTCTGAATCACTTGAATTTGCAGGATATCTGCATAAAAATGTGCCGAGCAGAAGGGTCGGGAGTGCTTAAACAGCCTCGAATTAGATTTAATCATCAGGAAATAGATGATGTTCTAAAATGGGCCCTGGCGTCGCGAATCAAAGGTTGGCTGTTGCAGATCCAATCGGAAAATGTTTCCCATTCTGTCCCCCCATCCGATATCTAGCTAGAGGACATTACGCTCAGTAAAAATCGAATTCGAGCGTGGCCGGCGAGGAGATTGTCATTCATCCGTGCAAAGTCATGGCGAATCGATAAGATAGCCCGTGCCGGGCAGAGGACGTCACCTGGCAGGAAGATGGTAGGTACGCGAGCCTACGAGCCCATTTTCCTAATCATCCTGCTCTCGCGCCGGTGCTTTCTTGCCGATTGATCGGCGCATCCCCGCGGGTTCATAATTTTCCGGCGCGTTTCTTTGTCGTTTTTTCAGTGGCGTGTCTCGTCGTTTCGCTGGCGCGCTCATGCGCTCGCGTTCGCGTGCGCGCGCGCGGCGTTGCTTGTTCCTTCGAGATTACCATGACCATCGCAGCGCGACTGGTCTATGTGCACGGAGAAATGCAGCTGATGCGCACCGCTGAATCCCGAGGTCAGCGACTCGTCGACGGAGTTAGTGGAGCGCTTAGGCTCGCTCCAGGGATTTTATGAATTGGTGCACGGTGGAGTCGGCGAAGCAGAGGTGGAAGGAATGAAGAGAAGAAGAAGAGAAGGAGGAGAAATAGGAAGGAGCTAGAACAGAGCGAGACAGCGCGTGCGGCGAGAATTAGCAGAAGAATCTTTGCCAATCGTGTTCGACCGAACGCCACGTAGCCGAGCAAAAATGCAGGAAGTTATGAGAAGAGCGAAAGAGATAACGACCGATAGAGGTGACTTTAGGTCCGATTTCCGGCCCCGGATGGAAACGATGCTGACCGTGGACAAGTTGAATAAGGAGGAAATAAGGTTCGCTTTTGTGTGGTATCTTCGCGGGGCCGATGAATCGACCTGTTGTCCTTCTGTCCCGTTTGGACCCTGATCTCTCGGGGCCGGTCCACGTGGTTGTGTCGCTCTTCTTCCGTTCTCTCCTCGATTCCCATCTCGTTCCCTCTCGTGATCGGTAGCAACGTGTAGCGCCATGACGTTCCTCCGACGTTCTATTCTCCCCGTTCCTTCTCCTCTGTCTTCTCCGCTTCATGGTGTTCCGCTCGCGAGCCACGGAGTACGCAGGTGCATTAACCGGACATTCAGCACCGTAACGCTGGCCTTAGAGACGAGAGGATACCAGGGGAACGGAGCGACGAAGAACGCAGGAGTGAGGGAGAAAGAGAGGAGGGAATCCTGGTGGAAAGGAGACAGGACGACAGTATATAAGAACGGTAAGAGCCGGGCAGGAGAAGAAGGATAGGACGAGGGGAATGGTAGGCGAGAGGGGAACCGAGCATCCGAGTACTAGAGCTCGGTGCTAGGGCAGATGGTTGGGACTCGAATTCCTCCGCTCTAAACAGCGAGGCTTAAACCGAAGCCAGGCCTCAGATCGCGGGATAGCATCGTCGTCGCTTTAAATCGCGACGCCAGGAATGTCCGCGTTCGCCGACGGGACGTTCGCGCAGGAGAGACAGATTTATATCGAAAACGCGAGCCCGACGTCGCGCGTCGCGTCGTCCGGCTAAAAGCGGAAGCGACGCCGAAGCCAGAAATTGGAAGGGCGCGGGAATCGGTCGCACCTCGACCACGGTAGTCCCCGTTTAATTGACCCGAGACCCTCTGAATCCTCAACTCGGAAACTTCAAAATAACATGTACGCGTTCCCAATATCTTTCAGTGTTTCTATTGTATGAAATTTTGTCCAGCTACATTTTTCGTGTGGTCACTCTCACTAACATTCGGACTGATATTCATTTCCGACCAATTGCAATTTTTGAAAAAATATCTCTAACTTCTAAAAAACGTTATCGTTTTCTTGAGAGCATCTGAATATTAATGAGAGTCACTGTGTGTCTCTCGCAGTTTGAGAGTCAATCCGAAAGACGAGAGATTCTGGAAACGACGACTAGAAACGCTGAGAACAGGTTGCTGCCTCCACAACAGTTGCGATGCGCACCCTAGGTTGTCTCAACACGAGTCTACCGTGGTTATTGAAATCGGGGGACTGATCACTTACATCATCTTCGATTGTTGATTGAATGAATAATTTAACAGCACCTTTGGGAAAGCGACATTTTGCTAGACCTTTTTTCCCCTCGATAGTAGTTGCAACGTATATCTTATGCTAACTAGGCGGGGACTGCTGCATTTATTAACCCTTCGGCGACGACGCCTGGGTTCTTTTGGACTCGGTGCCTTAACACGTTCCGTGTCGAGTCGTTCTTCAGATTATTTGAGGTTTTGATTAAGGATTGATATATTACCGTAATATATTTCGTTATATTATCGACCAACGAGTAATTCACTTGTACATAGCAGTTTTCATATCATGTCCCACCGTTTTTCTTCGGGTACTAATATATTTCTCAATCATCAGCAAACGCAGCTTTAACGACACGTTTAACACGTGTTAAAAGCATCGTTCGACTACGAATTACAACTGAACAGCGGATTTTATGCATTTACGACAAACATGTGTAATTTGAAACAGCAAAAACATCAGAATACTTTGCATAAAGGTCCTCAGTCTAACAACAACGCAAAAGCATCGAATCTTAAGAACCTAGTAGAATTCACACCATTCGCATTTATTAATCTGAGCAATCATTCCTTTTGCGTCGATCTGAAACATTCTCCATTGACTTCCAAAAACAAGTGGGTCGCAAAAATGGTTTCTTGATACTGCGATATAAATCAAATTCAGTCTTAATCCCTCCTCAGTCCCGCGACGACAGGCTCCAGAGCGTTCGCAAGTTGTCCCTACGTAAACAACCTGACACATCAGGAGTGCCGTCCACGAACAACACGTGTTATCGTAACAATAGTCGCGACCTCGTTGTAGCAGCTGCGCCGGTGATTCACGGGTAACGTTACACCCTTGCAATTAAAGGCTTCGAATTCGTTGTTGGTACACGCGAGTTATCTCTGGTCTGACGTCGTCGGGCGTCGTTGGACACGCGTTATTGCGTCGACAATGAGTCAAGGACGTCGTTCGCAGAAACCCGAGGCGGTTAGGTGATAGGTGTCGGGATGCGTTCGCGAATCCGCGGGTGTTTGGAGCATCACCAAAACGGCGAACCGGGACGATACGATGCGTTACCCTCTCGCCAGCCGGATGGAAAAACCGTCGAAAGGTCTGGCCGCTCGCCAATGCGGCGGATCTCGCGGGCATCGAGGTAAACGTTTACGCGCGCCTCGTGTTTTCGGACAGGTGTTCCGGGCCACAGGTCCTCGGCTGATCGATCCGGCCATATGCTCTTCGGCGACCGAGGAAAACGCGCGCGCGACAAGACCAGACGAACGGTGCGATGGTATAAATAAAACCGGGGGAATTCGAGACGCGATATTATGTCTGGACGAATCCTCCTTCTTCTGGCCTATACTCCTTATCCTCGGAGTGGAGCCTATGCTCCGTACACTCCGCAGTCGCTTTTCACGAGAAACTGGTTTTCATCGCGCCACCACCTCGAGAACCCGGCGTGTCGCGAGCCCGAAGAAAGCTCCTCCGTAGAGAGCCTATTCTCGAGACAGCGTCCCTGTACTCACGGGAGTCGGGTAATGCGGCTTTAATGCTCGAGGATGGAACACGAGACGTCGCGAAACGAATTCGATTCGAAAAAGAAAGAACATAAAGTCCGACTGGTCTCTGTTCTGCTCGTGTCCTGTGCACGCCGAAGCTTGCGACTCTTGCGCGTGGGGCTTTGTCAAGTTTCAGACGTGCATCCGGTTTTTCCGGCAGGAGTAGTTTCAATTAATCCACGACTCTCTTGGAGCTCCAAGTGGTCGTACAGTGTAGTCTCTCCGTAACTGTCGTATAGCAGAGGTGGTACGTTTTTCGCAGTATGCCCGACTTAGAGAGGGCTTTTGCCGACTCTCCAGACAAACATTTGCCTGTTCCATTTCAAACCGAATTTTTCAATGCTATGCCCAACCTCGACGTGCCCGCAAAGAATTAAGACATAAGTCGCGATCACGAGAATGAAACGACAGAAATCCGTTTGCTCGGGTCGCGGCGACATCAACCCACGGGATCTCGGTCCGTTGGATGTCCTGTCACCAGGATAAAAAAAAAGAGACTGAGTCCGGTGAGTTATCTTCGCGAGTGCCACGTGAACCCATCCGTCGGCCTATAATCGTTACGTACGAAAACTGGTTTCCCGGTCCTGTGACGGTCACTTATCTAACGACTATCTCTCATCTGATATTCCGTGGCCGCGACACCGAAAACAGGTAACCGGTGCACCGGTACCGACGGAAACTCAGCGGAACGGTGCCCTGGGCCCGGTCGGTTCTGCGACCGAAACTCTTAACGGTGTCAGATAAGGATCCCTGACACCCCGGATCCCTTCATCCCCTGATTAACTGTAGCACGTCGACGTCGCGGGACGCTTAACGGCCCACCGGATCTCGTACGTTTAATTTAGGAGTCGACGGCCGTGCACACACGCAGGTATTATCTGGAAATAATATCGGTTCGTGGAGGATCCTCCGTGTTCCATGGTTCTCGTCAGATTCAGTGCACAGTGGGGTACTTAGCCCTCGGAAGCGGCGAGAACTATCCTATCGTTATTTATAAGATCAAGGCCGCAATATCGTAGGTCGTTGGATTCGTCTTAACGTTAGCTGGAGGTGTGTTGCATTCCAAATTCACCTTTTTGCAAATCAATTTGAACCTATTATAAATAAAGTATTCTTAAGTAAGTTTTTGTAAAAAAGATTTTACCTATTGCAAAGACGTACATCACATACTTATTTAAAAATAGTTACTAGACTGCGGATTTTTATGCATTTATGAAGAAATTGGCTGGGTGAAATATAAATCAGTAAAAGATTAGAAAAATTTAAGAATATTGTAAGAATATTATAAGCGGTGAAATCTCAATTTTTATTTTACTCTTGCTTCCCACAATCAATGCAGAACATTTTTATTTTGCATAAAGATCCGCAGTCTAGTAATTATATTCATTGTAGTCATTTTCAAATTAATAAATTTTTCAGATGAAAGTACATATTTTCACCGCGTTTTAGGGCGATATATCTGGTCGTGTGGCAGTGACCGGTCGAGGGACCGACAGCCTCCGTGGATCAGCCGTAATTTCTTTATGACCTCGAAGAGACGCGGCCCGAATGTTAACGCATTTCGGTCGGCGACGACGACGTTGTTCGTCGAGCAGTCCCGTTCCCGATGGGACACCGGGAACCCGACGAATCCGTGGCCACCGTGTATTTATGCGTTTCCAAGGGAATACTTCCCTTTGTGGATGCGATACGTACGTGATGGGCCGCGTTTACAGCTTTACCCCTCTGGGAACAACATTTCCGCCGCATTACAAATTCCTCTTTGTCGACGGGCTGACGGAAGTCGGCTATCGCGCGATGGTCCCCGACCCTGACCCAACGATACCACTCGAATCCCTTGGCAAACATGCTCGCGTGTGGCCCCACGAAAGCCGATTCCAGGTCGGCGAAATTCCTTAATCCGCAAACACTCGAGCAGGCTTCGTATTATTTCGTTATCTTTTAGCGTGGCGTCGAATTCGAAGAGACGAACAACATTTTATTCTGGGATCGAAAGGTTGTGAACTTTTTGAACAGGTTCTTCTTAAAAAATATCTTTGCCACGTTGAACTACTAAAAAATGGTTCTTAGAAAACTAGCACCTTTTGATATTTTTTAATTAACTTTTATCCAGCGTGAACAGCATTTTATACTGGGCTCGAAATAGTTGTGGACTTTTTGGATAGGTTCTGCTCGAATCACAGGCCCCGTACGACTTTTCAAAAAATATCTTTGCCACGTTGAACTACTTAAACATGGTTCTTATAAAGCTAACGCCACTTGATATTTATTAATTAACGTTAATCCAGCGTTAAGAAAAAGATTGATGTCTCTGTAAGGAAAATTGAGTGACTCGGGATTGCCGGTCGCTTCCAGCAATTCGCCCGAGGCGAACCATCGAATTGAGCACTCGGATTGTAAAGTTCGTTTTCCGTGGAGAGACGAGACCGTTCGGATTACGATACGTTCGTTTCATGTCAACACTGGTGAATCCGCAGCGAACGGAAAACCTGACTCATCGGAGGCCCACTGTAACAGGTGTTGGACGACGCTCGGTGTTTGGCTCGCTTCAACAGGTAAGACCTGTAGCCAGCGCGCCGATGGCTTTACAGGCAACGGACCGTTTCGCAGGTGAAGCCCGCAGCTGCGAAATGAGATAGCGGAGCAGGAAAGAAATCGCTTTATTTGATACGCTGTCCTTCCGTGGGTCTTGCCCGAGCCAATTCGACACCGTTGTCTCACCGTCGAAGCCGGTACCGTACGTCGTCGTTTTCGTTCGGAATCGATCGACCAGAACCTGGACATTCTCATCCCAAATCCTCTGGAGCCCGTTTCACGATAACTCTCTACCTGGACACTTGTCCAATGAAACTCGTATAACCTCGATGCTCTTAGCTACTAGATACTAGCAACAGCCGAAGCGTCTACCGTCGTACAAATTACTACGCCTGCGGCCGAAGTGTATCTTAATCTTGTCAGTAAACCGGCTCCTCGCTTGATGCTTTCGATTGATCATCCGCGGAAACCGTGCTAGCAATACCCGATTACTTCGACGAGGCTTGCTCGAGTCACGGTTGCAACTTCGTTTCTTCTTTTACTCGACCGGCACGCTCAAGTCGTTTTCGAAAATATATGCTGAGCTCAAGGGATCCTGGGAGCTGCAGATATCCCCAGAGATACGGAACAACTTCATCCCGGGCTCGCTCTTCGCGCGAACGGAAAAACGCGCGGCGCTTTTTAATCTCCGGGGCTGCGTAAGCCTAAGTCAGGTGGTTCAACGAGTTATCATCGAGTCGAATCATTACAGATTTTC
Source organism: Lasioglossum marginatum (assembly GCA_028455795.1). Classification (NCBI taxonomy): domain Eukaryota; kingdom Metazoa; phylum Arthropoda; class Insecta; order Hymenoptera; family Halictidae; genus Lasioglossum; species Lasioglossum marginatum. Next base: position 10,280,845 of record CM052245.1, on the reverse strand, counting down.
ATACATTTCTCGTACAGAAGATCGGTAAACTTGCTCGCCCATTCGTTCAACGAACAGAGACGTGAAGATCGAAGATTAAAGGACTGCACGCACTACAACGCATCGAAGTCATGCTAGCAAAAAGAGTTTGCCCGAACGAGAACTGTTTTGTGGAACGGGCTGCGAGTCGGAAAAGAGGCCGGGCCACCGTGTGGAACGAATTTCCCCGGAGTTGATCAGAGACTGTTCCGTTTTCCTGGGGTCTTTTCCTTCTGCGGTCGGTTTAAAGATATTTGCAGATTTCCAAGGCACGGATGGAATAGTTTCTCTGGCGTCAGACGTCGTCCGTGAAGATTGAAGATTAAAAAAGTGCACGCACTTCAACGCATCGAAGCGATGCCAACAGAAAGAGTTTCCCCGAAGGAGAACTGTTTTGTGGAACGAATTTCCCCGGAGTTGATCGGCGACTGTTCCGTTTTCCCGGGGACTGGTTAGCTCGGCGGGCATCGGGAAGTCAAGCAGACGCGTTCCCCGATATCTGGGGTCGGTTTAAAAATATTTGCAGATTTCCAAGGCACGGGCGGCGTTGTCGGAGAAGCGGATATTTTTCCGCGCGTGCTTTCCATCGGCATCGGCAGCGAGGGAAAGGTCAGCGGCACCGCGCACGGTCGTTTGTTCGCTGGTAGAGAACACACATCGCGCGTGATGTGTGCTCGACGTAAGTGGAGCCCATGGTCGATGGGTACACGACAGGCATGTCGGAGGTGCATAAACACACATAGAAGTGGAAATGCCGGGATTGGCAAGAGAGCTGCCGCGACCGAGTTCGCCGGAGACACGGCTGGCCGCCTGTGGCTTCGCTCTGCCGCTCTTTTCCATCTCTCTCTCTCTCTCTCATTCTCTCTTCTTTTCTCCGGGGAAGAACCGAACCAGCACTCCACCTCTTTCTCCCTCTTTGTCTCTCCTTCCCCCACGATTACCACCTTCCCTTCGTCAGATTCTGCCGCGCACGGACGAACCACCGGCCGCTCAGCAACCCTCCGTGGCCAGAGACGATGCGCCGAGGAGGTGGTGTCTTTCGCGTTGCAGGTGCGTGTCTACGGGGTGTCCTTGAAGTCCACCGGTGGCCAACCGGGGGAAGAACGTTGGGAAATGCAATGTCTCCCAGACGACTTCCTCCTTCGGCTATCCCCTTTGTCGGGAAACGAGACATCCTCCTCGACGTCTCAATCGCTTCAAGATTAGTTAGTTCAAATCGATGGGGGCAACAGACGTCGAAATTACATTTAATTAGACGCTGACGATAGAATGCACCTTCGTGAAAATGCATAAAACAGCAGGTTGAATGAGATATTATTCCCTCGTTAGCCCTCTGCACTCTTCAGGCCAGCTGTACTGCCCACGTTGAAGTCCACTACCAACGGATACCCTAATTATATAGGGTGTAAAAGGTTAATGGATACGTTAAGTTAGGGGTGATAAGTAGAATGCGGATCTTTATGAATTTATGGCCTGTAAAAATTTTCTAAGAATGCTAGAATATAAAATTCCACGGAATTGAATACGATTTTTATCTATTCCAGATCTACAAATGCTACTACCACTGAAAATAAGATTTTATTCGTTCCCACTTTCTTGAAATTTGCCTGCAGAAATTAAAAATTAAATAAACATCCGCAGTCTAGTGATAAAGAATTGATCTTTATGGAAAACAAAAATTTTCTATCCGAATTGTAGCACACTGGAGTGAAATAGAAATTTTATATGTCTTTTTAATCTCAAGAAAAAATATGTTACATAAAATTACCACATGGTTCATACGTTCCTTTCGTTCTTTTTACAGTTAACCCAATGTATATAGATGCTACTGTTATCGTTCTGTTATTCCAGCGCGAACGGGGAATAAAGAATGCGTTTCGGCTAATGGATCCGAGTATTTCGCACTAAAGTTAGAGCGGCAGTACAAGTCGCGTTCGATGTATTTATAAAGTGCATTCGTTTTGGTAAGAGTACAGTCGAATGTCGCAAGCTGAAATTCACTTTACTGGTTCACGTCGCGACAGATGCTCGGTCGCGAAACACCTCGATCAAAGGACTTGCTGCACGCGTAACGGGCCTCGGCAGTCGCATCTGCCGCGAACGGGGCTTGATTTATGCTTATCCTAACTAACGGATCGCTAGGAGTTTCATAATTGAGTCTACGTGAACCGAGAATAGCGCGAATGGTCGTCGGTCGCGATTCCTACGCGTTCTAATAACCTGGAAACATCTTCGCGACGCACGTTCTCGTTAACTTGGGAGAAAGAAAACTGTTCTTCTTGGAATACTTTTCCGCGGAACAATCCATTGTATCGTGAAGATTTTCTTAACCCTTAGCATTCGAATATGCCATTATAAATTGCTATACACTATTATCCCAAATATTGCTTACATTATTAAATTCGTTTAGATTTAATCGATTACTAAACATATTTATATTGTTAGTTTCATATGCAGCTTCATTAAAATAGCTCACAGTGCAAAGGGTTAATTTCATCAATATTCTTGTTCTGTCTTTACTTGCATATTTTTGAATGATTCTTATATTTATTCCTTCAGAATCCTTCTACCCCTTCAGTGAACAACTCTTTCTGCAGTGTATACAAGAATCTCCAGAAATGGGTGAACGCAAGAACAATTTTGATTTTTCAAGGTAAAGAACTTGCCTTATGTTCTTTTATAAGATTGATTGCCTTGTCGCCCATATTTGGAGACGGAATTACTTCTCCGTGCATGAAAATTCATTTTTCCGTCGATAAATTGAGTTTGTCAAATTTTCTTTACGATCTAAAATAATTAAGCTAATTAATGTCAAAAACCCTAACACTTCAGTCTCTGTTTTATCGAATGGATCGCTGCGATTTTATCTAACAAGTCGTAAAGGCCAACCTAAAATTCGTTTCGACAGATTTCCTAGTTGCATCGTTAATTTCTAATTGGATAGCAAGTGTTCGACAGTGTGAACTAGTGCGAAGGCTGGAAGGCTCATAGAGTAGAAATACCCATTTCACGTGTATTGAAAATACACGTATACACGTGCAATTAATATAATCCGTGCAGGAGTCCGAATACTATTTAAACCCTCGTATTTTAACGAGTCAGACTCGTCAATGAACATTTTAACAAAGTCTAACAAATATGAATGTTATGTGTTTCGTTTTAGATGAAATAAAATTTGATTCGTTTGTAATCAATATTTAAGCATTAAAATAAATATAGCGATACAAAAAATATAAATTTTCTTTTCCCTTCTACGACATTTTTGGGGACAAAACGTTTAAATCACTGTAACTGTAAAGAAAATGGTATGTCAAGAGTTTAATACACGGATATACGTGTACTGAAATACACGAGTTCACGTGTATCAAAATATACGAGTACAAGTGTATTATCCGTGTATTTTGATACACGTGTGCCCGTGTATTCAAGTACACGGATACACGGATCGCATATCGGCAGAGAGGTGTGCGAGACGTACTTTTGCGCCACCCAATAGATGATTTAGCCGAGCTTCCGAGGTTAGTCCGTAGCCGTAGCAGCGCACGAAGGAACGAACGAGCGAGGCTCACTCTTGCAGAGTGCCGCTGTTAGCGCATCGCACTATGACTAATTACGAGCTCGACTCACCCCACTGTCGGCCGATACGGCCCTATAAACGCCGCAGCACCACCGCGAGTCATTGTTCCTTTCCACGTCTCTGCGTGCCCCTTCGTTCCGTCCTCGTTCTACCTTTTTTTCCTCCCATCGGATCGGCCATGTTCCTCCTCTTCTATCTTAGGAGCTGGTTCGCGTACCCGCTCGGGGGTACCGAAGCGACTCGCGATAGCTCGTGCCTCGAACACGGCTTTGTCACGGCATGCACTTTCCTAAGAAGTGTTCTAATTTGCTTCTACCTCTTTTTTTCCGTCCGTCCGGCCCCTTCAGACTCCCTCCACGCTCCTTACCCTTTCCTAGATATTTATTCAGAAATCTTTATGCAACGAGACCGCTCGTTTTTCCGAGAGCGCCGCCATTATACCACCGAGCGTGGAGAAGTGCGCGCTAATTATCGCGACGATCGCGTTGCGTTCTTCCCGGCGCAGATACGAATTTACAATTGTAATAGCGAAATATTGGATTAATCGGGTCTACGATCCACGCCGTTGATACATCGCTTCTCCCTCTTCTCGATGTAATCCCGACTGCCATAAGCGACCGATGCTCGCGCCCGTAAATGATTCTTCCGAGTAATCTATCCCTCGGCATCGAGAGGCCTTCGCCCGTGGTTTCTCGCCTCCGTAATTTAGGAGGAAACGATTTACTGTTTCCGGTAATGGGCACCAGCAAACCGTGTCCGCGCAAAGTCACGGTTTGAGGATGGAAGAACCGGCCGATTAACAAAAACCAGCGTTTGTTAGAGGGTACCACACAACGGTCGCCTAATTTGGACGATACCGTTACGCGGCGCAGATACGCCAACCGACGACCACGGAATAAAACTCAACCTGCAGATTTAATGACACATTGTGTCTGCCGCCTCTAACCTGGTAATTGTTACCTTTACGCAGCTAGGTCGTCTATTCTCCTGTATTAATTAATTAAGATTTTCCCAATGGCAATTAAACGGCGAACAAATGGGGAGCGGTTCCGACGATTAACACCTTATCGCTGTCCTGGAAAACGCAGTCGGACGAATCTGGTATTTTCAACCAGGATGCTTCTTGTCTTCCTGTGTTTTCCGCATTCTTTAAACTTTCGTCAAGGTTCGAATACACGATGCGAATTTTTATTTTGCATAAAGATCCGCAGTCTAGATATTACAAATATATTGTCCGGCTCTTCGAGAGCAACCGTCGCAAGTGAGTCGGACTTTTTGCTGCCCGCTATTTCAGAGACGTTTACACATGTCACGAGAGTCGCTCCCGCAAAAAATGTCATCAGCTACTTGCTAGCGTGTTCGCACCTTAAGACTGTTCTGCTGTAGTCATTTTTATAGTTCTCGCTAATAATAAATTCGATTCGAAAAGTTCTATCAATTTTTCTACCAGCTTTTAATCCTCATACGTTCCCCACGATGAACATTCGCCTATTTTCAATTTCCCGATACTGTGAAATGTCTGATTTCTCTCTGTTCGTGACGCAAGATGGATTTCTTGAAATTGTGAAATTAAGTTCGAATTACAATTAGCTGTTTTACAGCGTGAAATAAAAATGGACCTTTACGCTAGGATTTTTAGTGAAGTTATTGCCGAGCAAGAGATACGTATAATAACTTCATGATCTGTTAGGGGTTGACAAAATTGCTACAAATTTTTCACTCCATATTCACCCTTCTGCAAGTAAAGTATTCTCAAGTAAATTTTTGTAGAAAAATCAAAGATGTATATCAAATACCTATTTAAAGATAATTCATTAACTTTGTAATGTATGAAAACTCCGTGTAGATATGTATGTATATTCACTGTAGCCATTTTTTGATTGATAAATTTTTCAAACGAAAGTACATATGTATTTTTTGAACCGTATTGAGTATATCGAGTTTTATGTTTCCCTCGCAGTAATCACACCGTTCACGTGTGTCTAAATAAATTAAAGACGCGTTTTGGACGTATGTCTAAAGTAATTAATAGACTGCGGATTTTATGCATTTATGAGAAAAATGGGTACGTACAATTTAAAGCAGTGGTCATATTAAAAATATTTCAGGACATTAATGTATTAGTTTCAGCTTAATAGAATAATTAGAAGAAGAATACAATTTTTATTTGGCTCCTGTGTCCCGCAATCAATGCAAACATTTTTTATTTTGCATATAAATCCGCAGTGTAATAATTAATTTTAAATATTCTTAATGGGTGAAATTGATTTGCAAAGCCTATATGGCTTCGTGGGTGGCTGGACGGCCAAGCTGTTCGAGCAAAGTAGAGTTTACGATTGTTTTTCCAGTGTCGTCGGCTCGTCGGACGAATTCTCTGTGGGTTCACACGTATTTACAAGTTTCCGCCATTGTTCGGAACGGCACTCTGTCAGTATCTTTCCACGAATAGACGATATTACGGTAGGAGGGCTGGCAGCTCGAAAGACACGGAAGGTAGGAGAACATCCTGTGTCGTAGGACCCCCCGTTCACGCTCTGCTGGGTTTACTTCGTAACGCTGATTTCCTAAGTATCCTTCCTTTTCACGGTATACTGAGCGAACCCCGCGGGGACGGGGGCAAGGGGAGCAGCTGACGACCGGCTTTCCGTACATGAGAATGGATTATACCGCTGTTAATTAAAAGTGCTTCGATCTGCCGCGAGAAACACGTTTTCTCACGTCTTGCGACGCACCCTTTTTCAATCGGCGAGGCGCCTGGCCGCCAGATAAGACAATGGAGCGATTCAAAAAGGAATCGGTTCGCCCTGTGACGAGCATCTTTTTATTTCGAGACCACCGCTTGTCGCTCGTTCAACTTTTTCTCATTTACATTTAATAGCTCGGAGAACTCTCAGGCATATCTGTTTTTCTGTTTGTTAACGCGTTTCCATCGCACCCGCGCGCGCCGCCTGTTTGCGACAATCGCGATCCCGCGATTATTTCATGCAACTTCTTTGTTATTTTGTTTGAAAGATTTTGTAGGAAGATCCTGGAAACAGTCGTCTATCAGTGCAGTTTTAGAACGAATTTTAACTGGATACGTACATAGAGGATTTTGATAGATTTGTGAAATTAGATTCTATACTTTGATTTTATTACATACTCGGCTAATAAATAGTGACACTGTGTGCGATGATATTTATGTCGGGAACAACTGAAATAGATATTTACAGGTTTCAGTTATGTTTCATTTATGAAATGATACCTGTATCAATCGTTATTGAATTATCTTACGCGATTTGTTATTTAAATTTGGAGAAGTTACTTGGCGAGCTACGAAATAAGTGTTAAATTTCCACAAATCAGTTAAATCGGATTCAGCTAAAATTTTCCACATTGATTCATTTTACTTTAAAAACTGTTTCACAGACGGATTTTTGGCGAATCAAAAAAAAATTCTTATTATTTTCGTGTACTTACCGGGTGTTTCTCGGGTCTTACTCGTGTTTCTTACCGGGATTATATTTGATAAAAAATTAAACATAATCATATCGAAATCTAACCCAAAACTAACCCAGCCCTAGGTAGAAAATGACAACTAAAATGATAAGAAATCTTTTTTCGAAAAAGTTTGATTGCGCCATCCTTGGGTAACGTAGAATGTTGCGCTCGCAAACATTATTTACTGTAGTCGATACGACAGGAATCATAATTCATTCCTGTCGTATCGACTGCAGTAAATACCAGATCACCGACGAGATACCTCTCGTCGTTGATCAGATCACCGACAAGATACTGTTAAAGACTGCCAGCCCCTGTGTTATTCCGCGGGATGGTAAGTGGGCGAAATGGGCGGGGAGATAACGGTGGAAATTACAGGGATCTGAAAGACCACATCGCTAAAAGTTCCACCACCGACGAGATACAGTTGGTGATTCAGCGCTCTCTACCTAAATAGATCATTTGTTCGTGAACCACGTAAAATTGCGTCAGTGGCGTAGGTAAATAGATTTAGTACCGCAGGTAATAAATAAATGTAGACTGCTGACATTACCCATTCTGTAATTCTTAGAAAAAAAATTACTTTTTATTGTATAATTTCATTACGCACTCTTATTGTTTTCGTATTTCTCTTATTGTTCACCATTGTAATTATTGTTTTATAATCGACAGTGTATAGATGTAGGAAAAATGAAAGTAATTACCACATAATATTCTAAAAAGGTATTGGAATTTAAAATTAATTTGAAAATTATTGCGATATTTATAAAACAATAA
>CM052245.1:9314726-9612677 GCA_028455795.1 Lasioglossum marginatum | reverse complement strand
AAGAGAGAGAGAGAGAGAGAGAGAGAGAAAGAGAGAGAGAGAGAGAGAGAGAGAGAGAGCAAGCTGCGATGGATCTCTAGCTACCCGCCGATTCCGGATTCCGCGAATCAATTTTCCCCGATCATATCCCAGGTCCTGGATCCCAAGTTCCCGTGTGTGGACGCGCGTCGAATGAACTCGTCCGATGGATACGAGAGGGTGCCGCAGGTATTTACCTGCGCCGGTGTGCGCCGCGCGAAAGCCACAAGGTCGGGCCGCATTAATAAAACAAACACAATGTACGACGCAATTCTGCATACAAGTAGGCTGTCCGTCCCCGAGGCGACGGTTTCCACGTACGATCGACAGCTACAATCTCGAGAACGCCGGACACACCGCTCGTCGGACGAGCATAGCCGTTGTCTCTATCCCCTGACTCTGCCCAAGCTGCCTGCCTCGCTTCGGAGCTGCTATCCTTCTCTGATTATGTTACTAGCCTTTTCTGTTCACCAGCTTCCGCTAAATCTTCGACCTCCATCAGTTTCTTGATTGCCCACGAACTTTGAAAATTTCTGTGCGCGAGGATTGGGTGGTGGAGGTGGTCCTCTAGTGAGTAGTTTTATGTATTTTAGGCTCTAGGATTTATAGAAATCAAGGAGTAAGGATTTTTTACTGTGCTCGTAAAATGGATGAACTTAGCGAGGGTCCATTGGCTGGATACTAGCCTAGGCTACCTTCGGTAGCCGTGATTCTCGACTTAGCGAGTCGACTACGATCCACAGTACTCATCGAACAGCTCACAGAATTAAAAAAGGAATAGCTCAGCATCGAATCGGCTCGCAGAAATCCGTCTTTTCGTCACGGGACGAAAAACCAGAGCGATCGTAACGGTGACCAAAGGAACGAAGAAATCGCGTCGCATATCAACGGCTGTGTTACGCGTTGCTCGCTCCACCGCCATCCCGTCGAGCTACCGGTTCCAATTAGCGCGGCGATTTTTGCGCGCGGGCATCCGCCGCTCCAGAGTCGTTTCGAGATCCATTTATAGGAGACGCCACACCGCGTTATTATCCAATGCATTTGTAATGGCTGGCTCTCTCAAACCGCTCTTTGCTCTTTACTCTCTCTCTCTCTCTCTTTACTCTCTCTCTGTCTCTCGGCCGAGGTCCTCTAATGAATGGCTCGGACGCGAGACGTTCCCGAGACCCGTGGAAACGTCCGATATCGTCTTCCACCCTTTTTACCGGACGTCCCCGGCTCACCCACGCTCTGCATCCCAGATGAGAACGAGAAAAAATCTATTCCCTGCTCTTTACGATCCCTCTCCTCCGCGATGGCCTTCTGCTCGATCCTGTGCTGCGAAGTTCACACTGTTGGCATTTATCATTCTAAATGCCTCCCTGTTTCTATTATCTATAGACTGCCAACATAGTTTTCGAGGATTTTTTGATAGTGAACTGCAATTTCGACTTTTGTTGCCGATGCATCTCGCGATTGGTTTTTCCTGTTCATTGTCGTTACCGCGGGTCCGCGTGAAACACGAGGAAGAAGACGAAGAAGAGGACACCACGGAATCCGAGCTTACGAAACGTCGAGGAAACGTGCCAGGGACGAAGGAGCGAAGGGAAAGAGACTCGATCCTCGGATTCCGCCGGAGACTAGAGGGAACGAATGCCTGGAAGGCCGACGACATTTCGAGCCAACGTTACATCATCGACAGAACCAGATCGTCGTAGACACCGGAGAAAACGAGCGAGAACCTCTCGCTTCTTTTCGTGTCTCTGCGACTGAGAAACCGCCTGCTTTGTTAGCTTCTGCTGAAACTCGGGGACGAACGGGCTTTTACCAGGCGAGTCTTATATCGTTCGACACCTTGGGCAGCTTGCCCAGGGCCTGCTATGTCGACGAGAGATGGACACAATAAAAATTGCGAGAATTGGGAAAGCCTTGGATCTCTGCCGATCGTGAACGATAGGGAATTCTGTTGGACGACGGAGTAGATGGAGGCCTTCGATCGCCCAAAGTGTTTCTAGTTAGTCATCTGGGAGCTAACTGTTGGAGAGTGAGGTTGAATCACTGTACAGCTGGTTCCTTCACCCTCCAATAATGTTCAGAAAATTGGGACATTCTTGTATGAATTGAAGCTGGGAGCACTCAGGTGTTGAAAATATGAAGATGGATTCAGTTACGGCGCCGACTTCAAAAGAATAAGTAGGCGCAAAGATACAATGCGCCACAGGTTGGCCACCCCTGTGTTACATTATATCACATGCCATTTCCCGCTTCGGGAGAATTGTAAAAACAAGAGAAAAAAAATGTAAATTTCTTAACCGGATCCTAGAACAATGTACGGAAGCTCCACGATCGGGAGCTAGGCATAGTTCGAAAACGTGGCAATTGGCTTGCACCTCGTTGGACATCCTTGACTACTGCAACACCGTGGTGATGAACGATCTCGTTCTAGCTTGGACTGCGAAATAGGGTCGGAGGAGGACCCGCCTCCGAGGCCTAAGGAATTAGTTAGGGGTCTTTTTCTGTTCGGTGGCAGGCTTGTAAAGTATCCTCAAAAGCGACTTTCGTCGCCGTCGCCCGGTTTCGCCAGCAGGCGCGACGATATATCGGCAAAAACCGAGTCGCAGATCTCTCGTTTGTCGGACGCTTCTTTAAGGCAGCATGAGGTGTGTGCACACCGACGACGACGACGATGTGGACAGATGGAAGTTGCGACACGAGCCGCGTAGCTCGCATGGATGGCGGCCATCCTTGACGGGTCTCTGCTGCCTCTTGGCTCATTCCAACCACGGTAAAACTCTCCGTACGAGTCCGCACACGCCCGAACGGCCGACCGACTGACTGACTAACTCGACTGGATTGTCGTGTGGGCTGTCCAGCGACCAGCGTCGTTAGTCAACCGCTACCGCGAACATCCGCGGAAAATTTTTCATCCTGTCGCACCCTCGACTGACGGGGCCGATTCCGACCTTCGACGGCCCTCAGGTGTCTCTGGATACGGGTGGACCAGTTTCCATACTCACTTCTTCTCGATGTGTGTCAGTGGTTTTGATAGACACTCTCGGAGATCACTGATATAGGCTGAAACATCTAATTTCAATAAATCATCCGAATGAATCAGGTAATTCTAACAGCCCACAATTAATATCGTCCGAAATACCCTGTCGATTCCAATGGAAACTGTTTCTATCGTCTAAAACAAACCTGTGTTTGTATCGCCTTTTTATACCTTGTAAACACACGCTGTTAATTGCATTACACTCTTGGCATTATCTACCAAGAGAAGTTTCTCAGAAAAGTAACGAGTCTCAGAAAAACAAGAACCGTAAATTACAGTAGTCGGCCTCTTAATGTCTGAAATGATTGTCTCTAAGCAAATTTCACATCGGCTGGAAACACGATGATCAAATCCGCCGTAAGTAGCTCTGAGAATGAATACAGACAGCAGATATCGATAAGTGAATTCAAACGATTTGACCTGCAAGCGTCTTGCACGTGTATCCACAAATAGAAATAAAGATAAGATAAAAAACAGATGACAGCTGCAACATCCCGAAGCTTTGAGAGGAAAATTAGATATTTAACACCGCTCAATTACAGTTGACAGAAACAAACACTCCGCACACACACACAAAATGTTGCTATAAACATTCAACTCCTAGCCTGAAACTCACCTAGGCAGCGAAAATACAAAAATTAAGGATGAATTTGGATTTTGAAAGGTGTATAGCAGGGGAAGATGTCCTTCGCTGTTTGGCCAAGTACCCTTCGATCCGATTCGCTGTCCCGTTAGCGAGTCTACGACTTGGCTGGCCCAATTATGCTCGTGGAAAGACGAGGGGCCCGGTTCTACACGTTGAAACGCAAGGTCGGGGGCCCGCGTGTGTTCACCTGCCCGGTTATTGTCTATCTGCGTGCTGATCTTCAGAGCGGCGCGGCCATTTTTGCGCTGGCTGTCAACTAATTAGCCCTCGCACCGAAATATGGATCGGTACGCGCGATCCTTCTCGCCACGTTACGCGCCGGTTACACGGAGAGTTACACGGCTGCTCGATCGTTTCCGCGACGCGACACGGCGCGACTTGCACCTGGCGGAATAAGCAGGCAGGCAGGCAGACAGCAGCAGCGGACTTTGACACTGCCAGATATCCGCATCGCGTCGCACGGAATATTCAAACTTCCAGGATCCGATAGCATCTATAGCGCACGACGCCGCGCCGCGCCGGTCAGCTCCGTGGATTTACTATCGTCGACGAGATTCCGCTAATTTTACGCTCCCATCGGCCGGGAACGAGCGAACTTTCCGAACGGGAAAGCTGACCTCACGAGACCGGAGCTTTTCTCGAAACTCGTAAAAGTTCGGGACGGGCGCCGAATCTCCAATCGAGAACGATTTATCAATCACTGAAGTTGTGGATCTTACTTAGAGGAGTAATAGAGGAAGAAAAGAAACAGGAAGAACACATATATTCTCTAAAATAATGATAATTGATTAACTCGGCTGCTTCAGAAGAGCCCCAAGGCTCTCGAAAGCTTGTTGTTCAGGGCAAGACAGTAGCCTCGGCTCTCGGTTGCCATTTGAAGCGGAGCAACGTTAGCAAGCGGGTCACAGCGGCCGTGTTTTGTAAGTCGGGGACCTTTGGCCGCGCGCACAAAATACCGCATAAATTTCAACGACACTGTTTTTACGACGCCGGAACGAGTCCAGCTCGCAGGAAACCTCGGCCGACGTTCACTCGGCCGTGGTTGTCGCGCGCGGTTCCTCCGACACCTGTGTTCACCTCTATCGAGCACGCACACGCGCGCGTCTAAATACTAAATACCGAACGGTAGCCGCGCACCGTTCACTTCTTTGCTCGGCAATCCGGCCGTGGAAATTCAACCTGGTCGAGCATTTATCAAACGGAGGTGTGTTTTGCTGTTTTTATTCAGCGATCGGAATTGTACAGAATTCTATAATCTGATGGATTCTCAGTGTTTCACTGTGTCTTGTACGAGCAGAGTAATGAATTTCAGCAGAAGGGCGCACGGGAACCGCGACTTTCGCTTCCGGAAACGGTCTCGCAAGGTGTTCAGAGGTGTCTCGTCACGTGTCGTACTTGTCAACGATAGCCTTGGCATAGGCAGCGCACGCGAGCAACTTTAGCCTCTGAAACGTTCGGAGATACGTAATTACGCCACTAACAAGTATAGCTTTTGCTGTCCCGGCTGAGTATCCTTCGCTGCGATTGCTACTATTAGGCGTAACGTTACCGGCCAAGTGTAATTTCTGCCGCTCGGGACTCGAATATCTGTTAAACGGCAACCGATTATTACGACATCGTTTAAAATATCGTTAGCGCGTCGCTCGATAAGCAAGATCTAACGCTTATCTCCGTTAGGAATCGGACGGCGATTTGTTCAGGATTCTTGAATCGATCCGCGTCGAATTACCGGATCGTTGGCGATTTATGCTTCGGTTTACATAAATAGAAAAATACGCGAGCTACTGGAAGTCTCGGTCTGCGACGCTTTTCCTCCAAGCGTGGAAGTCTGGCGCCTCAAACTCGCCAAAGGGTTAACTCTTTGAATAATTCCATTCTATATGGTTATTTAATTACATTCGAAGTTAGTCGTTTTTAAAAAGTGTACGAATACTTTGTACACGAAAGGTGAATAACAAATGTATACCATCGAACAGATCGTTTCGCTGGCAGTTCGCGTTTTTCCAGCCGCGGATTCCGCGCGATTTTTCAAAGGGTGATCGATGGCCGAGCGGAAACGGCGATCGCGATACACATTAGATCACGGTTTCCCACCGGCTGGAATTTTACGTTCGGTGGCGACAAGACTGACTACATATATTGTAAGAGGGTGTAAGAGGGGAGCCACGAGGATATGCAGATCATATGGTAATATCGCGAGACAAGCGCTACCTGTGTCATTTCACATCGCGTCGCGCAGAAAAAGCGAAAAAAAGCCGAGGATCGCAGAGATTCGCGGAACGATCTAAAGTCGACGATGTCGGGAATTTTCGGGATCGATGGCTGGACGCATCGCGGTTCTAGAACGTTGCATCGTGATTGCATCGCGCGTTGCATACAGCCGCGAGAACGGGAGAAGAATGCGCTTCGGCAAAAAACGCATTTGCACAAGCCGCGTTTTCGATCGGCCGACTTCCACGGATCGTAATCTTGTTATCCGGCCGCGCGAACGTAATTTATGACGGCCTTTTTTTCTCCACGGCCGTGTTTACCGCGACGCTGATATCTCCTTGGACGCCTGTCCGAGCAAAGTTGAACGAGCTTCGCCGATTTGCCTGCGAAAAACGGAAATCCTCGCCGCTCCTCTTATTGGATAATCGCGTGCATTGCTTATCCCACGCGATTGCGGTCGCACCGACTGAAAAAGCGGACTGAGAGATGCTTCGATAGCCGCGAAACGTTTTCTACGTTTCTCAAACACGTCCACGTGTTCGTTAATCCGAAGTAATTGTACTATTTAATGATTATTATTAATCGAGTACGCGAAGTGATTCTAGGTACTGGATGACTACGAAAGGCCGTGGCAGATTTTCAGAGACCACTAGACCTTCTTCTAAAGGAAAGCAACTTTTGAGAATAAAATATACATCATTTTTATTACACTGAAATCATTAGCGAAAAAGTTGTATTGCAATTGAAGAACAAACTTTTTATATTGCGAGTAATTATAGTGGAACATATGTTCCTAGTGAATCTATCAGATACATACAACGGAATCAATAATTATACACGAATACATGAAAATAAAATGTGAAATAATTAAAGCATCATTCGGCAGGCAGTTAGTTTGTATTATTATTGTTATTAACATATCGACTGCCGAGTTACAACCGCAAAAAGTCCCACAACAACGAATTAACAAGTTAATCGAATCAGAACTGGAATGCTAAAATCGATCACACTGATTGCTTCCTCAATTCTTCTGCATACATACTATGAACCCTAATCAAATGTAGACGAATAATTTGCGGTAAAAACTAATGTATAAATTCGGTTAAAGGATAATGATACACCAAATGATTTTTTGGTTGCCTAAATAAGACGAAAATGAAAAAGAATAAAAATACCGTACAGGAGAAAAACGAAAACACAAGTGTAATGCAAAGCAGGAGCATTTAAATGACCGTCAAGATTAATGACATGTATCCACGGATGAATGAATATTTTATGACTCGATTGTGGATCTTTATGCATTTATAGCTGGCAAAAAAAATTGAAGGAACATTGAACTAAAAAGGTCAATAGAATTTAACGCAGTTCCAGGCTGGTTTCACAGTTACACTCTCGTCTATAAGTCATCCGACACTTATTGAAATTTTGATGCAGACGATTTTTTGTTATTGAAGGACCTAGATTATGAAATAAAAATGGTTCTTACCAATTCTTTCAATAAAATATCCTTTATTTTCTACATTGTAATTATTATTCGTACATTTCCTAATTTTTCGAATTTAACTATTACTAATTCAAGTATTATCGTATAATAGCTACATCGAATTAAAAAATAAATCAATAAAATCAAGCTGGAAGCTTGTATTGTTTAATTACCATTTTATCGAAGATAAGTAAGTGTCCGGTGATTTATGGCGGAGTGTACCTACCTATATAATTGCAACAGAAACAGAAATGCTATTCGAATGACCGTGAATTTGTGAACTCAAAAATGTTATAGACAGTTAATAAGAGTTTTGAAAATGTAGAAATTAGATTTGTAGTAGTGAAGTCTCGAATTTTTCTCTTTCGGATCGGTGTACGTAAAAATGGCCGCTTTACGAGGACGATCTAGCTGCGGCTCGCCGTTGCGGCATTTCCGCAGGATCCTCCGCGGTGCGGTACGTTACGCGACGGAACTGGTTTGCTTACGTTGGCGTTGCTCCCGGTTGAAAGGACGAGCAGAGCGAAAAAAAAGGCACTTTACGAAACGGGAAGGGCAGGTCGTGTCACATACCGGATTTTCCGGTATATCTAGACGTAACTAAGCGCGCTCTGCTCGAGCGAGTCGGTAGGACGGGCGGGGACAGATACGAGAACGGCCACGGACGTACACGTGTCCGTATAGACGGCACCGGTGTGTATGCGCGCATATAATATACAGGCGATCGTGACTTTTCGCGATACGCGTTTTGAATTAAACGACGTCTGTCCTCGCGCGATTTCGCCCGCGGTTAAACCTCGAGGGCAAGAGTCAACGGACACATGGCGGCGTCGACCTCGCTGGAAGACCGGCTCGTTATACGCACGAACTCGCGAGACCATGATCGCCGTCGACTTTCCTGTCCTCTGGCTACCGGCTTTTGGAACCCTTTCCCTAGCCTCAAAAATTCACTCACCAGACTTGATTACTTCAATCAATATTCCCATTTCAGCGCCACGTGTTGAACACGATTATTCTTCTACCAAACTTAACTCTTTGCACTCGGAGCAGTTCTAATTTGAAAGCCGAATTTTTCTTCCGACCTGAAATATCTCTATTTTCTATAATTTTCTTAATTTTGTCGATATAAAACTGATATAATACCTCATACTTTTAGTAGTTTATTCAAATATTAAATACGTTTAGTAATTTATTAGTAAGAGTAGGCAACATACTAAAGGATAAAATAAACGGAGCCAGTAAAATGCACAATAATCGTCGTGTCTCTGAAGGGTAGGTTATAAATCAATTTATACGATCGAAGAGAACTGTTTCGTAGAATTTTGCTGTTTGTCAGGAGCACAGAAAAACTTTGCATGGCGGATCGAAAGCAGGTAGGTTAGGCATTTTCCTCTTGCATTGGCAGAAGGGTTAAAGTGCAGCAGCACTGGCGAGTCGCGCGTGCAACGATTCCGTCGCATCGGTTTGATTAACGAACGGCCGTAGGTAGCGGACCATAAATAAAGCAGCGCGGTGCGAGAGCTCGCTGCGGCGGCGTTACGTGATCGCGTCACGTGCAAATTGCGCATCGAGATACAAGCTTGATTAAATAACGAATTTCTCGGAAGCGAAAACTGTAAAAATGACGGTGGAACGTTTATTAATCGGCCGCGGAGTCCTGGTCTCTCTCTCTCTCTCTCTCTCTCTCTCTTTAACTCTCTGTTGGTGCGGTGCAACGCGCGCGATGCAACAGTGATACGCAACGGCGATAATCGGCCTCTCTCGCTATGCCGGCTCCGTTACAGATCGCCCGCACTTTCGTTCTTAAAGTCCAGCGAGTTGGTTCATCATGCTTTCTTGCTTTATGGGTCAGATTCGCGGGCCCAAATCGCGATCTACCGCCGCCTCGTCCAATTAGAACTATCGGGCCCCGGAGAAACATGTCCCCGTTCTAGTTGCGTGGACGCGGTCGATTCGCGCGGGTGCGATCGAGGTGTCCTCCTTCAAATTCCCACTGTACGCTACCTTCACTGCAAATATGTTCTCAACACTTCATCCACAAGGAGCCGATTCATAGGATATACAGGGTGATTCTGGGAACTGGGACAAGTTGTTGCTCTTTTTTAAGTTAAAATAGGACAAAATGATAGGGGAAAAAATCATATCACCTTTTCTTTCATGTGGATGCAAATTACACCGTCAGGTGTAATTGCACTTTGCATCTTCGTACAAAAGTACTAACCCAAGGTCGCCGAAATGTCAATACTTCACGATATATTTCGATTAGTACTTTTATACGTAGATCAATTGGTTTAACAAAATAATTAGGTTGCATTAAAGAATATAGTGCGCAATTGCACCTGGCGGGTACATTGGTGCATCAAACTAAAATCTATTTCAAGAGTGATTCGGTATAAAGATTCTCTCCATAGCCGCCTCAAGACCAAAAATCAGTATGAACAAGCAGGAACAATGTTCAGTTCCAGGCCGGAATCAAAATATGGCGAGTATGACGTTGTTAGGCTCGTCGGTCGGGCGGCCTTGCGACCACTGGCTAGGGCTTAATCGACTTCGGATTAATTATTTATGAGGCGTGTTTCATTCATTCATTAAAGCTCGGGGCCCCGAGATCATTATTAAGTGATAATGTCTTAATTAACGACGGTTAATGAATCCCTATCGCGGGGATCATTCGGCTTTATAATGCGAGCGTCCCGCCGGCCTCTAAACGGCGTATTAACCCACGGTTAATAAACGAACCGAAGAAGCACGTGCTGCTGGTGCTGGTGCTAGTGCTTGCTCTTGGGATCGCCGTTCCACCGGGTTACATACGACCGAGGCCCGCATATTTCCTGAACGAGCTCTTCGTGGTTAACGCGCGTTCACCTCCGGGTACCAATCGCGCAATCTCCGCCAACCTGTCTGACTCCTCCGCGCTCTGCTCTTTTCAACCCGGTTCAACGGGGACCTTGGACTGTTTTTTTTCGATCACGGGACGCTAATTTTATCATCGTGGATCTTTATGCAAAATCAAAATGTTCCAAGTCGGCTGCAAGAAACACACGCCTCCACAGACGTTCATTCCTTGCCGTAATAATTACATTGCGGGTACGTCTATTTGGCACCTGGTCTGTACAATTTATTAGGGGTGGGCGAGTACCCGATGATCCTCGGGTCGAGTTTTGATCACTCTTCGGGTCTCCGAACAATACATATTTTCAGGTCCCATTTATTTTGCATAGAAATTCGCAGTCTAATAACAATGTTCCAGGAAATGCAATCGCATTCTCGAAATCAACATTTTCCCTGTTATTTTTGTCATAAACGCAAAGAATCCGCAGCCTATTGATCGAAGTTCAATTTTTATTCTGAATAGAGATCCGCAGTCTAATAATATTTGTTCCAGGAAATTTTCGCCGTTTTGTGTTGCGCGTATTTATTTTTGTCACCAATGCATAAAATCGGCAGTCCATTATAGTTCTTTCGAAGCACCGAGATTAAAACCTTAATTCGCTGAGAATTTTGATATCGAAAGTAAAGGGATCCGTAATTATTCATAAAAATGCAAATGAAGAATTGATTATTTCAGACACAACCCGATATCAGCTATTGTGAAGACAACCGTATAAATAGAATCCTGCTATTCATTCCTATAAATAAGTTGATCCATTTTCCGTTTCCTGTATACAACCGAAACACGTTTTACGAGTTCAATTTACGAAGATCTACAGTCTTAAACGCCTCGTTAATTATATGAGCGCTACCCTGTGACATATATTAACTATGTACCAAGAAATTTATCCCGTTAAGTAAACATCAAGATCATTAGCCTGCGAATCTTCATGCAAATTTCAATTTTCATAGACTATATATAATAAAGGAAACATTTCTTGTCACGCGTGGGAGCCATTTCGTGGCGAAAACATCAGAAAAATCGCATTAACAGGTCTTTCTACTGCCTGTACTGTATCCAAAAGAAGCTCGGTAATCATTTTCTTGCAAACAAAAATCCTAAAAGAAATTCTTACACCTTGTTAGCTCATGAATAAAATGGCTACCGGTGATGAAAATTTATTCCGAAGTACTTGTCACTCTTTGACTTTTAAAAGACTCTTAACTCATCATTCACGGTAGCTAAACTATTAATTTTCAATGTCGGTACACACACACACGGTGTTTTACATTTCATAAGTTCGTTGATCGAATAAACGCTGCAAGAATCAATTATTACCATCCTGGTAGAAATAAAAATTCTGTTGATCAACTGCAACAAACAGGAGTCAAAGAAAAATTTCATTCGTTCCGTTACAGTTGCATCAACAATAATCTATAGACACTCTCAATAATCATTCCACTGTTTTAAATTCCACCCACTCATTTCAATCACAAACACAAACTACGCAGTCTGATTGTGACTCATACACGATCCAACAGGTGCGGGAAATGTGTGAAATGAAAACTCGTAGATCATAGATCCTTTTCATTAACCCTCATCCGTCTGTCCTTCGGTGTCAAATTGGCACAGTGGTAAAAGATCGATGAAATAACAAGGAAAACGGTGACTTCTCGATGCTTTTTTTATTCAAATCGATTAGTTAACATTCACATCTTAGGCCGCTATTAGACGAGCAACCTGCAACCAAGTTGCGCCACCAGTGGCTCAGCATGTCGCGGGGCATTGAATCAAATGGAACCTATTAGACGACGGTAACTGGTGAAGCCACCAAAAATTATTGCCGATCTGGTGAACGGCATCGGCAACCGGCCGGGCAACATTTGGTGGCGCAACCACCAGCCGGGGCATTGTTTTGAATATAGCCTATTAGATGAAGCCACCAAGTTGCGCCACCAGCATCGCGAAAACCAGGGCCGGACTAAAATTTTGTAGCAGCCTTGGCTATCGTTAACATCCAGTGAATGCCCCGCGCTGGCTTAATCCGCCCCTGGCGAAAACATAAACAATTGACTTTCACAGTCTGGTGGTACCACCAGTTACCGATGCATTAAAACCCTCCAATTCGTTGGCGTCACCAGTGTCCGCCACCAAGTTGCGCCACCAGTGGCCTCGTCTAATAACGGCCTTAGGTTTTTCAGTTATGTGTTTCGCATTAAAAAACTAAAAGTCACAAAGTTCCGGACAAAACCTACAAATAATGGAACAGCATAACTTATTTCGGTGAAAACTGTGTCAAATTGACACGAGGGTCGAATGGGGATTAAAAACCAGAAGGACCTCTTCAGATAATCGAGGTCCAAAAATCGGATCGATTCAAACTCTCAAAGGAAAGCTGAGGCGACGCAATAACCGGACAGGATGATTCTCGTTATTTAAATCGCGTTGCACCGGCGTTGCACACAGGGTCCCTTTGCTCATCGCATCGCATCGCATCGCGTCGGTAGAAACCAGTCGTACGCGTATCCCGACTAAAATGGTATCGCGGCGCACTTCATTAATTACCAGCAGCTTCTTCGCAGGCCGAGCGGTATTAGTTATTTCGACGTGACTAGATCCGTGTTTATACGAAGCTCACGGCCCACTCGAGCGATAATTAATAGCGTCGGACGGGAATGAAATCATCGTAACGCGCCGTGACTGATTGTGTTAGGGTTACCAGGTATCAAACCATTGCCAGTTCGAACGCCATCGGGGGGAAACGCTTCAAGATTAATATTGCCCGATCCTGCGATCCGCGGGACGTTGCCTTGTGTCGTCGTACATGTGCCGACTAATTGCACCCATCGATCCGGTAATTAATAGAAAAGATTACCGGACAATTAGCGAGTCGAATCTTACCGCGAAAATCCTTGACGGCACGACAAGATTGCTGCGCAGGGGAAATCGTACGTGAAGCTATATCTAAATCCTCCACACGATTTACCACGGGATTGTCAAGACGTTAATTGTGATGCGTTCGCGGAAATCAGCGCAGGAACTTTTCTACTAATGCATTTCTCAAAGCACATTCTACTATCACAAATGTTAGAAACAATCCCGGAAACTCTGAAAAAGTGTCTTTAGTTTCCCGTGACGATTTCTTCTGCAACGGTTAAATTGACATAAAATCATGAAAAGTTTCAGCCGAAGTATCCTTAAGAGCACGCGCGAAGAAAATTAATAACCAATTGGTCGGATCAGTTTACGAGCACCGGCGCCACAAGAAGTGTCCGCAAGTGTCCGAGATTCTCTCACGTCCAAATATTGAATTTGATGCAACGAAATGCGCAGTAAAGTTCGTCTCGGGATGAAGAAAATCTGGCCGTAATTCATCGAAAGCAGGCATTACGGTCGACAGAGAAATTTCATCTTACCTGAACCAGGTTCGAGAGCGGGCAGTAAAGCGAATCACGCGATGCGAGATCCGTCAAAACCAACGACGGCCAACGGTTCCGTAAATCTATCGTTAATTGGGAGCGAGTCTGGCGCGACGTAGCAGCCGCGTGGATCGCGCGGGATCGTAAACGAGGAGCGGTCTGAATCGTTCTACTAACAGCTTTATCGAGAAAGTAAAAGGTAACGTCTGACAGGCAATCGTCCCGGCCGCGCAACTGGCTCGTGCTGCTGGAAAAAAAGCCAAAGTATAATCCGAAAGCGAAGGTGTATAAATAGGGAGCCGATCCACGCGAGGGATCGGTAGCCCGAGAGATTCGCCTTCGAGAATCGTTTGGTCCCTCTCTCACTCTGCCTTTGTCTCTTTCTCTCTGTCCGGTCGGTTCTCGTTCGTCTCCCTCGTCGATAATTCTATTATGTACGGTTTAATGTACAATTAACCGATCACTTAGGGCCTGACGTTACGCCGAGTCACGATGTCTTATTAAGCCTCTACCACCGGGTAGTCTCTCTCGACCACGCACAGTGGCAACCGGCCGCAACAGGAGCAGAGCCTGAAACCGGAGCGGGAACGGACTCCAGACTCGAGCCACTTACCTCTATTAGACTCATTCGTCCCCGCTTAACGATCTCTTTCTGCTTCGATTCACGATTTCGAGGATAAAACACGCCGCTCTCTTTCCGACTGAATTCATTGTCCAACGCCGAACCGCTCGGACCGCCAGGACACGCGTCGATCCGCTGCCGATCCGCTGCCGATCCGCTGCCGATCTCAACAGGAAGTTAAGGCAGTTAAGGTAGACTTGTTTCCAGGATTGCAAGGGTGCGTATAATGCTTCATAATGCAAAGATGGGGTTTTTCAGTAGTCAAAAGCGCTAGATAAAAGATCAATCTAAACCGCAATCGCCCTCAAAAGTCCTACTTTTACGTTTACAAGGCGTAATTTGCATTATTCGGAAGTATACATATGCACATGTAGCTATTTTCATAAAGCTGCAACAGCTGCATGCTACCGAATAATGCAAATTACGCCTCGTAAACGTAAAAATAAGACTTTTGTGGGCAATCGTGGCCTAATATGATCTTTTATCTAGCGCTTTTGACTACTGAAAAACCCGTCTTTGCATTATCGAGAAATGAGGAGGTGCATCCCGCACTCTAGCAATCCTGGAAACGCGAGTCTAACCCCTTAACTTCGAAGTTGAATCACATATGTTGAAGTATTCTGAAACGGAGAATTTGCGTTTGTTTGAATAATCAACTAGAAGACGAGCGCAACAGCTCCAGTGATCGTTCATTGTTTCCTTGTCAATTAACCCTACCGACGATCTTGGCCGTAGGACTACAGTGTTGCGCAAGATCGTTAAGAACACGATCGGTTCCTTAGATGAACGAGACACAATAACCGAAACCTGTTTAGCGAATTCCTAATTAAGTTTTGGATCAGAAGGCTGTCTCGAAGAGGGAGAGGGAGAGAGAGAGTGTGGCTGTAAACCTTTTTGGGCTCTTTAACCGGAAGGAATCCGACAGGATCAAGTGTGCTTGATTTTATTGGATTGTTTCAGAGTTTCTCTCAGGCCTTTTTATTGAACGTTATATATATGATAGTTCGTCGAAAATGACGATTTTATTTAGCGCTCTGGAATAGCCAATAATAAGAGGAATTTTAATTGTAGTCTGCTCCTTCTTTCTCAATCTTCCTCTGTAGAGGAGAACAGTTTTACGTGTCCCTTGAACCACGATCGTTTAGAGTGGAATTCATCTTTTATTGATCTTTGTGTTTCTAGGTTCATAATTTTCTAACCTCCCAGATTGTGGACTCCCTTAACCCTCATGTATCCAACCAAAATGTATAGATTATTTGAAATCTTTTTTATTTAACATATTTCAATAAATTCTCATTTTAATAATATTTTTAGAGGAGCATTAACAAGTTGTTGAAAGAAATGTAGTGGATGGGTACACCCAGGTACCCGATTGGCTAAATAAGGGTTAAAATCGCATTCTAGCGGTAATATTACTATGGAGTTTAATTATATTTCAGCACTCAGTCTGCAGAAGGCGTGATTCATCGAAGTTCTTCCGAGTTTTAAAGGTGCAATGTGCAGAGAATTTTTTCGAAGATTGCGTCTGAACGGCGGTAAACTCGATTTCGGCCGCAGAAGATCGCGTAACGAGTAACTCGAGGGCGAGTTCGCGTGAATCGGCGAGCAGGGATCGGCTAATTTAGGAGTCCATAAAATTGGCCGGTCCTTTGGTCCCTTGTCTCGAGGCTCTTCCATACCTCTTTCACGTTCGCAGCAGCCCCACCTGAGACACACGACGTGTACCGTCCCTAACGGACCCACACCGATGATATTTCAGTGTTAATTGCGCCCGGTATCTACCGTTCGGTCCCGGGGCTGACTTCTAATCTCGGGTTCATTAGGAGAGCCCCGTCGAGCACCGAACTATTTTCAGATCGGGACGCACACGAATGTTGGCGGGGATGGTTGCGGTAGGTTGTCGGCTCTGTTGCTGTTGCCGTTGCTGTTGCTGCTCTTCGTGGTCTTCGCTCGTGCTTCTCGCTGGACAGGACGAGGAAGAAGAACCGAACAAGTCGATAGGAACTCCTCTTGACGATCCCAGCTACCAAAACAGGGGACTGGGAGAACGGGAGAACGGGAGAGGGGGCCTCTTTCGTACACTGTGGCCCAAAAGTATGTGGACATTCTCCATTCGTTATAAAATTGTCATTGTCCAGAAAATTGGGCGTCCTTATCAGCAATTTCTTTTTTGTTAGATCGAAGTAGAAACATTTCGACATGTACTCGTATTGCGTTGATAATAACTGGACTGTGGATCTTTGTGCAAACTAAATGTTATACAATGTAATAAATATCGTTCAATAAATTGATATCATAGATTCAGGAAAAATGACAACAGTGTACAACAAAATGTTGTACAATCATGATACTGGTGAAGAAATAAAACCACGAATGGAAGAAGCAAATGAGAAAACCGCACAGCTGGGTTAATAACAAGCGTCGTTGAATGATATCAATTTATGTGACTGATTTACAAAAAAAAAATTGCCACATTAATACTTTCGAGTGGCAGTGTATGTGTGAAGGGATCAGGGCGCAGGACGAAGGATGAAGGACGCGAAGGGCACCACCGGCCATCCCCGATTTCCATTTTAATTGAACTCAACGCAACATCATACTTAATGCCAGAAACGCGTCACAAGCTCCAATTAAACGCGCGACGCCGTTTCACTTTATCACCCCCGGCGCATTCGTCCTGATTGCTCTGCCGATCCGCCTGTGCTCTGCTCCACGTCCGACCATCGATTACTCGCCGTGCAATTCTTTTAAGAGACCAATCGCGCCTGCTCGAGGGGGCCCCGATCTTACCAGACCCCCCTCTCATCCGTTCGATCCTACCGACCAGCAGAAAGGATCGCTGGATCCTTCGCGATCGCGTGTCAGACGCGATCGATCCGTTCCCGATGCTCCTGTCTCGGTTTTCGAGGGATCCAGGTAATTGCTGCTCCCAGAGAGTTATTTTTAAAGGACCTTGCCGACTTTTAGCTCCTTTCAGGATCCGCGACAAGGCCCGGTGAATCGTTACACTCTGGAAGCGAGTCCTCATGAACTTTTTCGAGCAAAAGGTAGAAGGATCAAAGTCGTTTCATTTTGATCAGGTCCTCGACTCTCTGGACTTCATTTGTTCTTTAACACTATGCCTGCAAGTTGAAGTCGAGCTTCCCTCGCGGGTCGATTAGCGGAAATTCAGCGGGACGAAGCATCTGGCAACGAGGCACAAAATTGCCGGCGATTTCTTAGCCTTGCAGCGGTTCGAGGAACTCTATCGCTTACCTGGAAGTAGCTCCGATCTAGCAGCGATCGATAAAACGATGACTTCGGCTGCTGCAGGCGCTGGATCCTCGAAGCTGCTGCTCCGTTCCCTCGGATCAATTGCCATGGGAAGAAGTATCAAAATCGTCGGTTTCTTTGCGATTATTCTCTCTCTCTCTCTTTCTCTCGATCGTTCATCGTGTATCCCGCAAGCCGATGGTAGCAGGGACGATTCCTCTAATCGCGATAGATAAGCCTCGTGACCGTGGAGATTATGCGTTTCTGTTTTTCTGGCTTTTACGAGGAATGGCAAAGGAACCAAAGGAGCTGGAGAACTCGAGGACGAAGAGAGGCAACGATAGAAATGCCGAAGCCGAGTCCGAGCACGGCCAACGGGTTGATTTATTGACAGGAAAATCTAGTCGTGCTCGCCTCGCGTCGTACGATCGGCCTCTCTGCCTCGCCACGTCTTCTCTGCGTCTCGTCGAATGTTGTCCTTCAAGTAGAGAGAGAAAAAAAAAGAAGAGCTCCTTCATATTTACGAGAGATTTCTGCGAGATGCGGGACAACTCGGACGTTGAATTCGACGAATCGACGCTGACGCCGAGAGTTGACTCGATCCTGGAAAAAGCGGCATGAATCCTCTACCGATTCGGACACTCGATGCTAAACCGAAATGGAGACATACTTGTAGAACTTATCTACTTTTTATACAGAATTACTATGTTTCTATTTAGCAAAATTGAAGGTGACCTTGAACTCTCCGAAATTCTTTTATCTACAAGAAAAAAGAACTATTATTGCCATATTGTAGTCGAACAAGGTCCTGTGCATACTGTGCATATAATAAATTTTCTGTTCGGTCCGAAAGATGATGGGAGACAAAAAAGCTGAAGTTGTTGCAACCTAGAAGACAGTTGTCTGTCCAGGGGTTGTAGAATATCGTGAATTGGGAGCTGGTCGCAACGCAGGGTAAAAGAACCCGTGTGCGATGATCGTCAGAGGGAAGCTTCGGTTCGTGGAACGAGTAGATTCGAATCGAAGGCGAAGGGGAAATTGAAGGGGAGAAGAAGAAGAAGAGTTTTGCGGTCGATCGGATCGCGTCGGGGCTGGTCTGCGAGAGGCTAACCCGGAGGATGTATCAAGCCGGATCAGAGGAGGATGCCGCCTAAGGCTACCGGTGTTGGGTAGCTGCAGGGCCGGCTTTTTCTCTTCGGGTGTTGATTCGTGGCTCGGCGAAGAAGGTGAGAGACTAACCGAGGAGAGACCAGGGCAAAAGCAAGAGCTCTTTCTCTTCGGGTTCGCGATCGAACGAGCAGCTCTCGGTGCGACCAGGCCCGAAAATCGCCTCGCTTCTTCGGTCCTCTCGAACTCCTCGAACGGAGCCCGCGCGTTCGGCTAGGGGCAAAACCATTGAGATGCAGAGAGCGTTGGTGCTACCGTGCGATGGTCCCGATACCGCCTAATGGACTGTCCCCGCCCTCTTTCTCCCTTCGCCCGAGTCCTCGATCCTTCTTCCCTCCCTCCCAGCACACCTTCCATCTTCGTCTCTTGCCTTCTCTCTCTTTCCCATTTTCGATTCTTCTCCTTCCTTCCTCTTCGTTCGCCTTCCTTTCTTTCTCCCTGTCCGACAACTGCATTCTAACGTCACTTTTAACCTCCGCCTTCACATATTCGCCATCCCTCCCCCTACCCTCACAATCCCAGACAATTACAAAGCAAACTTTTCTGTTCGAAATTACTCGACACGCTCTGCGACCCGGTGCAACAGATACTGCTGGAATTTTAACGATGCCGATGCCCAGTGCAATCTGGTAATAGATCTGTTAAGTATTTAGGGGTAGAACCTCCTTTTGCACGAAGATTCACTAATTTGCTAGGTCAGAAATGGGGGTCTTGTTTGGTGAACGCGCAGTTCAGTAAGCTCCGTGGTGAAATTTTTACGAAGCAGCAGAAACTTAGTCTTGAATAAATTATTCTACTAGCGCAAACAATCTTTGGAGAACCCACAGGACTTCCAACATCCTTTACAAGGCTGCTGACGTCTTGCAGAATTTCCAAAGTCCAGTAGAACGTGTTCGGGACGCGATCGGGAATCCGATTATTATAAATTTCCTCGTCTCCGAAAGATCGATGCCGCAATCGAGATCGGTCGGTCGAGCAGAGCGATTTATTTCCAAACAAAGTGACTGTGACTGCTGGGATCGAGTCACCGGTCCCTGAGATAGCGGTAAATGAAGCTCCTCGCAGACGGGAGAAGACGAGAAAGAAGCTCGTCTACGCAACGCGCGTTTTATGTCTTGCGCTTGGAGATCCGCAGCACACGGTAGCAGAGCTATAACAGCGTCGCGGCATCATTTATATTTACGAGACACCGCGAAGGCCGCATTGTTACTGGCCAAGGGCCTTATAGCCGCCGTCTCTGGCCCTTATAGGGCCGCCAGTGATCTTGGGCCTTCTATCTCTTTCTTCTCTCTTCTTCTACCGGTTGTAGAAAATGCTCGATCGAAATTGTGATCGTTCAGAGAACTTTTTGGTAGCAACAAATACTGAGAATTGAGGATACAATTGCGCGCAGGGTGGTCTGCCTAAATCTGTTCTCCAATTGTGATGGTTGCGGATTTTATGCATTTATGACAAGAGTGAGTAGGTGTAATTCAAAACAGGAAAAAGATTGAAAGAGTTTAACAATGCCGATATACTATTTTTAACATATAACAATCATTAATGGGGAAAATAAATTTTTACTTAGCTCCTATAGCTTGCAATTGATGTATAAAAATTTTATTTTGCATAAAGATCCGCAGTCTCGTGATGGTATTGAAAATATTTTCAATGAAGCTCGAGTGACATCGACGAATGAATACGCTGCAATATTCATATAGCAAGATCATTTTGCGTATATCGTACAATAAGACTGATAAGAACGATATACGCAAAATGATAAACAGTTGGTTTACGAAGAGACGTTTGATTTGTTTGATCGAATACTTTTAGCCAGGGGTGTACCGTCGCATCGGACGAGGCCCTGTTTCTACAGGGCCTGCGAACGGATCACGCTCCCCCCTTGATCCCTCGATCGACATCGGTCGAAGTCGTGCCTCCCTTTGAACACGATTCGCCATTGATCTGCCACGAGCGATAAGGCGGATGGTAAACGTCCTCATAGCGCGAAAAACGTCCGCTCGACGAGATCAGTCGATTTTACAGCGGCGACAAACCCCGTAGACTGAACCCATATGGATCACTTGTGAACAATGCCACAGTCACAAACCTTGATATCTCGTAATTCAGAATCCTTGCGAATTAGGTTTGATGGAACCTCGAAATCTCGATTCTTAACTCCTTATCGTCTTCTTTGCCTTTAATAATTTCACTGATGAGAACAGAAAATTTGTATCTATTGTATACCTACATTTACTTTAACGCTGAAATATTAATCGCAAAATAATTTCATTTCATTTCGTCCTCCATAACATGAAAATTCTACGAAAACCGTGAAAACATTTTTCGTACCACTTGAAGTATAGTGAGGATACAGGCTCAAGAATAATATTATATATAAATAATAAATAATTATATAAAAATCTAGCCATAGCTGTCGCGAAGTCGTCGAAAGCATTCGCTTAAAAAAGTATCTGCAAGATGTTGTCTACAGGATAATATTATGTCCTATGGATTTTCAACCGGAATTCTCCATCAGCCAATTACAAGCTTGAGCTTCGCAAAGTCCGTGGAAAGCGTCCGATTCGCCGCGCCGAATGGTTAGAAACAGGGAGAGAGAAAGAAAGGGAGAGAGATAGATTTACCACGAGCAACGGTTCGCGCCAATCAGCCACGACACGGCGCATCGGCCTTGCAAATATTTCACAGTTATTGCCAGATAAACCACGACCTTAGCGCCGGATGTACCGTCGTTTGGGGAATAGACCGCATCAATGATGCAACGTTCGACCTAGCGGCATCGGCCGCGCGTTTGTCTTCCTTTAGGAAGTTTATAGTCGTGCCTATCAGGTGCGACTTTGCTTCCGCGGTGTACATTATTTTTCCCGGCGCCCAAGCCAGATCAGGACCAATGACAACGATATTTTAACGTCGCTTCGAATGCACGGCCATTCCTCTACGTTTGCGGGACGGCAAGGTGACCATCGCTGCAGATTTTTACTGCTTCTTTGCATGGATCTGCTAACGGTGAAATAGGTCGACTCCCAACGTATAAATTCCTCGCTAAAACTTTTGCGAATCAAGCTGGACACTCGCCGAAAACTTAAGGAGAAATTGTTGTCATTATATGTTGGTCCACCTAAATGTAGCCATCTAATCATCTCCTTTATTTTTCATAACATAAGGTGAATACTTTGCAAATGTTAATTTTCTCTCAAGGTCTTTTCTTCCGCAGTTTTCAAGGTCATCGATATTATTTTTATTGTACATGTATATTTTTCTAGTTAACATTAAAACGCATTTAGACATACTAATAACATGACCTTGAAGTAACCTCTGTCATTTATATTGCATTGAATACATTTGTTACGTCATCACTAGACTGCGGATCTTTCTACAAAATAAAAATTGCCTGCATCGATTGCAAGAATGATTCTAATAGAGGAGAAATCATAAATTGACTTCTTCAATTTAGAAAATTTTTCAACAATTTTGTGCAGACAATTAAAGGGGATATTTAGGTAGCTACGTGTAGGGATGGAACCACCCTGTAGTTAGCCGCTGAGAGGCTCTAAAAAATTTTCTGGATTAATGATCATTTTATTATATTTTTCAGAAATGCAATTTTAAGTGCCTCGAAAACAGATCACCGTTCCAAGACCTCGATCGAGGTGCAGGAAATGTCACCGATTGACTCTGGCAAATTTGTTTGCATCAGTCTTCTCATCCCTCGAGATGCATCGTGCTTGATCAGGGTAGGTGGCAATGTCAAAAAGCGAATTCTAGTCTCCACTGTCATCGTCCTGCCTCCGTCCTCCCTCTCTTTCTCTCTCTCTGTTCGAAACAAGAGGGGTAGTCATCGACTGTAAAGACATCGAGTCGTACTCGAGGGTGGCTCTCGTGAGTGCAAGTGAAGGCAAGGGCTGCGCATTTCTGCTGATCAGCCTGCTGAATCCCGAGTTTCTGATGGGGTCGTCGCCGATCGAGAAGAGACAAGGGAGACAGAAACGTCGAGTTTTAAACCGCAACTCGATATCTACTCGTTTCAGGGTCGTAACCAACCCCGTGTCTTCCCCGGGGATTCTCCGGGAAACTGCAGGGATGGTCGAATAAATTCTCCTGTCTCTGCGTACCGAAATTTTCAAAATCAAAACCGATTCGACCACCCTTCGACCACCTCTGCTCGACATAATCACGGGACAATATATTTTGTACACGAACCCCCTTAGCGACTCGACTTAGCGTCTCGTTGCGACCAATCAATTGCCGAATAACAGAACTCACTGTTTTATTTCGACTCTCACTGTCTCCTTACACTCTTATTACTAGACTGCGGATCTTTATGCGTTTATAGTTTATAAAAATGTTCAAAAAAGGCTGGAGTAACAAATTCGACAGAATTTATTTTGGACCGAAAAATGTTATTACCAATGAAATTAGGATTTTATTTGGTACCGCTTTCTTAAGATTTGTCTACAAAAATTGAGAATCTGCAACAAACTTTAAATTTATTTTCTTTCTTAATACGTTTGAAATTTTTCTAATGTTTCTACTATTTTAAGTGATACCTATTCATTTTTGTCATAAATGCATAAAATCCGCTGTCCACTTATTACTCACACTTGAAATCAATGTTCCTGAGAACACCGTTGTGCCAGGAGAAGGAACCCTTGGCTTTCTGGAGACAGATAAATCAATCTAATGCATGCTATCCGAAGATCTGCGCGCACGATTTAGCGTACTGTACCCCGCGGGGCTGCTTCCGGCTAATCTGTTGGCAAAACAACGTCCGGAGCGCCGATAAAAGAAACACGTGCGATTTATATAGAAGTCGGACAATCGATCGCGCGGCGTCGGCCCCGGAATAAAAGCGACGGAGAAGTTATCGGGATCGATAAAAAGTCTCGCAATAAGCTATCGATACGGCCGGCTACGTGGTTTTATTGTGTCACGTGCGAAGCGTAGCCGAGCATCCCCTCCGCGTCTATATATCAGTCGCGTCAGAGGGGAGACGTCGATATCCCTCGATCAATCATTAATAAGGCCTGAAACCCCAAATACATAAGGCTTGGCCTTCTCTCCTCTCCTTCTCTCGGTGTCTCTCTCGATCCCTCTGTTTCTCATGCGACGCCCAAACAACCGGCGAGAAAAATGTATCGGGAACCGCTTCGTGCCGCCGCGAATTGATGGAATTTTATATTTTCCCTGCTTCGTGATTTCTTATCCCCGTTTCCACGGACCGTCACGTTTCCGGTCTCGCACGACGCTCTCGCCACGAAGAGTGACTCTCCGCGACGCCGCGATTTATGATGGCGAGCATCGCGACACGGTTTTCAACTTATCGCCAAACTACGCTGCTCCACTGCCATCCCGAGCCTCGAACAATGAGTCGATCGTTTCGAAGTGCCTCCTATTCTTTAGATCGCCCGGCTATACCGCCTTTCATCCTGTAACGTCGCGTCGATCGAGGAAGAAGCGAGAGCGTGTTACGAGTAACGTGGGTTACTGTTCCGGGGCAATTGGATCGCGCTATTCCCTCCGTAAGGTCTCTCGAGGAAATCTGAGACACGTAAAATAATTACGAAAGACTGCCGATCTTTATGCAAAATTTCAAATTGTCTGCGTCAATTGTGCGGGATAAAAGCCAAATCAAATTGCCATACTTCCTTTAATCATTTCAATAATCGTTGTACGATAATTATATTTGCGCCTATTTGTCTTCCACACTTCTTTAAATTGTATATTGCATTTTCGGGAGAGTTGAATCAGTTCCCCGCAGTTTCATTCAGACCGACGAAGGAGGATTGCGGCGTTCAGTAGCAAAATAATAATAGTAAACGGGAGCAGTTCGGCCGGTTACGGGGTGCAGGACTAATCCCCGTAAAAGGTGCGCGAGTCTTAAAAGCACCGAACATAAAACTAGAAGAGAAAGCGCGAGAGTAGGCGCACAGCAGCGTGGCGCGGCAAAGGTGGATCACAGAGCCACGTGGATCCCCGAGGGTGGCATTAATCCCGTTCCTCGTCCTCCCCGATGCTTACCCATCTAGACAACGGAGACGAGGCAATCATATTTTCCGCCCCAAAGGCACGATA
This sequence comes from Lasioglossum marginatum, assembly GCA_028455795.1. Lineage (NCBI taxonomy): Eukaryota > Metazoa > Arthropoda > Insecta > Hymenoptera > Halictidae > Lasioglossum > Lasioglossum marginatum. The sequence goes on along the minus strand of CM052245.1, from coordinate 9,587,884 downwards.
CGTGTCAATGCGAATCAGACATACTGATCTAATGTGGTTTCCGATACCGTCTGATTTACTCCAGACGCTACTCTTCGCAGAAATCTATCCCTTTCCCGGCCCGAGCAGAGATTGTGCCGTCTGTCCGAGATTTAAGAAATCTTCCCGACCATTTTTATCATGGCTGCTCGAACCTTGACAAATCGCGCATCGATACTACTGCTTGCTCCCTGTCTGAAGATTCCGGATAAGCAATTAATCGTTGCTTCGACCTTCACGGAATCTCTTCTCATTATTTATCACTCCCTGCAAAGTGGATTTAATTTGAGCCTGAAGAAAAATAAAAAATCTCAGGTAGCTAGTTTTAAGTGGTTCGAATATCTCCGTAATTAATTAATCAATAATTCAGATGCATCCCTAAATGGATCCTCGGCGATCACATATGTATCGAGAGAAGTTGATCCTTTTTAGCAGAGTTGCCATGCATCGGTAGGAATCTCGTTCGATTTCAGAGGTGTAACGAAATGCTTGATGGAATATGACGAGTCGCAAAAAGATATCGGGGACTGCCAGCAGAAAGGTTTCGAAGGCTGGAAAAATCCCGCGCGAATAATCCGGTTTGCAGCCATCAGACTGGTCATCGCGGCGATGGCCGGAAATTCGCAACCAACCTTTTCCCTTCCGTTCTGCGCCCTTTTTCCCCGTGTCTGCTCCTTTCCCGGCTCGTTTCTACTCCCGTCACGTATGTAGCGAGAAAAATTGCAGCCGAGCGCTTTACTCGGTTCGCGTTCTTCACGCTTGGCTCCACCGTCATCTCTCCTTCCCTCCTTGTTCTCTCTCTCTCTTCCTCGTCCTCTCCCTCTCCCTCGCGATTCCAGGGAAACTCGGCGTCGTTCAATAACAGTTCTTTGCAACAAAAATTCCTTCCTGATTTTTAATCTCCCTGGAAACCCTGGAACAACCATCTGAACTAGAACCAATCCTTTAGTGGACATGCTCGTTTTCTGGAGCGAAAAGAGAATGCTAAAAATTCACTGTAAACACCCGGATACGTAATACGGATACCTAAAATACGAAGAAGAGGTCTCAGAGTGCTTTAAATCGAGCATGACCTGTCAGGATCTGCATCCCTTTTCATCCCCCTCCCTCGAGACCACTCAAACCCGTTGTCCTCTCAATCTGCGTGTTATTAGAAACTGTGCAGGGTCCGTGTTGAAATCTTCAAACTACAATCGTCCTCGAGTACAACCGCGGTGAATTGCTTGAGCATCAGCACTTTTCAAATGTTTGCGAACCGAGGAAACAAGGGGAACGCGACCCTCATTCGAAATTCCGCTTGTTTTATATTTTCTCTGGTGCTGCCGGTTAACGAATCTCTGCTACGAGGCGGCTTAGCGCTATCTCGGACCGCTGTCCTTTCTGGTCGAGGAAAAACAGGCGAATCCACTGATCTTGATAGGGGATTCAATTTATCCGTTTCTCGTGGATGGACGGATAGATGGTTCTGTATAACGAAAGGGCGTTACGACGCTTGGGCTACTCATTCGCCTCATTTCAAACAGTAATGGAGGCTCTGTTAAACTCTCCGAGGTTGCGGCGCTCGTCTCGATCGTTAGGGGACCCCCGTACTATAACTTCGAGCTCTTATATATTGTTTTTCAAGACCAATTACCGATCCGCGAAGCCCCCCCCAAGATTTCGGCTCTCTGGTTAGTCGGTCCGGATGCATCCGAAAGTAGTGTGTTAGCGGGTCGAGTGTTTCCCCGAGTAGTGGTTAATTAGGAGCGTGTTCCAAGAGCGTGGGCCAACGTTGATGCGGTCTCAGGCCGCGCGCTGATTCCGGCGCATCGCACTCTAATTATTCGGTCATTTTACAAGCTGCGGATGTTTCCACGGGCGCGAGGCGCCGCTGCAAGCTACCGTGTTAACAAGTTGCGCCCGGAGATCGTCGAAAGCCGCGGCTTCTTTTTAACGAGATTGGCAGTTTTATTGCGCGAACACTGTTGCGAGGAAAATGGGTCGTCGAGAAGCGTCTGAAATTGCGCGCTTGATCGGCTCACTTGATGAGAATGTTCGGAGCGGCTGTCGTAAACTTGTGCTGCTTCCGTTGCGTCGCGTTTTTATAAGACACCGAGAACAAAGTTGCTCGAGCCACTTCTGAGCGTCTCGCTTGTTGTGCAGATGTTCGCGAAATGGCGCAATCTTCGTGGACGAGATACACCGAGGATTCAGGGGAGCTGTATGCTGCATGGTCGCGATCGTTTCAGCTAATTACTCATTTCGGAAATGATCTGCATCGGAGTAGAGGGTTGCTTCAATTAAAATTGCATCGATTCCTCGCACTAATAGATTTAGAGTACTGTAGATTTTTATAGCTACATAATTGGCAATGCTTAGGACCACCCACAGCTCTAATTAACAATTTTTAAAAATTTACTTTTGATGATCTCTCGTGTAGACACATTAGTCTTTCCGATATCCTCAATGAAACAGCTATTCAATGAGTTTAATTGCCACAAATTGAGTACTAAAATGATAATTTGGATGTTCCCGGTCAAAAATAACTCTGGCGCAGCACTCGAAGTGTTAATACCGCTCAAGCTGCCTCCTCATCCGTGAAGCTCTCCTCGTCAGAATAGAGGCTAGCTCCACGTAGAATCGCGTCGATTTCTCGCACTGCGATGTCCCAAGAAGAGAAAGCTCTCCTGGACCCTCCCACGGGCTCGATTCGTATGTTGTCCAAGCAGTTTTCTCGATCGCGGCGGAAGGAGCGCGGCCTATCTCTCGATCTCTGGATCCCGGTTACCTGGCAGGTACGCGATCGACGACGGACCGGTCGCGCGCCTTTATGTAACCGACGCGGTACGTGTTCTTTTTTTCTTTTTGTGTCCGTCGTCGGTCGATTTTCATCGGGATGGACGAGCGCTGGCAAGGGAAGACACGCGCATCCTGGGTAATCCGTGACGACGCGCACCTCCGCTTCGCTCGCCTCCGTCTTCCTTTCCTCTTTCCCCCCTTTGCGGCGTGTTCTTCGCTCGAACCGCGGGAACGGACGGGCCGCGTCTCGTCGCGACGGTCGCGCGTCGTCTTTCTCGCAAAATTTATACAAATCCCGCGGAGTAAGCTCGTATTATCGTCGATTAACGAACCTCTGTAATCACGCCGGCGCGTAAGATCGACGCCTGTCGTTTGGGGCCTCAGCGAGACATTCAAAGTGATTATTTTGTATCGAGCTGGGAGCAGTTTAAGAGGGACGGTGTACACGTGGCGCCCCAGCTCAACGGTGTAATTCGCCGGCCAACAAATTGAGAGCACTCGTGTAATGACAACGTGCGAGTAACAAATTGCGGTGAAACAAGACGACTTCTGATCGACGATACTGATGGGAGCAGCTGCGCGGGTTAGGAGAGGATGTTGAGGGTCAAGGAATGCTGGAAAGGATCAACTTGGCCTCTATCGTCGGGAAAAGAGAAATCGATAAGTCTCTGCCGATCCGGGCATGGTTCTTGTTCGAGATGGACATGAGAATCCGGAGCGCGCGGCGATAATCGCGCGAAACTGCACGGCGCATCATGCACGCTGAAGTCGCGCTGTGCGGCGTTACCTGTCGATGGAAGCTCGCGCGCGCGTGCATTGTCGAGTATGCAAATTACGTCTCGCCTGTCCGTCATCTGAAGACCAGTCCGCCGGTTGTGTCTCGCGGCGATAGACCATCGCGACGCTGTAAAACGCGCCTTTGTCACAGTCGCGGTTGCTTTCGCGCGTGTCCAGACATTGGCTCTCTTGAGACGCGCGAATCGTTTTGAAGATTACACTTTGATATGCGAGAGATCGGGACTGGATGTGGTGGACTGATGTTGTGGTTCACGCATAGGTCGACCTGGAGCTAGCCAGGCTAGTTTCTAGGTAGATTCATCGATCGGGGTACACTCGCGTTTCCAGGATTGCAAGGGTGCGGGATGCGCCTTCTCATTTCTCGATAATGCGAAGATGGGGTTTTTCAGTAATCAAAAGTCGTATTTTTACGTTTTGTAGCTATTTTCATAAAGCTGCGACCTAGATTGATCTTTTATTTCACTGAAGAACCCCATCTTTGCATCATCGAGAATTGAGAAAGCGGATCCCGCACTCTTGCAATCCTAGGAACGAGCCTACCCCATTAATAGTCAGTTGAAGTTATCAGCTGGCTAGCCCTATTTAGATACAAGTAGCAGGAAGATTGGGACAAAGTTCCTCGAGTTCCCGGCTGAAAGAAAATGACCGTGACACGTGGCCTCGCCTGGTATTCGTCCGGTGTAGCAGAGGGGTCGCGTGTGCCTTGTGCGGCGAAAGTTTCGGTAGCCGTGAAACGTCGATGGTGGAAGGCTCTCTAGCACGGGCGGGTAGTGCGAGCGCAACCCATTTCACGTTCCACTTTCGCGAGGAGTCCTCACGCTTTCGTCTCACGTGGCATCCTCGTGGTGGTTTTCAACGGCGCGTGCTCGGGATGCGCACCTTCGCGTTCTGATTAGCAACCGAGACCGAGGAGCGCGAAGGCCAATGGCACCCTGTTCACAGAGAGAAGAGAAGAGAGTAGAGAGACCTAGCGTGCCTGGCCCCCTGGTTTCCTGGCTCCCTGTCGTTGGTCTTCCTCGCAGCTTAAGGGGTAGCTCGAACACCACGCCGCGAGATACCCCGTGGAACCAGGGTGGAAAGAGAAAAGGAGAGAATAGAACAGCGAGAGTGAGAGTGTTCGAAAGAGAAAGAGAAGGAGGGGGTTGGTTGGGTTGGTCGGATGGAGGCGCTGCCAGTGGTGGTGCTCTGCTGGTGCTGCTCCGGTGGTGCTAGTGGTGGTGGTACGCGGTGCACGACATAAATATGTATGTATCATCCGCTGCGACCTGCCCCACTACCCGACTAGGTCAGACTCATGCTTCATCACAATGAGCACCTTGCCTCGTCCTGTTCCTTTCCTACCTCGCCATTCAAGTAGATGGCACGAAACCGCCACCCCCGATCGATCCACCACCCTCGATCGATCCTCCTCCACTGATACCAACTGACATGCGGAATCAATTTAACAGGGAACCTACCATCACTAGTCGAATAACCACCTACAGATTTTTCACTTTACAATTCATCATCTGAACTGACAGTTTTTTTTTAATATCAATTTTTTTCTCATATCTGCTCTCGCGGGAAATGATGAAATATTAGGTCACTGCAAAAGTTCACTAACTATACTGGTAGACCATCACATTTCATAGTTATAAAATTCGCAGAGATAAAATCGTTGTTCAGAACAGTTGGACAAAGTATATTATCAACTACAATCAAATTGTAGTCCAGTCTCTTAGGACGCAGGATTGTAAAATAAAGTCAGTCCACTCCCAATAGCACTCCCAGCACCATAACCAATTAACACACCTAGAACCAATCCCAGGCAGTCCCAACTCCTAAGCCCCCAACGAACAGACGTACATCGGATCGTTTAAACGATGATCCACCTGAAACCACGTGGATCCACCACAGAATCCTCAAGTACCCACGGCCAGTTCTCGTGGATGTCTAATTCAGGGTCCAGGGGATGGTGTGCTGTTGTTCGGTGGTAAAAGAACGCGCGGGCGGATGGAAATCAGCATGTCGGTTCACGAGGGCAGATTTCCGCGTGGCGTTCGGATCGTGGGCGCAAACCTCATGAATACATGCAAGCCAACGACCGAACGAGCCGACGAGGTAGTGTTCCAGGGGCTTCGTTCTGGCACGGTCCGTTCAGCTGGCTTCGATCACTGACGTTGCACGCAGCCGGTGACGTGGGCTCTCTGACGTCACCCACGCTTCTCTCCTCTCTCTCTCTCTCTCTCGCGGGGGTTGTGCAAGGTCTGGGCAAGGAGAGAGGGGGCGATGAAACAGGAAGAAGAGGAAGAGGAGTAGGTGTAGAGAAGGAGGAGGAGGAAGAGGTGGTCGGGGCACCAAAGGGGGCTGATGGCCCGAACGGGGGTAGCTCTTACATATTTATGCCGCGTTCTACGCGCAACACCCATCCCGGGGAACCAACCCCCTTCCGCACCTTCACTATGCCGGTGCGGATAGGTATGCCGACCTTGTGCACGCTTTCACCAAGGGTGCCTGTCTCTCACTGTCTCTCCTCCCTTGTCTCTCTCACTCTCTCTTCATGCCTGCCGATGCTAATCAGTTTGCTTGATAGTGCGTTGTTACCAAGACTACACGGATGCAACGCTATTTAGGATTCCGTGTAATTCTTCGGGGTAATGGGGCTGGTAACCCCATTCAGAACAACGTTGACGATCTGCCAAGGATGCCATTAAGCTCATCCGGACGCCTGCCGAGCTTCGATACCCCGATCGAAACGAATCCGCTTTAAACGCACCTGTTTTCTATCGGTGCTCCTGCGATCTTTATCCTCTGCTGTTTGGAACATGACAGATCCTACAGTTTCTGCAGGAGGAGCTTTTGGAGGTGATTGATTCAGTTTGTGGAATTCGTTCTAGGCTGTGGTATAGGAAACTGGATTATTGAATGATCTCCTCGTCGATTCAAGTGAATAGCGGATGTAGATCAGTAGGTAATTAATAAAGATTGAGACAATAAACGAATGAACAGAATTCGCGGACATTGAAAGTTGATATTTTTAAGAGATCAACGTTAAAATCCCCGAAAAGTTCGATCAACACGTAATCGACTGGGAGAAAAGCAGATTCAACTTTGTTCGTGCATCGAATGCAAACAGAAACACCAAAAAGCGTTAAACTTGTTGCGAGAAAAAAGGAACGAGCTAAAACCTGGAATTGCGAGTCTCGAATTTTTAATGGTATCTTTCTGTACCTGAGGAGGCGATCAATTTTCTACGGTGTCCGAACATAAATTTCATTGAGTATCGCGTTTACACTGCGATGTGCATTAAACGATACACTTTTATAGTTTGAGTTCTCGAGTGCTGAAAGAGTAAGCCAAACCTGTTCAGCGGCGCTCTAACGTAGTAATACAGCAATAAATCGAAGCACAGTATATTTTTCAATCTCCGCTTCCTAAGAGATACAAAACCATTCCAGGAAAAAAAGTCTCCATCGTTTCCGACAAAATCAAAAATAATTACATCCAGCACCCAATCAAATCCGCATTCCTGCGCCATCTTCCTGCCCGTAGGTGCTCGCCCGCTTCAAAGCGTATCTCGTGAGAATCGCCAAAGGCGTCTCAGCTGCCCGGGGTTATTAATCAGCGCGAGTTTACGTCGCCGGGAGAGTTCGCGGGAAACTGTCATCCTATTAATCGTTACCGCTAATGACGAGCAGCCTTAGCATCAGCAGAAGGAGAAGGAGCAGGAGCCAGGAGCCGGGAACAGCCCTGTAGAACCGGGCACGGCTACCGTCAGCATCTTTCTCGAATAAAAGAGAGAGAATCATCGGGCCATCGTCGTCAACGGGGCCTAAGCGAGCGGTCACGCGATCCAGATCGCGTTTCAGCCCGGCCGACGTGCAATTATAACGAGAATGCGCCGCGAGCACGCACTTTCAGCTCCGGGAAGAGCGCGTGTCCCGTGCCGGGGGGACGATTTTATCCTCTCTTTCTCTGGGCCTCCTCCGATCGGAGGGGGCCTCACGGTGAAATCGATCTCGCCTACGGGCCCCGGCACGACATCGCGAAACGGGAGATTCCAACCGAGAGAGTCCTGACGTCCTGCGCCGCACCACCTGAATTACTGTTGCAATCCTGTTACGATAATGACGACAGCGCGGCCCGGGCTACGCATTCCCGCGCTCATTCCTTTCCTCCTGTTTCACGTCCGCCCGGATTAAATGCAAATTAAAATGTTCGGGAACGACCGGACACACCGCGCCCTGTAGATCGTATCCGATAAAATTTCGAGCACTTCGCTTTTCGCGCCCGAAACCGTATGTCTCTCGTTAGGGAGAGCCTAACATGTGAAACGATCGTTAAATTCTTTCCTACCTCGCCCCAAGTACTTTACTAGCATCGTTGTCGCTACTGTGGTAACACGAGGCGTGGCTGACGGTATCTGTTTTTACGTAAATCTCTGTGAAATTGAGTAATGTGGATCTTCCTCCTGTTATGGATTTCAATAAATGCGTTCCTTTCTTTGATCGTTTAAATCAATTCGAAGCAATACTTAGTTCTCCCGCTGTATTTAGTAACTTTTTGCCTCTAGATTCTGTAGTCTAGAGCAGGGTTTCCCAAACTGTGCTCCGCAAAAAAATATTTATTGATTATGTGTCATTACCTACTCTTCAAATTACACAAATTTTATCAAAATTCGAAGACCCTTAAAGTGTTCCATCAGAGAAAACGTTTGGGAAACCCTGGTCTAGAGTTTAGAGTTTAGAGTCTACCTACCTGACGACAAGTATTGCTTTAAACCCGTCGCATCGAAAGCACAGCAACACAGGTAGCCCACGCTGCCGGTGGACACCGAAACAGCACAGCTGTTGGGAAGACAACCAGGAAGAGCAGAATTATCGGCGTCTCGTCTCCCCGTGTCGAGGCAGTTATCGCGCAGCCGAGGAAACCTGTCGAAAAGCCACGGCGCGCGGTTTTATTAATGGTTCGGTCGCGGCATAAACACTTTACGTAAGGGTATTATCGATCGATAAATCGGAGCCTACACAAGCTGTCTTCTCCTATCCTGTTCCATCAGCCGGGCCACCGACACTCGATCATCGTATCCGTTCTCGGCCGCTATTAGGCGAGCTGAGACCACTGCTCGTTCGGTTTGTTCTCCGTCGATGATCGCTCGATGATTCGCTCTCGTAACACTCGCTTCTGGAGGAATACGTTTCTGCGCAAAATTGTGGAACCTTTCGGGTTCTGTTTCACGCCAAACTTAACATTGATTGCTTTCGACGTTGTCAACATTAACTCGAAAGTTAAACATTTGTTTAACCCAGAATATTTCCATTCTCTATGATCTCTTAAATTTTATGGGTATGAAATCGATATAATAACTCGTACAATACTTAAATGTTTAGTATAATTGATTAGATAGCAATATATTTAATAACCTAAACAATATTTTGAATAATGGTATAGCAATTTTTAGTGGTGACTCTGAGGCACCATCCGAGTGCTAAGGGTCGAAAAGCTAGCTACGATCCAAAAGGATTCCGGAGCTTCCCATAGAGAAAGCAAAGTCTCTTATTCCCCAAGTGACTAAATTGAGAATTCCCCAGTTTCCTCTGTTTTTCCTACGTCACCGGTAGCTTTCCGACCTAGGACCATGGCATCGACAAAAGTATCTACCTTTCGAACGCTCGGTGTTTACGACGTCAGGATTTACATGGAAGGTCTTAATCCTGGGAGGATCGAAGCGGACCAGATTCGAGGGCAATGGAAACGAGCTTGATCGAAGGGAGACGGTTTACAAACAAACTCGTAGACGCCCACGCGAGTACACACGAGCGCACTTGGCGCGGAGGTGCACAGGCGCGATCTCCTTCGACAACAGGACGACGACGTGCCTGTGATCCGTGGGTTACCACCTACCGACAGTGGACACATCATTTCCCAGGAAGTTACTGGCCGTCTTCTCGGCACCTTCCATTTTACACCGGCCCGTTGGCTGTTCCCCATCCGAAAGACACCTATGCGGCTCTCCACGATGTTCGTTACTGCACTTGTCCTGCGAACGTTCTTTATACTTCGATTGCTGGCCCGAGTTGGCGGAAGAGATCTGCTCGGACTGGATTGTTATCGTGTCTGGGACTCGAAAAGAGCCCGGGCATTTTTAGCGTGTACTCTAACCTATACGTATTCTGGAGTATGTATTATAGAGCACACTATCTAAAGCTCTTCGCTTGAAAGTATATTCTCTCAAGTCTGGGTAATAAAGTTTCTCCTCTGAAGTACAGATTCCGAGGAACATATCCAAAAGTCCAGACTCTCGCCAGCCGAGGCCCATCGTAGCGAATCATTCGATTAAAGGTTCTTACAGTCGGCAACAAGGTATCGTTGACCAATCGATCGGTTCATTAAATTACTCGCGTTTCCGCGCGCGCGTGCATTGCACGGGCAAATAAAAGGTGTCGTGTCCTGGGTGCAGCGCAAACACGCAGCTGCCTACGGATATCGGCCGATCGATGCAGATAGCGACAAATATTGCGATTATATCGTTGCGATCCTTAATCATTAACAATCTCGATGTTCGGCTATTACCGGGGACGATTTATTGATGGTAATGTCGCGTAATGAACCGGACGGTTCGCACAGCTACCTACCTCTCTCTCTCTATCTCTCGTTCTCTCGGGTGTCTCTGGTTCGCCTTCCGTTTCCCCAGCTGACATTCCCATCTCGCTCTAGCCTCGCGACTCGATTACGCGGACGAGGACACATCTTGGCACTTTGCGACCGGACTGCAAAGCCTGGACACTCGACTAGGTGTCCTTGTGCTTTAAATAAATGCGAAAACAGTACCTGGCCGAGCGTGCGAGTGCCGAGCGGAGCCGTGTGTCGATAGCGCGCTCTCCTCTTACACGCTCTCTCTATCTCTATCTTTTGCCTCTCCTCTCTCAAGAGAGCCAAGCGAGTTTCTTTAACGCCTACGCGTTTTAACCATCGCTGCTGCCGACTCCTTCTCATTTTCTATCTATCCGCTGGTTTCCTCTCACTCTCCTTCTCCCTCCACCCTTATCGACGACGCTCGCACCGCTCGTCGTTTTCTTCGTTACGCAGAAAATCAATGTTAACCGGCGTTTTCTTCTATCGAGCGACCGGCCGCATGCAAAACGATCGCGTAACAGGATGCGGTTATCTGTCCGCCCCTACCCCCGCGGTACCACGATCACTAGAAAGGGAACTTCCGCTGCTAATCGAATGAATCACGCCCGAGATCCGATCGATGATCGAGAGGCTTTTCGCTAAGGACGTTCTCTTTGTACAGAACATTTCATCGCGCTTGAAAATGACGCTTACAAAATTTGATTGTCGACCGAATCCTCCTCGAATTTTAGTAAAAGTGGATGCACGATTCTTTCCAGGCTTTTATTCAGCCTCGAATATGCGCCAGAATTGAGTGCAGTCAACGCGAGTGGCTCCCAAGTTATTCTCGGAACCCATTAACAGCCGAACCAATTATTTGCGGGTGCATAACACGAGAAGGAAGAATGCAAAATAGGAATTGTAAAATAAAGAACTCCTTGGCCAAGAAGAGGTCGAGATAAGCGTCGGGGAAGATGCGGACGGATAGCGGGTTGATAAACGCGGCTAACTGGCTGGTCGTGTTAAGAGCCGGGGCGGTTAATTCGAAAATGAAGTGAACGCGCGGCGTCTATAGTCTTTTCGGCAAAGTAAAACAAGGAAAAGAAGAGAATGGAAGGGGAAGAGGGACGGAGAGAGAGAGAGAGGAGAGAAGAACGACAGTCTCTCCCGAAGGAGAACGGGGCCCGGGGCAAACCGATCGCTTCTTCTCTCCCACCGCACCCCAATTTTAATCAGGACCCGAAGTATGCAAGCAGGATGGATGCCTGTGAGCTCTCCCGACGGTACTACCGGGCGTTACGATGCATGTAATTTATTTTTATTGCCACCAATTTTTTTTCTACCCCTCGATCAGCTCCTACTAATTTCGAGGAGGAGGTGCCCTCTCTTCCCGCAGCTAGAGTACCAAAGGAGATCTCTCTCCTTATTGCTCTTCTTTTCATTCCTGAAATTTTATTGTTATATGCAGAGCGCGTTTAAGACGCTCCTGTACTTCAATTATATTTTATCATTCCGTGTTTAACCCTCATCCGTCCCTCGTTTCACGAACTGAATCTGTTCCTCAGTGTCGAATTGACACAGTGTTAAAAGATCGATGAAATAACGAGGTAAATAGCTATCTTTCGATGTTTTCTATTCACATTGATGAGTTAACATTTACATCTTAGAAAATAAAAGTCACGAAGTCTCGGACAAAAATTTATCAATTTAAATTTTATTCAAATTATTCAAATTAATTGCACGGCTTTACGGGATTCACGTCAAGCTTTGTGATTGGAGAATAAACGATCTTTGAGGTCCTGGTTGAGAGAACTGTTTTACTTCTTTCGGACGATTCCGGTGAAATGGGAATAAGAATTGGAAAATGGCACTAGCGTGTTCGTCGGATGGTAGTAGAGAGGTCACTAGAAAATTATAACATTAGGCTGGACGCGAAGGTAGTCCGCAGCCGGTAGATCGGGTTAGATAGCGGATAGACGAGGTAGCACCCAGTAAACTCGTTATCAGATCGATGTAGCGAGATACATATCGTGTGTAAGGAGATAAACGAGGCGGAGGTTATGAAATTCAACGACGTAGGGCTTGGCGAGCCGCGAATCACTCGAGTTAACTCGTTCGCTAGGCGTTCTTGGTGCTACTAGTGCTCACCCACGGACAAGCAGACTTATTATCCACTCCTTCGGGACTATTTTCACTATTTCTTCCCGATAACCACTCGCTCCTTTCGTCCCTTAATCTTCTTCAACACGTTCATTACCTTGTAGCGTATATACATGGACCTGTAATCATTTGCATATGTTTAAAAATCAATTACCGCACTGATATCAATAGTCTCACTGCGATGCTTAATCATCAGACTTTGGATCTTGATGCAAAATAGAAATTGTCTGCGTGGATGGCAAGAAATAGAAACCAAATAGAATGTTATTTCTTCCCTTAATAATTTGAATACATGAGAAATCATATGCATATCGACATCTTGAGTTTTCAAAATTTTCCTACAATCTTCAATTTCATCTACTCAAGTCTACACTAGTGTCATATATTCATCTCATACAGGCATACATTTTTTCCATCAATTTCTGATGGAAATCAATTTCTGTTACAATCTATTAAGTAAATCATACATTGTGACAGAAATTGCATAAAATACAACGGATAAAATAATAGAACGTGTATAACACTTGCGAGGAAGTGTAGCGCCTGGCCAAGTTCGGCAGAATCTCGATTTCGGTTAGGCGAACGACTCGATTGATCCGTCGCTCGGGGAAAACCGACTTCGCAATTCCGGCAGCTTTTTTTTCGTACGGTGGGATGATGGGCCGCGTGTCCCGCTCGTCCGCTTTAAAGGTGGCTAAGATTTATAGCGAGCCGGGGAAACGTGTAGGAGGTAGAGCAGCAGGGCTCTCTCTCACCGAAGGGCGAAAGAGATACACAGAGTGAACGGTGGGTTTTGAGTTTGAGCCGCGGGGGTTATTGCAGTAAGCCTTCTCTTGGGGGTTCAAGAATATTACTATCCGCGCGAAGCCTACCCTACGCCTTCGTCTAAACTACCCACCCTCTCGAGAGAGAGCCCGGCTTGGATCCTACAGCGAGTCCGAGCTCCAGGACCGTTTAGCCTCCCTGCTTTTGCTCGATCCGGAGAGAAAGAGAGACGGAAAAATGCGAAAGAAAAAGAAGTAGGAAGCAGAGAGAAACAGAGAAGGGAAAATGAGAGGGATACGGGATTGCGTGGGCGTCGGACAGAGAGAAAGAGAGAATGGTTCCCCGGCGCTCATACATGCCCGGCGATCTTTTTAAACGCGCATCACTTAAAAGAACACGGTTTACGTTTATGGCCATTCATTCGCCGTGGAACAGAGGGCTGGGCGAATAAACCGAGACACGATTCAGGACGATTCGGGAATAAGGGCGGAAGATCTGAGGGGAGAGCCGATAAGCAATAATGAATCGAGGAGGAAACGAAGTTACTCTGTTTTCCTTTTTATCCTTTGGATTCACCAAGCAGAGGAACATTTCGTAGCGATCGACGGACGAATGAAATTAAACAATCCGTCACACTGACGAACGAAGTTCAGTCACTCTCTGGACGAAAGAAGATTTTCTTGTAGGGAAAAGGGACGGTGATTTGCATGAAAAAATGGCTAATGTTGTAACGAATTGTTCCCAGGTTTTAAGGAGAGAGCTACCCTCGGTCTAGATTTCATTGGAACGACCGCGTTTGTCTCCGATTGAGCGAGTCGGAACAGCGGTTCAAGTTGGTTTGAAAAAAAAAGAAGGAGAGGAAACTGGAGAGAGAGAGATGGGAGCGGAAAAATGAATTAAAAGAGTAATCCGCGCGCTGATTGAGAGGGTCCGCGTGACGCCGGGAAAGACTTTCTTCCCGAGACGGAGGTCTCGCCTCGTGATTCTTTTCGCTCTCCTGGGGACCACCTCGGGAAAGAGGCTGCCTAATTAAACGTAGGGTCGATCCGCTACGAATGAGCTACTTTCTTCCGGGAACACGGTGCTATTTCCATCTCTCTCTTTCTCTTACTCTGTAGCATCGCTTTCCTCTCTCTCCGATCCTAGGGAAAAAGGACTCGTTCTCTGCGGAATCACGATCCGCCCTGAACGACGCCATTAACTTCTCTCGCTCCTCGAATTCGAGGAACTAATATCGGAGAGATGGTGCCACGGGAATTCGTCAACCCTTACTGGACCATTCGCAGAAATCGGAATATTGAATCGATTGAGGTTTTGGGGAAATATGGCCCGTTATGGAGGAAATCATTTTTCGTGACATCCGAATTTTCTGGAAGCGAGTGCGGAGGTTGCATTTGCTTTAACCATTTCTCTGTGTATTGAACACAATTTTGGAGCAAAATGAAAGAAAGTTGCGTTTTTAAAAGAGAAGCATTTTTATTTCCGTTTCTGTCAGCACCCCATATACAGAGAGAAGGTTAAACGAGTCTGAAATGAGGTTGGAACGGATATAATCTGTTGAAATATTTTATGAGATTAAGTTAAAAAATTTTGTTTCTGACGGATCCTTTGTAGGTGCAAGGGACATATACAACAAAAAAAGCAAACATTTCCATTTCCCCATCCACTCCGTTTAGAAATTCAAGGGGTTGTGACCCAGCGTAGGCGGTCGCAGGTTTTCATCGCAATACACGGAACGCAAAATCGATGAAGGATTCGCGATAAAAAGACGTCGGGGAAGAAGAGTGTCCCGCCAATATAATTTCGGAAGTGGCTAGTATCTCCTGATTTACCTACAATTTACTGTCGAGTCTCCCCGTAGCTTAGAGCTCACGGAAATCTTGCGTTTTCGGGAGCGAAATCCCTCCCGAACGGAAAAGGGATCCCGCGAGAGGGTGTCCCTCGTTCGTCCCGAAGAAACGGTTTGCTTCTCTAAACCACGGTCTGATCTCCGTCCCGGATTAGCCTCGTTTTATTTAACGCGTGTTTAAAACTAATAAAACCCGGGCACCGGGGGGATATTCTCTACCGTCGCGTCTGTAGAGAAGTCGCAATCGGAGTTTAATTTCGAATGGCGCTCGGCGGACAAACGTATTATCGCCGTCTTCTCCGGTTCGAGAGATCGCCGGAGGAGAAACGGAGAGAGGGGAAACGGAACCAACGAACGCTAATATCCGGTTACTAGCTGGAGTTCCGGCGAAACTTTAACTGTGCAAGCTAAACAATTATCGCTTAAGCCTTCACCAGCTTACGGGCAGGCTTCTCGTCATTCTCGACGACACGGTTTACCTCGCCGACGGTAAACGAGGATCGTTCGCGCGATTAACGTTTCCACCGATCCTCAAAAATCTTCAGATGGATCGGCCGTACTACGAATTTTTCTGATCGATTCCCAGAGTTGTGACGCCGAAAAATGTTTTAGATCTAACTTGCCCCTCGACGCTTGTATACATTATGATTTATATCCATATTGTCGTTGCTCGAATTTAACAATTTATTTGTAGGTAAATTTTAATAGGTAAATTCTGATCATTTATTTACTCCTGTACACACTTTTTCTGACTTTAAAAGAAATCAGCTGGAGTCCCAGGTCGGAGTTTTTGTGCTCGGCTCGTAAAATGGTAAATTTACAGAGAAAATAGTGTTAAAGCGTCAAAAGCGTCTCCGCCTCCCCCACCCCCGAATGGTTAACCGTTTATTTGGGATTACCGGGGTCATCGGTACACCGTTCAAACTATACAGCTTCACGGTTGTAAAGAAAACAACACGGACGTTTCCGGTATTGTTTGTCCGCACAGTTGAATAGGACCAGTTAGAAATTACCTGCCGTTTCGGCTGGTGGCCATATTTACCCGGGGACTGCGGAAGGTCCACAGGGATGTTCGGTCAAAGCGGATATGAAATAACTGATAAACTCAATTTTTTTTTAATTTTCACTTTGATCACTTTCATAACTATGGGCACATTAGAGTACGTGTTACCATGTTGGAATTTATTTCATAAATAATTAGTTCTTTAATACGGTTCTAGTAATATTAGTTCTTTAGAAAGAAGGATCTCTTGACCAGTATACACATTGTATCTACATACATTGTACAATACATTGTCCCCGGCAAGGTACCCTCGATCTTCGATTGTTCTATGACCCTTGCTTTTCTGTTTTTGACCTAAAGACCTGCCCCTAATATACCGGTTTTAATAAACGTATAGTTTTTCCACATAAAGTGTGTCGTCTATATACAAAGATCTATATAAAGTCCAATATACCATTTCGACGACACTGCAAAAAATCAGTGAAGATACTATCCTGCAGTTCCCAGTTCCAGGAAGAGGGTGACTCTTCGAGACGAGATGCGAGTGCCCAGGAACAATTCTTATCGTCTCCTTTGTGTCCGGGCACGATTTTCAGAGATATTCTATGGACCGGAGTTGTCCGAGGAGGTTCGAAAATGCTCCACCTCTAGTCAGGACCGGCCTAGGCTAATAAAACGATTTAAGCCAGACGCAAGTGTACGCGTTTTCCAAGGATTCATCCTGGGCGTGTTTAATGGCGGGTCCAGGGAAAGGTCCCGTGTCGCTAATACGAAACACATGTTGAGGACCGAGAACACCTGAGATCCGTCGCGCCGGTTAGTTTGCCAGCTTGGGTGGACAAGGGTAGCCTCGGACCACTGACAAAACCTCCGCGTTCGTCAGGTGTTCGTCTGAAATAGGGGAAAACGTTTTTGGGACTCCGTGGAACACCTGAGGGAAACCCACGTGCCGACCAGATGCGAGAGACATCCGTCGATGTTTATGCCGACCGTAACAAACGACAGGTAGACCTGTCGATACTCGCACAGAACCCTGTACACGGACAGGTACCTCGTCGTGGTTACCGTGAATTTCGAGATTTCCGGATTTACTGCCGCCTCCTCGCCAAACCAAAACGGACTTTTTCTTTCCCCTCCCCCGACACCGAAGAACTTTATGGCACTGATTCGGAAACACGGACCACAGGGGGGAAAACACCGGTAAATGGATTCTGTGATCAGTCGACGTGACATCATGCTTTTCTGGACTGTTCGCAAATTACTCGTTTGGACTTTGATGTTTCGTTAGACTCGACCGTTTTCCACGAAAACAAGATTTTCAGAGGCAGAGAATCATTTCTTAGTGGAGGCTTTAAAATGGCTCATAAAAGTAACTGTTTTACAGTACTTTATGAAAATAACAAGAATGTCCTTATCCAAATATTTGATCATAACTAACGCCTCATGGATGCATCTTTACAATCTCAATAATCGTGAATTAAAAATATTAGAACGCGTTCTAAGATCAGTCTTCCTCTAATGTGTTAAGGTTCAGAGATAGAAGGCCCGTAAGATTTCCCGGGGTCCACAGCGTACCGCTCGGGCCCAGCGCTGTCCACGCCTCGGACTCATTAAAAGCAAGTTAAACGCCCCCGAAGGACGGCTTTACGAGTGGTCCGCATTCGCCGTCCTAAATTATTACATTATAACGCAGCAGGCCGAGATCTCGGCCTGATATTGGGTCCTATGCTCCCTCTATCTCCCTCTCTCTTTCGGGGCGACCAGAAAAATCAGACACATACCTGACACTCGGGGCCCGATTCTCGGGTGACTTACGTCGAAATCTATGACCGGCTATACACACGATCTTCCACAAGAGAGATCCATTCCTGTTTATAAGATTCGAAAGGGGCCTCGAGAGGAGAAAAAGGGGTCCGTCCCCCCATTTTTTCTCGAGGCCCCGTTGGGCGGGTCCCGTTTGATGTGGGTACCGGGTATCCCGTTAATAGACACGGATCTTGTTTATCAATCTATTACGCGTAACCGTCCCCTCCTCTCTGCTCTCCCCTCCTCTGTCTGATTATAAATTACATTCTCGATCAGATAGCCGCGGCGATATTATTACACGAGAGCGTACGAATGTATCTCGCGATCTGACGGCTCGGTGTGCGAGCTCCCGCGCAAATATTTCACGCGGTAATTAGCGCGAATCGTAACTTAACCGGTCTAGCGAGGAGAGGGGAGGGGGGAGAGAGAGGATAGGGGAGAGAGACGGGCGCACAATGCAAAAATGGATAAGTCGGGAGATTAACGGCCCCGGGGTACCGTAAGGAAAAAAGAATGAAATATTCAAATGGCTCCGGAAAAAATATATACATATATATTTTTCTTTTCTCCTTTTTTTTCGTCGCCTTATCTTACGAGAAATAATGCGACTCCTCGCCGGCAGCACCGTTGTCTCTAGCACTCCCCCACGCGTGGAACGTGCATATAAAGGTGAATAAAAATCCCAGCCTCCTAAGCTCTTCCCAATTATAAATTAAACGTTGCTCTCTCGCGTATAATCGCGGTCATAGAACATTAAGTTAATGATAACGAACGACGGTGTGCGACCAGAGAAGCTCTGTTAATCCCGTTCGCGCAACCTTCTCGCGGAAAAAGAACCCGGCAAGACCCGCAGGGCACCGTTAGATGGGGGAATATGTGCGGTTTGCTCTGGTTAACCTTCGATGGCTTCGGGTCGATCGTAACCCAGGTGTATGGGAGCGTAAATAAGATGATACGACCAATTCTTTTTCTATAAATGCATAAAATCCGCAGTCTATCGATAAATGTTTTATAAGTTAGTGTGGCTCAACATAGGACTGCAAAGGGTTAAAGACAGGACTGACCAGAACGAGGATAGAATGACAATGCCAATAATAAATAGAAGGAGCAATTGCCGGACAAATTGCATTCTGTTCGAGTGCAGAAGAGATCGACGCGGGCGGCGTAGCGGGGCTAGAGAGAAGCGGAGAAGAAAGACGGAGGAAGGCTCGGAGAGATCGCGATTTAGCATCGGTACACAGGAACATCCTGTAGCAGCGGGGTCGTGGTGTGTCTACGCGAGGCGTTACATAATTTAGCGGCGTGTAGGTCGCATAAGTTAGGAGGCTCGGTCGAAACGGGGCGACTATAATTTCATCTCGGCCGGTTATATCTCAGGTCCCAACCCCGACGAAATGTTGAAAATAGTAGTACAACCGATTGCTTTTAAGGAAGGCCGTCTCTCTTTCTCTTTCTCTCCCTTCTCTCCTGCTTTCTCGGGGAGAGAGCCCGGGTTCGATTCCGCTTCTCCCGTTCTCGTTCCCTAACCCCGGTTTTCTTTTCTCTATCGCGGCGTAACGCCTCAGAGCCGATCCACCGAACAAACTTATTCCATCAAAGTAGTTTAAAGGAACCGAAAAACCGATAGGGGGTGGCTCTCTCTCTTTCTCTCTTGCAATGGTCGTAAACAAGCCATTTAACGGCGGCAACCACTTCCACGTTCCCTATTTCACAATTATTGAAACCGCGGGACACCTTTGCGGCAGGTGATTGAATCCGTTTATTCGCCCGATAAGATGAAACATTCTTCTTACTTAATAGGTCGTTCGGAAAGTCATTTCGTTTTCTCAAGGAAAACGACCTAATAGTTTCTTAAATCAACCCTTCAGTGGAATTTGATTTCGGTCCTTCTGAACGGTTCTTGATCGCTCGCCTAATTAAAGCTTCATCAAGATGGAGCTTATAGGACCGTCCACATTTTTCCACGCACATTTCCTTCCTCGTTAACCTCCCAAGAGCCTCGACTTCCGAGGTCCGCCAAATTAGCGAGAATTTCGTGGTAGATCTTATCGCAACGCGCGTTAAGCGTGCGCGCTCCGAGCCTAATACCCGTGCAAACCGTGAACGCGAAGCTCGCTCGCAATAAAGGTGGGAAAAGCAAACAGCCTTGGCTCAGTGCTGCACGCGTAGCATACATGCGAACAATAAATATTCTATAGAGATGTCTTTAATCATTCGAATCGCGATTTCTACCGTCAAGGGTCGTGGGGAAATCGATACGAAAATCGTTCGGAGGATTGCGCGCGAGTTATTGTGTTCGATTTGGTGTATGATACTGTTCTGTCGTGATTTTAGCATGTTTTTTTGAGTTTCCCTGTGCTCGGCGTCCTTTCGAATGAGAGTCGGCAATTCGCTCATGAATAACTCTTGCTCGATGGAATTTAATGCGCCGACAGTCGCCGTCCTCGCCGTTCCTTTCTGCATCGACAGCTCGTCCCGGTACTTTTATAGATTTTTCCGCTCGCGTGTCGCGAGCTGCGAGCACGGGAGCAACGCGTTAGCATAAAAGTTTGATCGAAAACCATTTTCGCGCTTGTCTCGTCACGGGGAACGCCGGAACTCCGGGTGCAAACGATAAATAATCATTATGTACCCGGAAGTCCCTATCGACTGCATCAGAAACGAAACAATATCCTACTTTCGAAATATTTTCAGTGGATTCTGCGTATCTCGAACTACTTTTTTCTGTCGTATTTTAAAGAAAACATTTCCATCTTTTGATTTACAGGCAAAAGATTACCTGCTTATTTAAAATGCGACAGAACTTTTCGCTCCAACCTAATATGTGTTTCGGGTCCCATTCATCCAAGGTATTCGCGTTAGCGTGCAGGCTCGTCTCCTTTTCGATTCAACTCGACGGCGGCAACCGGATAACTTGTGAACAAGGTGTGACCTATTCCAGCGGGTTCACATTTTCTGATTCGTTCGAGAAAAGGAGGAGGAGTGCACGAACGGAGGAGAAGAAGCACCGTTTTACGAGGAGTGACAGGGAGCCATTCTCTTTGGCTTGTCCAAGAGCGAAGGAAAAGAGGAGCAAAGAGCACGGAAAGACGGACGGACAATGTCGCCTCGTTTATCAGAGCGGTATTGTGGAGGCCATCGTTGCCCTTCTCGACACCCTCTTTGTTGGTTACATCCAGACTGCGAGACCGTTCAATCCTTTCTTTCGTTCTGGCCTTCCTCCCTCTCTCACTCTCCCTCTTTCTCTCTCTCTCTCTCTTCCTCGACTCTTTTCATTCTCTATGTAGCACTCGACGCGACGAGAACTCGGGAAGAAGAAAACAGTAGAAAGACGATGACGCACGACCGGAGACGGCGCGTCCTCGTTCTCGCAACGCGGTTATCTCTTTAAAAAGCAATTGTACTCGAAAAAATGGCTCCACGCTATCTGGAAAACGAATCGGTCGTCGTGCCGCTTGTAACTTACAAGATTCAACTTGTAGCATTGGATCCATCGTTCGCATGAATTGTCGAGCGCTGAAGTGGTACAATTTTTCTTGAATGTTTTTATGCATTGCGTTTCTTTTTGGAATGATTGAAATTAATTGAATTATTGAGTAAACGAACGGACAAAATCCATCCTCGCGAACGCGTCGATCGCCACATCGGTAATACAGGGATGATGCTACATTTTCATCGGTCTCAGAAATTCATTTTTATTACGACTAAAGAACGTGATCTCTCTGATTCCTTCGCAGTCCACCAGGCCCGAGTCCGCACCGCTGCAAAACGCTGCAGAAAGCCTCGAGGAATCCGAGCGTTTCACGAAAACCGGCCTTTCGGTGTCCCGGTGGATCGTTTAAAAGAAAATACGAGTGAAGAGGCGGGCGGGAGTCCGGGGATCCCGGAATGGATTCGACAGAGCGAGATCGGGATCGTTGCGATCGAGATTGAGAGGCGTAATAATTGATCCGGTTGATTTTCTGAGCCGTCGTCACGCGGGGCCCCGTTGTCGCGCAGTTCTCTCGGGCTCGTTGAAATTGCGAGGCTTTCGGGCCTGGTTTGGGTTTTGGAGGGGAGGGCGGGCTCGCTTTGGATTTAAGGCGAGAAAGCGAGAGCGTATATATCCACGGGCACGGAGAGAATACCCCAACAGCCCCGGCGCAGAGAGAGAGACGGCTCAAAGCTGCAATTTATGTTTAACTGCCCTGGCAGTTCGTTAACGAGGACCCGCTACGGTCTTTATAAGCGCGACATGTATCTACGATCGCCTTGGCCTCTCTCGAATTGGGTGGACACGTTCCCGTGGACTGACTTTCCTCTCGATTTTTTTGCCTTCATATTTTCGCTCGTTTAATATGCCCGCAGGAGCATAAATAAATCCCTAATTGGGCCGGGCGGGCCCCCGATTTGTTTCTCTCCTACTTCGTCGGACGATCTCTCTCGACGACGACGACGGAGACGGAGACGGCGAGTCTTCTTCCTTCCTCTCGGATTAAAAACGTGTGCAGAAAATCACGAGAGCCCCGAGGACCGAGAGACACGACTTCCTTACGATCGAACTGATGGCTCGGTTCACGCCGCAGTTATAAATTGTCGGATCAAGTCCTCGGGTAAGGGGAACCTCTCCCGTACACCTTGCACACACCTCCTCGACAAAATCCCAGGTACACGCGCCTCTTCACGAATTCCAACGATGCTCCCATGAACCTTGCGAGTATGTTAATAACTTCGAGAGATGGACGGTCGTTTGAATCAATTAGACGCAGACGGGAGCTAGACAAATGGGCGCTCGAGGTTTGTAACGTTTTCAAACTGTTGTTCTATGGAGGGTAATATTGTTTGTAAGATGAGATTGAGAAGAAACAGAGTTTCTGGCGGTAGTTGGGAACGGTGTAGCGTTGCATTGCACCGATTTCTGCAGTTCGTTGATTCTTTAAATGCATCAATTACACGAGCGAAAACGCCTCACTAATGATTTATTATTAACTTTTTCACTAGAATGGACCAGAGTAATTTTATTTGACCACACTATTTGCTTTCGAAAAATGTTTTCAATGAGCATTGCGAGCATTGTCAGCGGATTGTCAAGTTCGTTTTCTCCTCGACCATCCTGGAAGTTCCCGGACCCACGTCCCTCCCCCTCCCCGTGAATATGCGAAAGGCGAAAAATTATGGTCCGCCGGGGGACTTATCGAACATGTCAGCCTGATTAATGGCGCGTATTTTGGTCGATCGAGGCGAAACCCGAAAATTATTAATTTCGCGGGGTACGTTGACCTCGGACGCGGCCACACTCGGTAATTTTTATTTCGCGGTGCCGGGTGATGTCAATGCATTATTCATGCGCGATTCGTCTCATTCTTTCGCGAACCAACTTTTACCGTAAAGTCTTGTAGCGAAACGGGGAAAACGAACGCGGACACGCATCTTCCTTCCTTAATTCCGCGAGATTGGTTTTTGCCGGCCACTGGTTTTGCTATTCGCCGACTACGGATCCGCAAAACGAGTTATAAATATATCCGAGACCATCAAGGATCCATGCACCCGAGTGGATTATTTTAACCGGTCCTCTACTGACACAATAATTATTCATTCTGTTTACGGATATATTTATTCGCGGTTTTAGTTTCAACCCTGAACAGTCACGCGACGATTTAAATCACACCTAAGATGTTTTTGTTATTATGCGTGAGCTTCATTAGCATAATTTCGATAAAACCGCGCGTTTCGTTTCATGCCTACTGTGCCAGCATATACAGGAGCATATTAAATTTCAGCGAGGGAAAAAGTGTTCGTTGACTTGTCCTCCGCTGTTGTCGCAATTACGTAAAATCAGAATAGATAAATTCATAGCGAAAATGATTTAGAGGAGAAATTACGACTTAAATCTCGCTTCTTATAATCGCATCAATGCAAATAATATTTCTGTTTTGCATGGAGACCTGCTGTCTAGCAATGAAATCAATTTTTCAATAAATATCTCCTATATGTATTGGAACGTCTGAATAACGCTTTTCCGAACCTGTATAAAATTGTTCTCTTACGTTTTACTCATAGAATACAATGGCATCGATTCGCAGAAAAAGGCGTGAACGATATAAACACACAGCAACTGAACAGACACCGTTTGCTATAATAAAATCTCCGCACGATGTACGTAAATACCAAAGTGCAGAAGACTGCGCGAGAGCACCATAAAGATTTGCGAAGGGTTAAAACAGGCGTTCTCGTGGCGTACCCACCGCGACAAGCTATAACTCAGGCGGGCGTGCAATAATTACGCGATAAAGACGTCATAAAAATAATATTTCTTGATCGGTAGTTGCCCGGGAACGCGTAAACTGGAGACGGCTCGGTGCGGTGTGGAACGCTTGTCGCGTTCTCTCTGTCCCGTTTAATTAGCAATATCTTTATTAGCCCGGCAGATATCTTTATAGAGACCACCTTGGAATTTGCTATCGAAGTCGGACCAGCCCGATTCGCGCGCTTCTTAACGACACCTCTTCTGCTCGTCTCTGCTCGTCTCTGCTCGAACGAGCGAACCAAAAATTTTCATGAAAGTAGAAGAAAGGAAAGAACTTCTCGCTCACTCGCTCGCTTGCGCGAAACGCTCGTAACCTCCACGGCTTGCGAGCCCAGCGGGTAGACAGGGTGTTACCGGTTGTTTTTGCCGGCGAGCATTGTCGTCGGAATTCTCGTAAAATAATTAAGAGGACCCCGGTAGCTGCCGCGACGATGGTATTTTAAAGGGTCGTAAAAGGGACGTTAAAACCGCGCCGTGTCCCGCACCTTTCCACCGAAGACGTCCGCCATCTGGGATGATCGCGATGGATCTACCGCCGTTTTCGAGCGCCGAGATCCATCGACCTCTTCCACCGGTGCGAGATCGGCAGACGTAGCGAAACCGTAATTGTCGGGGGAACTCGAGTTGCACGAATCCAATTCGATGATTTTTATGCGAGATGCTTATAGGATTCAAATTCTTATTGTATTGTTTAACCCTCATCCGTCCCTGATTTCACGATCTGAATCTATCTCTCGGTGTCAAATGGACACAGTGGCAAAAGATCGATGAAATAACAATTATAAATATTAAGAGTTAACATTTGCATCCTAGGTTTTGCGGTTAAAAGTCTCGCAACAGAACAGTATAACTTGTTTCGGGAAAACCGTGACAATTTGACACGAGTGTGCATTATGTTGTAACAAATCTCATAAGAGATTTCCTAATAAAAAAAGAAAAATTGACACGAGGGATGGATGAGAGGGTTAAACAAGTGGCCTCAACTGAGAGTTTACTGTGAATTAATTCACCGTAAAAATCAAGTTCTGAACCCCACAATTACTCCCCATCCTAAATCTTCTTCTTCTCACAAAAAATTTGAATTTGCGCTCTCCAATGAGGAAGCACCGGCCGACTATAACCCCGCCCCTTGCCGGTAGGCGTGTCCACTTGGCTCTTCGCGGAGCCAAGTCACAGTATTCCGGGGCAATTACCTTTCGCGCTGTTTCTATCCGCTCCAACGCCACAGGAATGCCTCTAATCCTTCGAGTACTCGGAAGCATGGAGACTTGAAAGGCGAGAAATATAGGGAAAGGATCGTTTCGATTTTAAGGAGACTCGAGGCGTTAAGCGAAGTCGTAGTCGTATCGAGGAGGCGGCGAAGGGGGAGGAGATCCTTAAAATGCCACTCAGAGGCGACGCAGGAAGAAAAAGTCGAAGAGGGCAAATGGGGTCTCCTTGTATCGGACCGGGCGAACCAGCGGACGAGGAAGCGAGAATATATGTAAATATAGTGCGGTGGAAGAGAGAGAGGAAGGCGGAGAACACGGCAATTAATTATGTATACGCCTATAAAACGAAGGCTCGCGCTTTCGAGTCCATAAAGGATGCAAGAACGACGCGCGTGGGAGCGAGAGAGAGAGAGGGGCGCGAGAGAATACGAGAGAGAGAGAGAGAGAGAGAGAAAGAGAGAGAGAGAGAGAGACGGGTTGTTACGTTTATGCATCGCGTATTATTTGACGGACCAATTATCTCGAAGCTCGTATCGCATACGGTGTCGCGTTAAAATCGGGGAAAAATTGACGATGCCGAACGGTAAATAGCTCGATGATCCTCTCTCTCTCTTTCTCTCTCGTTCCCTTTACGTAATTTTTCGCCAGGTGAATAATATATGCGCGCCGGTGTCGGTTATTAGCGCGGATAATTTCGGCGGGCGGTTTTCGCGCGAGCGGAGGATTCGCGCGTGGGATTCGAAACGCGCGAAAATCACCGCCCCCGGTGAAATACGATTGAGACACGCGTTCGCCCGTATAATATCAGAAATTATATCGGTACCGAGAGCCAGACGTACGTACAAGGGATTCGCGATCTCTCTTTCTCGTTACGCGAGGGGGCCACGAGAGGAGAACGGAACGTTTATCGTCTCGTTTTTCTCGAGGCTGGAAATCATCGGAGAGCCCTCCTCGAGCCCGAGATATAATTTATTTCGCGGCCGCGGCGCCGATTATCGGCTGAATAAAGGAGTCCCGGATGAAATACCGGCGATAAAATTCCGTGTCTCGTCTTCTTTTTCTACGGGACTTTTTTTTCATCCAGGTGTTGTCCTGTCCGACGACACTCCGCCGCGGCGCACCGGGCTGTTATGCAAAACGATACGCGCCGGTTCCGTCGTGTTCGATTCGGCCGCGGACAAATACGCCGGTACGTCAAATTGGCTGAGATAGTCGCAGAGGAAGAGCCAGGGGAGCTACGGTTGTCAGTGTAATGAAGGAATTGAGGAGAGCGGGTTAAGTCGATGAGCAATTAGTTGCTTAACATTCTCTCTTAAGCTTAACTTGATCTCAGATTTATCTTACACTCTTATGTTCCTATGTTCAGAATTAGTGATCAACACTTTAAATGGCAGTATCTCGAAAGTGAAGGTATGTGACATGCGGCGTTCTTCTTTACAACCTTACCGTCTCAAATGGCATTAACTAGTTCCTGTCATAAATGCATAAAATGCGCAGTGTACTTCCGGCGACGAATTAACTCGTCCCAATCGAGAAGGAAGCCGTGGAACGCGGTGCCCTCGTGGTTGTGTAATGGGGAATAAAATTCGAATTGTACCTTGGACGGCCGTGATTATATAAGAACTGCTAGAGACCGTTCCAGAAATCGTGGATCGTTCGTTCTCGTATTAGGACAAGAGGTTCTCGGTGGTCGCGACGCGGCGACGAGCCGTATCCAAAGCCGAGTCGTAAAGTGGGCTGGGCCCCTGCGGTGTGGACGTAGGAACGAGTTTGGTGACATCGAAGGGGCCTTGTCAGGCCCACCTTGCCACTTTCAGACTCTCCTCCTCTCCTGGCCCTCTCCTCGTAGCGGATTTTCGAGAGCCGGCGAGAGACTAGAGAAAGCAACTGCGATCGCGTTTCTGACTTGCCTACGAAGGCTATCGAAACGGGAAGAAAGCAATTTTAAACGTAAAGCAATTTTTAGTGGTGACTCTGAGTCGACTGCTACGGAACAAAACAGCAAATGATGTATCAAAATGATTGAGGGTTCAGATTAATTTTTATTGAACTGCTGTTTCCCGTAATCGCTGCAGCACATTTTTGCTAGTTAGAAACGATAGTTCAGAACGAAGAAGCAGGAGATGCTCTCCATGGTATCCTTGAACAGCCTTCCCCTTGGCAAGGGACGCGTGGTGCCTTTTACGTATTTGGTCCGGGGCTATCTCGGTACATTATATCGGAGAAATAAGCGTTCGCAAGGCGTAGGCAGACCGCGCCGTGGTGTGCCGGTATCCCGAGAAGTAGATCTTCGATCTGGTCTCGCGGCTCTCCGTGGCTCTCTTTGTAGCTCTACCTCTCTTTATTTCTCTCTCTTTTTCTCTTTCTCTGAGACCTGGAGACTTTCGCATGCTCGTGTGTAAGTAAAACACGTATCTCTCCTTTGGGGCCGTTCGAGCTCTTTCGAACGAAACGCAGACATTTATCCCGCTTCAAAAATTACATCTTCGCTCCTCCAGGAAATACTTCTTCTCGCGCGTTTCCTCGTCCGCCCTCCCGCCCCCGCAATTTCTACCGAAGGATCTCTCTTGCAAAAGCGTGAGAGGAAAGTCGTCCCTCCACGAGTCGATATCGAAAAATTCCCGTTCGCCGCGTCGCCAGTCTTCATGATTCTATAGCGCCGGTAGCATAAACGTGTGTCCTGGCTCCGTTATTACATCCTGAAGAATATCTCACGGTGCAGTGTCATAGTTAGTCTCTTTGGGAATGTGTATTAGCATCATAGAACGCTTCCGCATTTAACACTTCTGTCAATAGAAGAAACAATGTAGCCCTCTATTAGGGACCAATAAATCAGGCCAAAATCACCGTTAATCCTAAAAGACGAACACCTCGAAAAATCTTATAATTTCGTTTCTTTCAAATGGACCAGAATTTGCTTTGATCTTGATGCCTCAAGATACGACATAACGATCATTGAACAGAGGTACCTTTTCAGTTGTTCGACTCTCATTAAAGCGTCTTTTAGAATTTTGGCAGAAAAGTTGAGCAATTGTTGGGCTGCACGAGGAACTTGTTCGAAACGAGAAAGGCATCGGGGCGTTAAGAAAAGTAAGTTCGCAGAAAGGCTCGGAGTAATTGTAGAATCTGGCGGGACGCAACTTGTCCTTTGAAGGGACAAGTGACGGGCGTCGTTCGCGGGCCTCGATCGTCGCCCGATCGCGGAGGATCGGATGGTAGCATTGGTAGCAATGGTAGCATTGGTAGCAATGGTAGCATTGGTAGCCTTCTGGCAAGCCGTGGCCCGTCCGATGTGCCATGGACGACGGGATCCTCTCACTCGTGGTCGTCTCCGCGTCGTCGGATCTTCGATCTCTACGCCGCCGGGAGATCTCTCTGGTCCACGCTCCTCCGACACCGTCTTCTTCTTCTTCTTCTTCATCTCCATCTTTCTCGTCTCTCCTCGACCGGTAGCCCGAACAGCGTACTGTCAGCCGGCGCGAGCGACAATGCCCGATGCGAGATAAAGCGAGACCTTAAGGAACTCGGCAGCCCCGGTCTCCGTGGAAAGATACATACCTCGAGTTACGTACTTTCGTATGTACGCGGTCTCCAACGACACACGGTCCAGATCGAAGATCTACTTCTCGGGATACGCCAGCGCATCCACCATCCAACTGCATCCTCAAACGTCTCAGGGCTTTCTCGAGTCTCCAGCCATCATCCTCGCTGCTGATAGAAATGAGATCTTTGGATCATGCACTGTCTTTCTGGGACTGGACAGGATAATATATAAATATTTCCCTTGTCAACGAACATTTTTGTAATGTCCATAAAATATATATTAGGTCGGGGGGGGGGGGGGGGGGGGGGGGAGGAGGAAAAGTTAAAGAGAACATTTGAATCAATTTTTAAAAATATATGTTTAATATTATTCAATCCCTGTTTCCCAACTGAAACTGCTTTTCCTCCAACTGAATAAAATGAAATTGGTACATAACGATCCGAATCCAAAGTTCGAAGAGTCCGAAGATACTCCAATCCTTCGCAAGGATCACAGACATTGACTAATACATTGATTCTACAGCATCAAGCAAATTGCTTTGACCTGTGTTAATTGCACTCCCTGTAACCAGTGGATTGATAGTAATAACGCAATAGATATCAGAGAGATCGAGAGATGGATCATGGTTTCTATCGGACAAGTCCAGAGGATACATCGTGTCCTGTTCACGGCTGTTCTGATCTGGTCGAGATCGACTATCGTTTCGTGTCTCCTAGCGGACAAGCTGTGTCCGGCGAATTCTCCAATTACTCTGATCGTTTGTGAAGTACGTTTTCATGGATCTGACGATTCAATCTCGATGCTAGATCCCTTCAAGATCAGTTCCAACGTCGATATGCTGTTTATCGAGAATTACACATGGACAATAGACGCAGCGTGGACAGGAAGATCAAGCATAAATTATTTTTCGAAGATATTATCGAATTTCACTAGACTTTTGCAGACTGCTTGTAATTGAAAATTGTGTAATCGAGTACAGCAAGGAAAGATTAATAAATCTAGACAAAGTAGGTCCATTGAAATCTGTCAAAAAAAATCATGAAAAAATTGAACAGCTTCTTAAATGCAAGAAAACACATCCGCCCGTGCAATCTACGGGCAGATAAAATCACAGAAACTCCACTTTCACATTGCTTTTAATTTACCGCCACTATTAGCATACGAGATAATATTCCATTAATCTTCATTTCCTGCGAATTTATTACCAAATCTGTAAATTAGCATAAACACCCGTTAATCCGAAGACTGACCCACGCGGGGCCCGTCTTTCACTACAAATACTAATCAACCGGAACCGAAAACAGGAGAAGCCCGGGTTCAAGAAGAAAGAATAAGGAAGCATCGGCAAGCATATACAGTATACAGGGAATTCGCGACCAATCCTGTGCGGACAGAAAAATTTGCCGGCGCGGCGATCAGAAGAGAGCTTTTCGATTCTGATCGCAGGGATCGGTCTCTCGAAATCAGTGGACGAAAATCGCGCTCGGCCAGACCTTGGCAGAGTATAAAGACGAATCCTCGATTTCGATGACGCCGTTCGAGCAGTAAATAACGCAGGCTACGGCCTCGGGATGTTCGGATAGGCTAGCCTTCGCGCGGACATCGAAAAGGAGTATCGCCGCGGACTATCGAGTAGGCGCGGAGCGTCGAGGGGCCTCTGAGGACATCCAATCCATGATTTCCGGTTTGCCCGTCGTCACATAAATTCCACAAGTGAATGGGAATCGGTTGGTTCGGATGGCTTGGATTCGCGATACGACAGCTCCCTAAGCGGCCGGGGGGCGAACGGTGGTTCTGATCCAAGTATTTACTGATCTTTTCGCTGTAACTTCCAAAATACACGGAACATCGAAGAATGTAATCTTTGTTGGTAATTGTTTCGATTAGAAAGTTCGTTGAATTTTTAATTAACATATTTCCACCTGAGGATGGATGAAAAAATTAGATAGGGAGAGGAAGGAAATGCAGGATGGAAAGTACAAAGTAGAGAGAGGGAAGAGAAGGTCAAGGGAAGGAGTGGAAGGAGAGAGTGTGTGTGAGAGAAAAAAAAATGTAAAGAGTGTATTTAAAGGCTGTAAAGGGAACGGGATCTGTTTGTAACCCGTAAGGGAATAAAAAATAAATATATACATACACATGCAACATATTTCGTGACCTGATTTTTGTGACGCATTTTTCGATTCTTTAAACGTCTAGCTGGAAAATTTTTCAACTGCTTCATTGAAATTGAAACATTTTTCTTTGAACTTCTCCGAATCTCGTTGGCCTGAAACAACATTTTGATCATGATTGGTAACTGTGCAGGGCGAAAGATGCCGCGAGAAACACCGAATAACATACTAACCGTGTGTCCCGCAGTGCTAACCTGTCGTAGGTGTTCCGTTACCAAACTTCTCTACCTGAGAGAGGATCCCATCTCCCTCTTTTACGCAGGTGTTTCTCGTTCCCTTTTCTCACTGACAGAGAACGAACAGCACAGCACGGGAGAGGCGCGGCGGAACTCTCGCGGCGTCGAGTTGCGAAATCGCGCGTTACATCGTGGCTTCGCTCGGAAAGACGACAAAAAAACCTGCCCCGTCGTTCACGAAATTATTTGCGATGCGACGCCGGAATAAATTGTAGTTGGATCGACTCGCACGGTCGAGCGAACTTTAATTGGAGCGATCCCAGCGAGATTCCGAGAATGTTCACGGCGCACAGTGGTCCGGATCGAAGAATTTACTGACATTTTCGCTGAACTTTCCAACTTTTATTTTCAATAAAAATTTCCCGAAAAATCGATCCCCTCCTGACTATGCGCATTGTCATTTTTGTAGTAGTATCATACAGAATGCTGTCTTCATTCTGTCAATGCATTAATGTTTCATTCTGAAACTGCATGTTGGTTAAAGTTCAATATACAAGATGAATTATTAAAACTTTGCAGTCGTTATTTGATATTAACATCGTTTGACATCAACGTTCACCGATTGCAACTAACTTTTTATAGTGTAATAATTATATTTTTATAAAAAAGTAAAAGTATCTTTAGAAACGATGTTATTAGAAATTCCTCGACGGTCGAAGACGGTGTCGGCCAAAATTATTATCGATCAAATCTGGAGTCGGTGAAATATTGTCGGAGAAACTTGCGTCGGTGATTTTCATGGGACCCCGTTTATGCACTGATATTAAAGGTTTTCGTAGGAATAGAAGAGGCGAAATGTTGGGGTTTTGAGTCACAGTGCGTTGTCTGTGGTTCCTCGGCCTGCTTTCGTGGTACGGTACCCTCGGCTACACACACCTCCGACTGAGGTTTCGATCGTATCGTTACGGGAGAGGGCACCTCCCCGCGAACGTCATGAAAGCTGGTTCGTTTTGGTTTCCCGGGATCGTATATTGCGAATTTAGTGGGAAGACAGGACCCTCGGAACGATCGGCTGGCTCGTAGCTGGATCGCTGCCCGATACTTCGTCGTCGTTCTTTCTCTCTGTCCTTTTCTCGTTGTCCTCTTCTGGTCCTCCTCCCCCGCTCTATCTCTCGGTTCCACCTCCCTATTTCGGGCTCTCTTTTTATTTTCTTTATACCGGAGCGTACGTATTCCGTGCTGCTTGTTTTTATCGACACGAATGGGACTTTATGACGTCCCGTCAGCCGAGACTACGAGCCTCCTCGTCCCTTCTTTCTCCCTTTCTCGCGTCGACCGCGGTGCGGCAGACTTTCCGCTTTCGTTTTCCGCTCGCCCCTTCCCTCACCTTTCCGTTGAATCGCCCCTGTACCGCGAACTTCGGCGATTCCGCTCGAACACGCCGAAAATCCGTGTCCCAAAGATGTTCCAAGTCTGTTGGTACACCCACGCATTGGTACACGTCCCCCCTTTGCGTCGCGCGGTGGTCAATTCGGCCAAAACATGAACAAAGTTCGCGGTTTTCGGTGCTCAATTCTAATGGAACTGTTTCAGAATATATGCTAACATGGAAGGATACGGCCATCCGATTGTTAAACAGCGTCTTCTAAATTCGTCTGTATTCTATAAATTGTAAAAAGCTCAACTGTTGTACATATGAGAAAACAGGTCCAATTCGATCTGCACTGTAAAAAATTTTTATTTTTTTATCTTTGTTGTGATTATCTTGATTAAAAGAATTGTCTTGATTTGATTGAGAAAACTACACTTACAAGTGGCTGTTTTGTTCAACCTGAGATGAGACGAAGCTATGTTATTTGATTTATCTTGCGATGCGAAACAAACAATGTCTTACAAATAGAATGCAGATTTTATGCCTTTATGGTAGAAATGCGTAGATAAGATCGTGTAATTATCGAAAGAATTTAAAAACCCCGTTGACAGTTATCGATTGAAGGAACAAATCTCTATGCATTCCTCGTTTCCCTTTTTTTTCCAATTGACGACATCTACTTGCTTTGTTCTTTTGGCAGAGAACTTTTATTTGGCATAACGTTGGCCAGTCTAGTAATATCACCGGCAGCATACATTTGATTATACACGCGACGAGACACCACTGTGTTCGTATCGTCTCAATTAGCGACTGAACGTGCACGATACTTTATCAGAGGAAATGTTACGAGGTGCTTATTGGCAGGAGTACGTGCTTCGCTAGCCAAGCTTTCAATATAAATTTTATTGACAAGTAACGATGTAGTGTGACGAGATCTTCAATTCAAGTAAATTACGCCTGTCGTTTACCAATCACAACTCGTCCCATTGCTGCACAAGATTATACTACGTGTTATTCAGTATGCGTACCCTTTTCTCGAAATCGAAATTCGAATCGAAATTCGATGGGACGCGTAGAGGAATTTTTTATACTATTTTAGAATATAGTAAAACATCTAATTGTCTAAACGTTATCTAATCTAATGACAGTATTGGATTAAAGCATGATCTCGTAAATAAAGAAGAAAACAGGGAATGATTGAAGGATGTAAGTTAACAGGGTCTTCTCCGATTAACAAGCTATTATTATTAACGCATTTTATATGTTTACCTTCTGCAATTATTCTATATCTTTTTTAGTCGGCGAGACAACCAGAGTAAAAATCACAACGATTGATTCAAGGAAAACTTCCCATCCCGGATAATGATCACCAAAGTGCACAAATGCGTTCTACTTTATGCAAAATAAAAATGATCTGTATCAATTTTAAAAGACAGGAGCTAAGGAAAATGTTCTGTTCTTCTTAAATAATTTTTGTGGGTCGGAAATAATGCATTGGTGTTTCTAAATTCTCTTAACCTCTACGCTTTTCTAGATTGGACTTACCCAGTTTTGTTATAAATGCATAAAATCCGCAGTCTACTCACACACACACACACACACACATACACATCACTGCTATAGAGTACAGAAGAAAGAGCGGGACGGATCCGTTTAGCGATTTCGAATTCCATTTACATCGGGCCGATTGTTTCTGCCGCGTGGGGGCGGCGATGGGCCGCGTACGGTGACTCGAGCTCGTCGAGGAAGAAAGAATGCAACGCACGTTCTTTCGATGGAAGGTAATCGGATCAATCGGGGGACGGTGGCCTGATTTTTCTATCCGCGACGACGAGAACGACGAGAGAATGACGCGACGAGCCGATCCAAACCGATTCGAGTCCAACCTGAGACGCACACACGTGGATGAACGGTATGGGACAAGTAGGTACGATGGCAGAGAAGGTATGTCGTTCATTAAGGTCCCGAGATTTCAGAGCAATTGGTCGGCGCGCGAACGGCTGCCTTGCGATGGCAAAATGCTCGCCGCGGCGGGTGGTAGCTACCAGCCGGCTGACGTTCATTGGGATTTATGTGTTTTCTGGCCGGCATATGACCACCTTGCGAAAGGGATCTTTGCTTAATTGGTGCGCCGCGCCGCGCCGTCCCTAGACCCGGCCTCCTAAGTCGCGTTCGCGCGATGCGATGTGACTTAATTCGATCGGTTCGAATTTTTCGCGAGTCCCGGCCAACCGCAAAAACCCAGTGTAGGCTCGTTAATCAACGGACTCGGTCCGCTAACGACGCCGACGCCCGACCGGACGTTGCGTCGCGTCGGCTCGACACTACGTAGATAAACGTCTGTCGCAATTTACAGGTGTTACCGGTACCCGAAGCTACCGGACCCTGTAATTAAGTTATCTTTCGCGTACGAGAGGGGCGAGAGAGCGAACTGGGCGAGTCGTGGTTCCCTTAGAGAGTCATTCGATTGTTCATCGACGAGGGTGGATCATTTTTAACCCTCGCTCCTTGCGAATCATCCGATTAGAGAGAAAATGTAATATTCCATTACATGATCGTAACGAATGAACTGTGGATTTTATGCATCTATGACGAAAATATGTAAGAAATGTGAAAGATTTAAGATAAAAGGAAATATGCGTTAAGATTAAGAAGATTATATTTGAACGAACACGGAGAAAATGGGTCAAGTGTACCAGTTTGCAGAATCGCAGACTAGTGCAAAATTTCCAGGATTATGGAATCGTCGTCGAAGTGCAATAGGTTTAATTGTATCCGCGATGTAAACGTCTCATTAATGCGCCCGAGATGTCGATAGTACTCTTCGGGGTTAAAGATCCTCTGTTTTTCCCTCTTTTTTCTTCTCCTCTGTACAATAAATTACTCGTAGCGATGACAAAACGTCATTCTGAGAATGCAATCGCGATCTACGAATCCTGTTGCGCAGCGACGAGAGATGCGGCTTAGATGCATCGTGTTCTCGCGGCGGTGTACAGCAAATTGTTGGTGTATCCGCGGATGTATCACGGGGAAGATCGTCCCGCGATGTTCCGGGCTGGTTCACGCGTTCTTTCCACCGAATACCGATGTATTCCCAGAGAGCGAAAGAATTCTAGTAGATTTTCAAAACATGGACCGTGGAACATTTTCAAAATACTTCGAACACATTGTCAGTCCCGATGAGAATAAACAAGGCAAAAATTCCTGAAAATCCTCGTTCGAACTTTCGTGAAATTTATGAATAAAAATTTGTCCGTGAGCGCTGTGAACAGCATTATTTATCACGTGATTGAAGCTCGAGGCACGCACACTACTAGGTTATTATCTATACGTATAACTCGCACAATAAAATTTAGAAAAAACTTTAACGGCTTATATTTCAATAACTATTTGTTTGCGACATATGGCTACTTTCAAATCTTTTCTCTTTTCGATGAATGGAAGGTATTGATGCAAAGAAAAACTTTAACAACAATTTTGCGGCAACTTTTTTTCTTACAACTGTCCACCGATCCAGAGGTGTAGGTTCATCCCTAGGAGGGATGACCTTTACTTTTGATACACCCTGTACATTCATTCTAAAATACAAGTATACTAGTTGATCGTGATTCTATCGACTGGCAATATCCGAGCAACTCGGTTTCCTCGGAGCCGCCACAATAAATTCCTAAAAATATAGCAACTTCGCCAGGATTCGCGACGCGGCGATTGGACATCAGGCTGGATCTCGGCGTTCCGTCCACGAAGTAATTTCCCCGGCAAGAATTCGAGAAAGTCTGTTCATCGACGAGCGAGGAATCGCGAGAACCGGGCTCGATAGGCTCTCTCGAAGTCGTCTGGTTCTGGATAGCGATATACCGGTCGAATTTCCGAGTCCCGTCACGCAAGATCGTGCTCACCTTGTTGGATTTTCTTTTTCACGGTGGGTCCGGTGCGTGCCTCTAGGAATTTTCCGCGGGTCCCGGGGTTCGCGTCAGGGCCCGAAGAGCCCACCGATAAGAGCCCACGTCGACCGTATACATTTCAAGAGAGCAAGCAACACAGCAGCGCCAGCAACGATTTTTCTCTGCGCGCGAAAAGTCCGCGCGAGTCCTCCGCGATAAGGTTCCCTCGTGTACGCAATAATAAAATGCCTGCGGGGTGATCTATCGATCCGACGCGACACCATCGACGCGATCTACGACGCGAGCAGGTACGCGAGCCGAGGCAAGGTGGAATTATCGCGATGTCCCTTGATCGATGCGATTGTCGTTAGACTGCCAGAGAGGCGGAGAGAAAAAGAGAGAGAGAGAAAGAGAGAGAGAGAGAGAAAGAGAGAGAGAGAGAAAGAGAGAGAGAGAAAGAGAGAGGGTAACCGGTATTCGTTCGCGAGTAGCGATGGCTACGAACTACCGCCGATTTTTTCAAATGAATAATAATAATAATAAGATCGATATGGCGTCACTGCGATGCGTTTTTTTCGTACGGTCTCGTCTGGATTCGCTGTCTGTACAGGCTTATCTTGGCTTCCGATCGGTCGGATATTTCTTACTTCGTTAACGAACACGCGGCCGATGTGTTCTAGTCCAGAGAAGTTATTTCGCGCAAGCGCGTACGAGCGTTACACTCCGAAAGGAGGATTTAGAAATTACGGGAGATACGAGCCGGATATTGCGCTCCGTTTCCTGCGAGCAATACCGTAACACGTCCAGCCGCGTACGCCAATTACTTTAACCGAATGCCAAACTACCTGAAATCTGAGGCGGGATCGCGGATCGCCCCGGGCGAATTCCGAGCGAGACAAGAGAGGATCACCGTCGTCGGCCCTCGCGTCGTTAACCTTCTCACGAGTACCCTCGATTGTCGCCGTATCCGTCGCGACGCGTCGGGGTGAGATGAAGATGCGGATGAGTCGGCTACGGAGATCGAAACGGGTACGTTGATGGGCGATCGGCAAATCGAGACGGCGCTCGAGTGTAATGCTTGGATTTCAATTGTATCGAACATAGACAAGATGTAGCTTCCTGAAAGTCGCTTTGAAAATGTGCCGTTTTATCGAGAGTTTTGTATCCGAGGACAACCCTGTATCCGAAAGCAACCCTTAAAGTTGAAGACAAAGTTTCTGCGCCGGGAAAGACTCTGTGCGGTAGCTAGAAAATATTCAGACGCGGATCTTATTTACATTAGCGTCATCGTATTTGTTGACGCGTATTCGCGCGGTCGAACGATTGAAAAGAAAAATCGCGCAGTTTCCGTCGTATCCGAACGGGCTTGAAATGTGACAAGCGATGCTTTTAGCAATTCGTCTACTGTTTCCGTTTCCCAAATTCCATATTTAGAACGAACAATGGCTAAACAAACTGAAAGAATAACAAATCGACGAGCAACGCGTCGATTATCCCGCGAGCGAGAACCACGGTCGGACTTTGAACGATCGCGTCGTCGCTCGTGTCCTTCGCTGCTCATAATACCGGTCGCCTCGGTTGCGTAAGCGATCGATTGGCCAGCAAACGGGTACAGTAGGCAATATTGCTGGCGGACTCGGTTATACTTGCCGCTTCTACTCGATCAAAACGATTATAAACGATCGTTATTACGCCCGGGGCGCATTCCTGGGGGATCAGCGGCGGACACGAGAGACAGAACAGAAAAAGGAACAACGAACGGATATCCCTTCACCTAACCGAGGCGAAACCGTCGTTGCCCGCCCAGATGATTTTGTCCGGTGGATAGGGCTCGGTTTCCGACGTGGATCGTCGAGGAACATCCTATCGATCGAGAAGAAAATCGTGAATGTTACACTAGAAATTCATTGGACAGATCGATGTACTATCAACATTTTCAAAAAAGTGAAGAAAGAAAGTGAAGAAAGAATCAGCAATTCTCAAAGTCGACGTTCGCCAAAAGGGGTCTCCCCGGTATCAGAAACATCTGTGCAAGGATCGACGGGTCGATCGTCGGGTAATCGACGTGGACATCGACGTAGACATCGACGCGCTAGTAGCCATGGCGACGAATCTGCCGCAGAAAGCACGCGATTGGTTTTCGCGGCACGATCTGACCTAAAACCGAGCTCTGCTCGGTTAGACTCTCCTCCTTCTCCACCTCGTTCCTACCAACTGCCTTCTTTACCTCTTTGATCCACCTCCACCTCCACCTTCATCGCCTCCACCTCCTCTTCTCTCTCTCTCCCTCTCTCTCTCTCTCTCTCTCTTTCTCTCTCTCTCTCTCTCTAGAATCTTGCACCTCTCTCTTCTCTTGTCTGCTTCTGTTGGCCATCGTCTTTCCCGTGTTCGACTGTTTCGCTGTGCTTCCTCGTGTCCCGGTTCTCTCTATCGCGAGGCAATCATCGAGGCAAACCGAGGCACACAGAGAGCGAGGCGCACAAGCCAGCGCCGACGCCGACGACGGCGACGCCGGTTTCTTCGGCTGCCGCTTAGAAAAACGTTGATTTCACTCCGGTGGAATGGTGACACGATGTGCACGTCGCGTTTTACACGAGCGCCCGCTGCTGCCTCTCTCGTTCGCGACACTCGCCCGTCCGGAGAGCGCATTGTACGCCGCATACCTAAAGCGAGTACATTATGCGAGCGTCGCGCCGTTCCAGACAGGACGAGACACGCTGCGATCGACAACGGATAGACGACACCGTGTCTAGCCGCTTGTCCGACCACTCTCCCGAGAGAAAGAGAGAGGCTCCGACTTTCGGCTTTTTTCTTCTGTTCGTTTCTTTCTTTCCTCGCGGCTTCAAAGGGGCGACTGGAGTCACAGAGATTTGCGAGCAACGCCGCTTATCTAGAATCTACCGTGTTACGATGACTACCTGCGAAGTGAACTATCGGACAACACTCTGCGGAAAATGTTCGATGCAAGCATTTGACGAACACGCGACACTATGCTCAGCTGTTTGTTCAATCATTCTCTAGAATAATCGTTCTTAACCTTTTTGAAGTCAGGAAACACTTTATTATATGGAAAGTTTGCGGAACACCAAAATTAATGATCCAAAAAACAAACAAAACATCCCGCGTAGAAATAAATGTATTTTAGACAATTTATTATTAAATATATTTAATATATTTCGCTCGCTCAATTTCCAGTGCTCTAGAGGGACCGGGTGCGATCTTTCTTTCTCTCTTCTTTGTGACGAGAAACCCTTGGGTTTAGGTTCTTAGCAGTCGTTCTTCGCAGCAAGGATGTGATTGGAGAGGAGTTCCTTTTTTTAACTTTGAACTAAACCCTTTATTGTCAATTGAAAACGGCGAATAGAAACTACAATATGGAATATAATCCTGCCTAAACCGACTCTTCAAGTGGATTGATAAATATTGTTAGGACCAGCGTGGACTATCGGCCGAAGTGTATCACGGAAAACGTTTGACGAAACCCGCTATAGTAATCTATGGTGATCCCAGTCGACGGCGTCACGCTTATCGCGGCGGCATCGCGCCGAGTTAAGCTTCTTCTAGCATTGTCGTAGCTGCTTCCACCTCGAGTAGTCATTGTTCCGAGCTGCTTCTGCCCGAGGTTCAACCAGATCCTGTCCTGTCTTGTACTTGCATCGCGAAACGGTCGCGTAATGTAGTCGGGAACGATGCACCGGACACCGACTGCGACGAAAACGGCGAGGAAAGCGGCGACCTCGGTTGCAGTTGCGGTTTGCGATGACCTGGAGAATGTATTGCGTCCGGGATATGTATGTATCGTTGTCTGAGACGCTTTCTTTGGACAGACTACTTGACGATAGGGATACGGATTTTCGCGATGCAACTCGGGAACAGGTAACAAGATCAACTTCATAGATATTGGAAATATTTCCAATGCAGTCTTCTCATTGGAAAAGATTCTATGTGGTATGAAAGACTGTGGTGCACTAGGTGGTTCGGAACCCGCCTTAATAAACTGTAGCTCCCGCTATTGACCATAGCAGTTGATGCAACCTACAAACAAATAAAAAGAAAGATTAACTTCACATGTTAACTCCTTGCCTTACGATTTAGTTTACGATTTCAGCGATTAAAACATTTTTTGTAATTCTTAATTTCCTAAAAAAGGAGAAACTTTATATCTATTGTACGCCTATATGTTTCCCAATAGCTGTACATTAACAAAACCAAAATGGAATTTTATTTCGATTTAAAGGAAATTAATAGCATACATATTTATTAGACTCTGTTCAGAATCTTCATCACGAGTCTGACACGATATTGTAAGGCAAGGGGTTAATAGGTGCTAAGTCTAACGCGTGCAATACGGTGGTCAGATTGGCGAAAAGCGTGGTTCCGTGCGTCGAAAAGGCGGCAATAAAGTCGCGGCGATCGCTGGGGAATCGTGTTCGCGATTCAAGGAGCAGTCCCGCCTCGTCGGGAACAATGGGCCCGAGCGGGTCCTCTGGCCGTTTCCGCGAGCGAAGCGAGATCTGCGAACCGATTCGGAGCGGGTGCGCGTCGCGAGGAACCGAGGCGCGCCCCGAACCGCTTGCCAAAGTCGGTTATCGGCACGGATAAATGGCCAACGGGTAGGTTACGGGGCGAGTTTTGCAGAGATGCGCCGGCGATCCACGGGTCTCTCCAACAGTGCCGCATGTCGTCGAGAAAAAGAGAGATAGCGAGAGAGGGAGAGTGAGAGAGGGACAGGCGGAAATAACGAGAGAAAGAGCCGAGTTCACCTCCGGAGTCTCTTCGCGTAGCACGGTGGCCGGTGCATTATCATAACCGCATTCCCCTCTGCGGCCCGTAAGGGCCTCCGGTTGCTTCGACAAGAGCAACCCTTTACACTTACATACGTTCAAGGCTTAACCGCCGAGACGGTACCTAACTCAGCCGTCTTGAACGCGCCCTACAACCGATACTTCTTTATTCCTTTCGATCTCCTCAGAATTATAATCGTTACGAAGGAAGGTCTTTATCTCTCGACTCGTATCCGAAATTTTCATTGCAGAACACGAAGAAAGTTTTAATTTCTGAATCATTCTAAATCTTCTCGCGGGATAATTTCCTGCCCGCGACAAGTATCTCGCATTTCTCAGTAACCACCGCGCCGCGAGGCTCCCCGCGATCTAAACGGATAAATTGTTTCCGGTCCATTAAGCATTAGCCGCGGCGTGGCGGCGGGGATTTGGATTCGAGGTTTTCTCCGGGCTCTCGGATCCTCGACGAGGAAACGAATCGAACGAGAGAGAAAGAGGGAGAGCGAGAGAGTCGAATCAGCCCTGTTAAGACAGAAGCGGAACAGAGAGAATAGAAAGATAGGAGAAAGAGAAGAACGGGGGTGGAAAATGGAAGGCGGAGTAGTATCGACAGTCCACTCGACGTCGGCAGCCAGCGTCAGTCCTCTCGTGCCCTACCTGGCCCAAGGGTGGTTTTTAAATAATTCCACTATTTCCATGCATATTGCAGGAAACAATTACAACTGTAATTGCTAATAGAAGATTCCAGGCGAGGCCAGGTTTATCTCGAGGCTGAAACCCGCTCCTTACCCACTCGTCTTGTCCCCTCGTGTCCTTTCTGTCTGTCTCTGCCGCTATTCCAACCCCCGACTCTACTACACCCCGCAAGCGTTCAATCTTACCCATAGAGAACGTCCGATTCCGGCTCGATGGCACTCGCGGAACCTATTACCGGCGAATTAACGACGATATCTTCTTTGCTTTCATCCTTCCTCCGCCGATACGTCGCGCGTCGTCTCCCGGAGATTCCTATTTTATATTTCGATCCGGCTCGACGACGTCGCAGTCCTCGATCTACAACGGTTTTCTCTGCCTCCACTCGAGTCCAAGACTTCTGTTCTATTCTATTTTATAACTGGCATGGTTTTACTGGGGTCCCATGAAAATCACCGACACAGTTCTCACCGACTATGTTCCACCCAGAATAACTTTGGCCGACAACGTCTTTAACCGACAACGACTTTCCTAGACGTAACGTCGTTTCTAGAGATGGTGCTGACATTTTTTTCTTTAACTTTCCTGCACTTTTGTATAACAATATAATTATTACACGATAAGAAGTTAGATGCAGTGAACGCAGTTAAACGCAGTGCACTTGTTTGAGATTAATCCTGATCACACTAAAGTGTTACTTGTTTTCCTGATTTGCGTTTCTGTGCTTGCATGAATTTTGAATT
Source organism: Lasioglossum marginatum (assembly GCA_028455795.1). Taxonomy (NCBI): domain Eukaryota; kingdom Metazoa; phylum Arthropoda; class Insecta; order Hymenoptera; family Halictidae; genus Lasioglossum; species Lasioglossum marginatum. The sequence continues at coordinate 9,545,249 of CM052245.1, read as the reverse complement.
GCTCGGATGGTTTGCGATTCGAACAGTTTTTGCGCACATTTCGGAAGGTTACTCAAATAGATTTTGAGTGGGTACATTCGGATTTGGGACTGACGTGAGTGGCACAAGGACAGGAAAGCTCGAGGCTCGATCTGGCAAAGCGGAAAGAGACAGGGGAGGAAAGATAGACGGCCGAACCGACCGACGCGACCGACCGATGTGGGGGTGGAGCGAGATCTAGAAGGGAAAAAATCAAGCAAATTGGTATGCAGCACACAACAACCGACGGGTGGAACGAAGGGGGAGTGGAGTTAGGCCAGCTAGGGGTTGCTGCTCCTGGAGGGTGGGATCAATACTCTCTCTTTCTCTCGTCTTGCGTCCACGGACCCCGTTGCACGTGCACGCGCTAGACCGAACCTACAGTCCTTTTTTTCTCTCGAATCTACTTCGCCTTCCTTCTTTCGAGCATCTTCTTCCTTCTATTCCTCGTGGTTCTACGCGCACGCCAACAAATCCATGGACCCTCGCCACGGAGGGTTGATGGTGACGGCAAGAAAAGTAGAAAATTCGAAACTGCTAGGAAAATTGCTAATACAGCAAGTCCTCGATTTACGCGGTTAATTCGTTCCAGCGCTTTCCGCGTAATTAATACGATCTGATTTGTACATATTATATGTATGTATTCGCTTGAAAGGAAAATTCAAACAAGCCAACTATGTTCATAGAAACTTGATCACTGTACAATAGCAAACACTTATCTTTGAAAAATCGAATTTCACAGTTCGGAATTGGTTTTCCGATTCGCTTCTAGGAATCCGCTGTATTTTTAAGCAACTCTACCAACCACGAACGAGTGAAAACAGCATGCAGGGTTCAGCGAAAGCAGAGAATTCGCAAAGGAAGAGAGAAGGAAGGACAAAGAGCGTAACCCAGTAGATTGTATTATATGTAGAACAACAGGCGATAATTCGAAGGTGGAGGACCCGAAGAATTTAGCCCCTCGAACGACGCCGGACGGATCATTGGAGTCGAGATTCCCCCGGATACGAAGTTACCGAACTATGGAATCGGGATAATTAGATTCGATTGGAACGGTGGTGGCGGGGCTCGGAACGGAGCGACGCAAGAAACAATAACCCAGCATTGTGTTGTGCTTCGAGCGTCGCGTCGATTCGGAGCCGCGATTATTCCGGGTCGTATATCGACCGGATTTAATGGCCGCCGAAATACGTCGCCGAATAAAATTTTCTTCAAGAGAGAGGGGACGAGGTCCTGCCACTAACCTGACGCAGTCATTCGGGAACAGCTGTGTGTCCCTTCAACTGCTTCTGAAAATTAACGCTGTTCGATCATGCAAAAGAAATATCGTCCCGATTCTAGAGAAAGACAAGATAAGCAGCCATGTATTGAAACTGCGACAGAAGGCAGCTGTCATCTGTTACACAATCCAGGAGCCTCAGAAAATCCGTATATACATACTCCTTACAATTTCATATATTTCATAGATCTCAAAAAATCGTACAAACCATTTCAGAATACGCAATAACAGGAGACTCGTAGGAAGAACGCATCATCCAGCTCGGACAAGCACGAGAAATCGCACGAGCACAAAACGCTGAAGCTCATTCGCATGTCGCATGTCGGATTCGTTAAAAATCGAATAGACAAACATTACAGTGTCCAGCGAAGAACAATAAATCCGTACAACAGTTTTCCCAGATCCCGACAGTGAAACATCGTTTAGATCACTGTAGCTCGAGCGGTACTTGTTGCTCGTCGCCATATGTGACTTATCAGCGTGTTTCATTTAAAGCATCGCCGCCCATATACGGTCACGGCGTTAGCAGCTAATCGCGAACGAAACAGAAAAAAGTGTTCGAGAGAGAGAAAAAGAGAGAGAGAAGTAAGGGAAAATTGTAAAATAGCTTTCAGTTAGAGGCGGGGGATGAAATTAACGCTTGAGGGTGGCGGGGGTACGATAGCCTCTGTAGTTAGCTACTACCCTCTCACTCGCGAATTTCGCGAGAAATTTTGCGCCAGGCCCCGGCGCTAATATAATTACGATATTCAGCCGGCGTAAATATACCGGGGGATTAACAAGCAGTATCCTCGCGGAGCACCGCAACAGGAGGAACTCGTCCCAATTTGGTAGCTTGGCCCGACCCGACCCGACTCCGGCCCGACTCTTTTCGTACGCCGAAAGGGCTGGGAAATTCATGGTACACGAAGGCTCACCTAAGTCATTCCGCTAACGAGGTCATTCCCGCTTTCCCTCCGCTTACTCGATCTTTCTTTCTTGTTCTCTTGCGTTTTCTCTGTTGCTTTGTTTCGTGCCTTTCATCCTCCTGTGTTCTTCGCTCTTCGCCTCGGACTCGCCTCTCTCGCGTCTCTTTATAATTAAGCCATCGCGGATAAGAGATCGTAGTCCGTGTTCCCGACGTGGTAGCGAACGCTCTACGGAAGACCTGGAATTTGTTAGACTGTTTTCCACCGACTGGCGACGCTGCATAGTGAGGAAAACCAAACACGGAGTACGCATTTAATATTCTATTTCTTACGTCAACACACATGTCTCTGGAAGTTCAAATCGACAATTTTACTTCTCAAATCAATTATTGTTAAGCGTGGCAAAGGTTGGAAGTAGTAGAAATGTTTATACAATGTTTCTCAAGGATGTTTTAAGAAATTTATTTCTTAAGTTTGTTGTAGGAAATATTAATAATATTCGGATATTAGGAATGGAATATGTAGTTCATGCTCTATAAAGCGAGTTGGTCCTCGCTGGAAGAAAATATAATAGAAGAAGGTTGAAGGAGTACTTTCACTATCGTACATCTTAACTTCTCCATTTTTATTTCGTTAAATGAATCACTTTGGTTTCGTCGAATTTTTCAGGCTGCACTATAATTTATGCACTATTAAACTGTCTGGTCTCTCGTTGAAGAAGTATCGAATTTTTATATAGCAGCTTTAATTCTACTTTATTTTTACGTTGTTATAGGGAAAGCTTCCCGTGGATAGCCAATAATTTCTATTTTCTCTGTTTATCCGGATCACTTCCTATTCTAGCCGTTCTTATTATTAGTTCTTTTGCGTAGTTTCTGCATTTATTATGCAGCTCTGCATTTCATTATCGGGTCTCTCGCCTCCGACTGATCTGCTTAAATAATTTCTAGAGGAAATAGATATCTAACAATTTTTAGAACAACTTATTGACGTTTCTAATCATATCACATCAATTTTGATATAATGTACATTACAGTTGCGTCAGTGTTTAAATTGACGCTTATATTTTTAAAAGGTTCAAGATATGACGAACAGATATTTTATTTTTGCTCGTGTCGGAAATGAAGTTGACGCTAGATATACAGTAAATAACATTATAATACGCTAGATAAAAATAATAAATACTGATAATAGTTATAAGGTTTGATGACCCTTCGTTTTAATTACTTATTCATCGATTTTTATTCACAATATCGAGACGTGTGAAATCATTGTAGAATCGTCGATCGGGAAGAAAATAGTTGCTCGTTAAAGAAGCGAGCTTGTACGCGCCGCGTGCGTGGCATCGAACGAAGACCTTGTCGTTCCGTAGTTCATTCCGAGTAACCCTATGGATCGTAGTCGATGGTCGAGAATAAAACAGCCACCATCGGAAATCCTAACCCCTAACCCAGTCGAAGAGCCGTGAACCTTTGGCCGCGTGGCGGATAGCGCGAAAACGCTTCGCATTGTTCGACACCGCGTATTATTTCCGTCATCGCCTTTTCCGTGAGACGATTTCCGGCGGAGGGGTCACTCCACAGGAAACAGCCGCCCGAATATTTCCCAGTGATTGTTCCTTATGCTAATCGCGGCCGAAGCGGAATTTTACAAAAGGTCGTAACCATCGGACGTCACAATTTCGTTTAGACTACGCGTCAACACGACTTAGCTTCTTCTTTCTTGTTTACCGCGAAGTTCATTCAATCGTCGGCCTAGTTTATAAACTATGAGACGAGTCTACGATAAATAGAGACAATGTAAACATTTAATATTCTTCATGAGAATGCATTTTTCAATTCGAATCTCCATACCGCTGTTTAATTCTCGATTTCCTAACAGCTACTATCCACTTCAAAATAATTTGATTATGCATTGCGAGACGGTAAATTTTTAACGCTGTGTTTAGCACGATGAAATAACCGATATTTTATTTCACAATTATTCGAATGGTTGAACACATTTCTTTACTTGAGCGCATTTTCTACCTAGACTGCGCTTGATATTTTTGAATGTTTGTACTTGATCATAATTGATTTCCTCGTCTGTTAGAACGATCCTTATTGCAGGATATATTAATTCGACACACGGCTTCAAAGTTAACCACCAGTTCCTTTCCATTCTTCCTTACATCCGACGCGACGGTTTAATAAACCCCGTGACTTTCCTCCATGCAGCATTAACCCAGGACGTGACTGTCCGACCATTTGTTCCACCTTTTCGTCCGTCTTTCTCCCTTTCCGGTCCGCGATTTACTCGCCCTCGTTCGACGAAGTTTTCTTTATCGGCGAAATTCTGCGAGCCGTTTGTCTATCTGCTATTCTCGATCGAGATCGTTAAACCGGGTGTCAGTCAGTTCCAAACCGATCCATTCTCTCAGTCAGTCTTCCGATCTTTAACTCTACTATTAACAGATTGAACCTGCAGTTTTTTCATTTTATACTCTCTATGCTCTTTTAACAGCAAATAATAAAGCCTATTTACCAACGAGAATCCATCAAGCGACTTAAGAAATTGTGAACCACGTGGACGAATCTAAGTGAAAATTTAAGAAAAATGAGTTTATCAGTTATTTCACATCACATTATTTCAAACTAAATTAATTCGATGTAATTTTTAGTTGTGTTAGATAGTGCTTGTTGTGGTGTCGCGTCGATCCCGGAATTGGAGGTCGTATCACGTATAATCAAACTCTTTATTTTGCTCAAACGTTTCTTTATTTTGCTAGTTACAAGACTTGGCTTGCTGTCTCCAAGTCAGACTCGGCTGTGTTTGATATTGTTAGTCGATCGGTAGACGAAACAGTTCTGATCTTGTTATGATCGCATAGAAATTAGGAGAGCTCGAAGATAGGGGCGGTCTTGGGAAATTGGATATGATTGGCTGGAGGCTGTGTTTTAACCTTCGCAAGGTAATGTGGGGTCTCAGAGACACCAGCTTCAGATTTTTGAAAAGAATTTTTATATGAATAAAATTAAATCTGTTTATTTACTTCTTGTCCTGTGTTATCGTTTATCCCAAATTGATTAAAAACGAGGCTATTTATGAAATTCATTTGTCGGGGTCTAAGAGACCCCACCTTACTATTTATGTGTTATTAGATCTTACCTTGCGAAATGGCCAAGAACAGGAGTGGCGTTAGCCCGAATTACGCTTAATTTAGATTGCAAAAAGCGGGGCCCTAAGCTATGCTCTCTCGGGCATTGAAGATAGAGAGGAAAGGGCCAAAGGTCCTAGACGTGCTGTTTTTTAGTGGGTATTGGGGACACCGACCACCTGTGTCCCCCGAGCCACACACTACCCCCCTCGGGGGTGTACGTAAAGATATTTTTCCGCACATATTTAAAGAAAAAAAAAGATCTTGTAGAGGTACATTCAGTTACGGGCAGCTACGGCTATAAAACTATAACCTCGGTACGCTAATGCTAAAACGGTTTGTCGAATATTTTAAATTACGATGGACACGCTATTTTTTGGCTGTGCCTTTCGTCCTTTATGGCAGTCACGGTCGTTATATCGCCAGTAGGTAGGCTAGCTGACCTTCACGATCGCGCGCTTCTCCCTTCGCAGAGGGTTTTACGACGGGACACTTGTTATTTCAAAATTATATACAATTCATTTAATTCCTTTAGTAGATTTAGTGTTAATATCCTTTTCTTACTTATACCACCTCCATAATTATGGGGACAAATGGTCATCATTGAGGTCCATTGAAACGAACAGGAAATAATAAAATAGAATTCAGTAGCAGGGATCGTTCGAACGGCTTCGAGGATCGAAGTGGCGCGTGAACGGGTGAGCAAACGTTCCCGCCGCGATTAGAAATGTATAATGAAGCAGAGGAAATGATCTCAGCAGGGGTACGATCGTGCAGGACGTGGCACGCGGACGTCGGCATGTCGGGAGCGTCACGGTTTGCTATTCCGGATGAGCAGACCGGAAGATCGGAGGCGTTCGGTAGTGCGGGAGCGTCGTGATTTATCATCGGGTCGATTCTATCTGGCGTAAACTGGCAAAAGGTGTTCGGTGACAGGTACCGCGACAGTTGGTATCCGCCCGCAGGGACTGGCAGGCTGCAGTTCAGGGCCTGCAATATGAAAAAAGAGAGAGAGAGAGGGTAGCAGAAAAGGAGAAGAAAAGTCGGATGGTTACGGGGGCCGAAGCTTGTAATAAATAATAATAATTGCCGGTACGTGTTTGCACAATGCGGACCGCCGCTTAGGCTGTCGCATCGGCGCAGAAAGATGGTTCTGGGTTGCCGGCCCCGGCGCAGCGTGTCGAGTTAGAAAGAAAGGACCGAGGATCCCTCTATGGGAAGATTAAAAGAACCGGCGCGCGAGTTGCACGGTGGCGTTCTGCTTCGGATCGTATCGCGCGGATTAAAAATCCCCGGGCATCCTCCGACACCCAGATTTCCCTTGTACGATCTCTCTTTTCCACGATCAGAAAGTATCCATCTGTTTTATCTCTGTCTCTTTCGATCAAGGAACAGGGAAATTCTTCTGAGGGAGGGGCAGACGAGCCACGAAGAATAGAGTAATAACGATATTTACGTATCCAGCGGCGATACTTTGCGCGATACCGGGTCACGCGAGACCGGCGCATCTAGACCTCGATATTTCATCTCCTCACCGGAATAAGAATTCATATCTGCTCCCTCGTAGCTGCGATTCCCTCCGACGCGCGGCTATTCTTGAATACCGAGGACATGGAGCATGGAAAATCCTCCAGCATTCTCGTAGGTCACCGACAGGTTCTTACGGGAGCGAGAACTGCGGTGGATTCAACTGAGATTGCATCTGGGGGCCAGTGGAGAGACTGTGGCGGGAGCCGCGGGCCAAGAGGCCACGCCTACTAGCGGAAAATTCGTCAAACCACATATTCAAGCTTCTAAATGTTCATAGAAACTTCACAAAAATCAAACAAGTTCATAAAAATTAATTTCGGATGAATCTTCGAATGCTTGAATGAAATAGAAAATAAGAGAAGCATGTTCGGAAAAAGAAACAAGAAAAATGTAGGAGTTATTTAATGGAAAATTGGAGATAAATGAAACGAGTGACGCGCATTCAATTACTCGAATATTTACTGGAACTCGAATATTCGTCGATGAGGACACTCTTTAACTAAATAGCAACATCATGGATACATCGAAGCGTTCGCGTCCTTTCGAATCGCCGCTCATTCGCACCCTTAATTAAAAGTCTCCGGTAACGCGACCTGGCCGACCCGGAATGCTTCGTTGTTTCTAGATTTGCATAATTAGCGGCCGAGAGTGTAAAGAGCGGAGCGCCGCGCATCGAGGTCTCTCATTTTTTCAAGCGTCGATTTTTCCCCGACGAAACACTTAAATAGCGAAAATATGTCAGGCGTTCTAACGAGCCGTTTGCCACACTGGGTCAGAATCGTAGAAAGCCGGACAATATGTTTATATCTTTGTTAATTATACATTATTAGAAAATAATTAATTACACAGGAAATACGGGAATAAATTAGGGTCTTAACAAGTTTATCTCTTTCAAATTACAAAGACACAGAGATGGAAACACGCAAGAACATTGATAGAATTCCAAAACGCTATTAATTCGAACTCGTTGAAATTATTGAGAAACGAAACAGACAACAAATTACAATTTTTCTGGGTCAACCAACTTTTTCAGAATTTCAGCTGACTTCTACCGTAAGATTTACGGACGCTAAAATTTTCTAGAGCTCGTACGATATGAAAAATTTGATTTCTGCTGAGCATTTCGCGATTTTGACTCCGTCCGTGAAAAATTGAAAGAGGCCTATGGTGGCCACTTTTGTTCGGGGAAACATAGGGAAATATTCCAGGTTCCCATAAAGGCTTGTATACGGGGGAATATATGCGGCCTAAAATTCCCCTGCGAACGACGGCCGAACGAGGGAATTAAGGATGTCGAAGGGTGTTCGCAGGTTCCATTCTTCCTGATATATCCTTTCTCCCTCTCATTTTGAGAACGGGGACCCGGCCGGCCGTAAAGATAAAAATAGTTTACTGCGGGTATGCGGAACAGCGAAAAATTCGAACCGGCTCGTAAAAACCTGCCGTAATTTATTTTCATATTCGTATATATTGTGCCGCTCTCGTTGCTTCCCACATTCTTCGTTTCGTATCGCTTCTTTTTTTCTCCGACGATTACACGTCGAATTTCGTTATTATTCGATACGTCTCGAGAATATTCTCAAATTCTGTATTCATTTGAGAACAACTTTTTATTAGACTTTTTATTGGTAGAGAACTATCTCTGAAAGTCTAAAATATAAGACAGTGATTTCAAATGTTGGTGATTCTAGGAAATTTTTCGGAAACTGTCGGTTTTCAATGTGGTGGAGCAGAATAGTGACGGCCAAGCAGACGCGCAGCTTAAATGTTTGCCATTTATCATGTTGCGCTCGATTGTCTTCCCGATGACAAAGGATCGCGCCTCGTTCTCAACGGCCGCATTTTTCTTCGGTCCGCCCGGGCACGGTGGGGTCGCTTTTTATTTTGCGAAACCACGTGCGTGCCCGCGCATAACTTTCAGGTGTCGTGTGGGCTTTATCGCGCAGACACCTGTCCTACTTACCGGCTCGTTATTATCGTGCTTTCTTATCTAGTGCTTTCGCGGACGTTTCGAGACCGACGTCGAAACCTGCGACGCTCTTTGGAAACAATAGCCTGCGTCACCGTGGAAAGTCCACACTGAGGACACTCTTTTCAATGATATTCGCTATACAAGTCCCTCGTGAACGTACGGGCACGTTGAGACGTCCATTGACAACCCATTATCGATAAAACTGCCTCAATAATCAATACTATTCTTTCCTTTTTTTTTATTCCGGGATCTGGAGCAACGAAATTGCTGATTATTTAACCAAAAGTGCTAGACGTGTGCAGTGAAAGTGTATTCGAAATGTTGATTTGTATAAAATAATAAAAAATCATCGAAATCAGTGTGTTTAATTTAATAGAAGAAAAATCATATATTGACATTTTCAAATTAAAAATTTTTCAATAACTTTGAATTTCATCTGCTCAATTTTGCTATAAATGCACGAAGATCCGCAATCTAGTTACTAGTAAATAAATATCATAACTGTTTTCAACCCCTGCTTTCAACCCCTTACTTTTGATCGGTGAGGAAATTTTGAAATCTGGGTTTGGTATTGGTGTAAAGTTGACGTTTGTATAAGTGTCACGAAGGATGATGGTGCAAGAATGATCGCAGAGAGCACGATCAAAGGAATCTGCATGCGTCGTAGAGTCGTAGGGGAGTTCTGGTTCGTCGTTCAGGGCGCGCGCCTCGCGTACCAGCTATGAAATAGCATTTAGTTAGGCCCAGTTATGGGATCTCGGCTGATTAGGGGTTATTAGGTGTCGGTGTCCCTGTGTTTCGAGCACGGCCCATCGCAGGGTGCTGTTTAACTGCGGTGCGCGCGTTGTTTTCGTTTCGACGTTTTTGGGCCCCGCGGTCCCTGGCAGCCGCGTAACGTGTTATTACGTGTCTGGCGGTTGGCCAATGGGAGCGAACAGGACAAGCGGGGAACGCCGGAGAATGGAAGAGGAAAGGATAGAAAGAGAGGAAGAGGCCCCACCTCGACCGCAGCAACCCCTTCAGCCAAACCGGGCCTATCTTCGGCCCCTGCCACCAGTGTCTCTCAATAAAAATTATCGAAATTGCTCCGAGATTCCTCCCGATCCACGAGACAATCGCTATATCTCCTGTCAACCGATGACAGCTTCCCTCTATCGCGCACGCACGAACGCGAGGCAAAGTTAATTTGTTAATTGGTTCAAACACAGGTGGGCCTGAAACGAAAAATTTAGGAATACGTTAATCCTTAGCACTAAAAATTGCTGTACCATTATCCAAAATATTGTTTAAATTATAAAATATGTTGCTATCTAATCAATTACTAAACATTTAAGTATTGTATGAGAATTATTCTAGGTCGGAAGGAATGTTTAATTTTCTAGTTAAAGCAGCTCCGAGTGCAAAGGGTTAATCGTTCATTCTTCAACTTTATTAAAAGTTTCATTTTTCTTGGCCTCGAGACTACCAAACTTTTAACATTTTTTACGAAAAGACAGGTTTTCATTGTATCTTTGAAATCTTACTCAATATTTTGTTCCATTTACTTCGAAATACAGTTTGTACGATAAGATGCATTCCGAATACATGCAGTCTTGTCATGATTGCGAAGCAAGCAGTGAATCCAGAGAAGAAATAATTACAGCTCCTGTACCTCGCAATCACGCGTTTTTCATTCCGCATAGAAATATCAGAAGTCTACTGATGAGAGTGTGCATCGTCTCCGGGGGACAACCGACAAACGACGCGACACATGTGTCACCGGTTTCGAACGCGTTAAAGAAATCGGTGGTGAGAAGAGAATCATAGACGCAATGTTCCCGAGGCGTAATGAACTTGGTCATCCCGTCTAGCGACGAGTTAAAAGGCAAAGACGGTCCAGAGAGCGCGAGCCGCCCCGGGCGAATCTTCAGTATGCGAGGATGGGGTTGCGGGTCGTTATCTTATTCAATAGCTGGCCCCCGAAGAGGAGCATTCTTCCGAGAAGCCGATGTAGTTTCGAATAATGGACCGGCGAATTGGGATATAACGTGTCTTAAATTGTCTAATGAGTGACCGAAGGGTACCGTCGGCCCGAGCCAAGGTCACCCGATTTTTTCACGGAAGGAGCCATTATGCGATGCACGGAGAAAATGTTCCTCAAACCCGCACAAACCAGGCCAAACCTTTGTAACATTAACTTCTAGTTTACTCCTATCATCCTGGTTACCTTTCTGATAGTCAATAGCACATGGTTATATTTAATAGGAAATATGTATTTAATAATGGAATAGATCTTAACAAACTATTACATATAATATCGAGCTAAATAATAATCTATTTGAGCCGCGTGCTTTCTCGCTCCACAACGGAATATCTCGCAAATCTCTCACACACTCCCTCGTTCATCTCAATTAGTTGCCGAACATTCTATTTCCTAGAATGTCTTCTCATATTCAAACCATACAAGTTCACAAGTTCTGCCATCTTCCTAGAGCTGTTCTAAAAAGAATCAATTTTGGAACATCATTTCCAACTCTCTTTCAGCATTTGACAAGTTGTTTCTTCGTATGCAAGTGATTCGACATAATTCGTCCGTACTTTCACAGAGTTTACTTCCAGGTTGTCTCTAGTTTCCTAGAACATTTCCTACGTGCACCACAGAGTAGAACAAGTGAACGGAAAAGCTGGCGAGATTTTCGTGCTCGGAAAAGCATCCACAGGTCGAGGACATTGAACGCGGAAGACACAGTGTTCCAGCATCCACACCGCCTACGCACACACGTGCGCACACGGGTTCTCGCAGATTGAACGAGCGAAAGAGGGGGAGAGGGAATAAAACGAAAAATCTGGCCTCGGAAAGCCGAAGGGATTCGAGATGGTCGCGGCGTGGCGTGTCGTGTAGCGCTGGATTGTCGGGAGGTTTCACGAGAGAACGAGACGAGGGTGGAACAAAGCGAGGGTGTTGAACGCAACCGATGTTCACTTATTGGTGGCGTGTCTGCCGGCATGGTGCAGTTACCCGTGGACCGCAGACGCGCGAGCGAGTAGATTCCGCTTGCTTGCTTGCTTGTGCTTGGGCTCCCTCTTTCTATCCGCGTGCGCCTCTATCCGCGTTTGTGTTCGGCGCGGCGCGGCGCGGCGTGTCCGCGTGTGCCTCGAGGAAAGTGGGTGGAGAAGGCCGAAGGGTCGGGAAACAGGTGGCGCCAAAACCACAGCCATGGGCTGTAGCTGTCAAATATTGCGGTTGCTTTAAAAATCGATCGTTCCACACCCCCTTTTCTCCCCGAATACCCTCCACCCTCTATCCGTCAGAACACGAAGAGATTCCAGAAGACACACACGCGGCTTCGAATTTCCCGCAGTCTACTCATCGGTTAGGATTTTCCTCAAAAAGGAACGGTTAGGGTTAATTAGTGCATTATTCTAGTCAGTCACCGATTGCTCAACTTCTTCGCCGCCACGCACGGAGAGACATTGATTTATACGTAGCCACAGCAATCTTGGCCTCACGTCCAGCGAAATTGCTCAGAAACGATCTCTTTTAACGAAATTATAGCTCGCAGAAGAGAACGAGGCCTGGTTCTTGCAACCTGCTATTTTCCCCTAGATTTCGTCACGCGGCTATTTAGCGGGATGGTGTTCCGAGCGTCTTAAAATACGAATAGGAACGGTTTAACTGGACGAAAGTATCGGTTGCGTTCGATGATAGCTTTCTTCTCGGCCCATATGGTCTTGAGGATTTTTAGCTGCGGATGATAATAAGTTGCCATATCGGGGACAAGTTGTTTTCTTGTCTTGGGCACAATGTAAGGGTTTTTCAACAAAACAACGTAATTTTTTAGAGACTTCGCCCTTTCGAAGGCAAAAGTTACAGGAGTTCAAAAATTTCACAAGATACAATTGTACAATTGTAATCTCGCGATTCTTTAATTTTCCGAAGCAGCGTATAAATACAATGAGAGACGTAATAACAATAAATCGTGTAAACAACAGAGGGACTACATTGAATAATTTACCAGACCATTCTACGAACTTGAAGAGCCGACCCAAAGAAAAGCTCGTCCCTGCGGAAGGGTGTTCCCAGCGAGAATTCGAGCGTCGTCGATTTTGACGGAGCGTGGACATTATTTATTTTAACCCTGGCCAAAGAAAGAGAGAGAGAGAGAGAGAGAGAGAGAGAAAAGACGGGGATGCATTCTTAAGAGCAGTCACGTATCTCGGAGGTAGCCGGAGGGTGTCGATGGAAGCCGATATATTGGCATACCTACGACAAAAAGAATTTCTAACGCGCGCGTCCGTATTCTCTAGCTCGCGGAGGACACATCCCCCTTTCGTTCGGTTCGTTCGTTCTTCTTTCTCGTCTGGGAGACGTTCCTCGACGTCTGTCTGTTTCCGTAGACGCTGGTCAGAGACCTGTATCGGTCGAGCACCGCTCAATTGCGAGTGTCGAGGGTGTGATCGATGTCCTTCCGAGTCTGGAATGCGGAACGGCCCCGGAGGAATGGCAAATGACACGGGGTTGATCTGCCGACGGGACCCCTTTGACCGTCCACGATCCCTTGATCGGGGAATCGTGCGAATCATTCTTCAGCATCACTGTTTTCCACGCCTCTTTCCATCAAATACTTTCAAACACTGATAAAAGTATTCAAGGCTCGACGCATTACCTTCTGCACCGATTCAGTTAGCATTTTCGGCAAATATTGGGAGGTGACACAGGATTGACAAAGGATTAATTTGGATCGCATTGTCGTCAACTCATTAAAGTTATTAATGGAATAAATGTTGGTTTGGTTCCAGCACGAACAATTTCTATTTTGTGCAAAGCTCCGCAGTCGACATATGTGTCCAGAATTATGAAAGTGGTCTAAGTAAAAATGAAAAAAAAATGAGTTTATCAGTTATTTCACATCACATTATTTCTAACCTAAATTAATTCAATGTAATTTTTACGAGAAATTGTAAGAATCTGCGATTTGAATGAATCGCAAACAAATCCTCAGGCTCAAAATTTCCAAGAACTAATTTCGCACTAACAAAGTCCCGCAATTTTTTCACAAAGGTTATACAACGGTCCAATAGGAAGATCTCGCAGTGAACCAGTAGATAATAGCAAGTTGCAACGTCGGTCGGAGGTCTCGATCGTAGACCGAGAGCGCTTGCTAACAATCAATGAATTGTTAATGCGGCTGCTTCGGTGCTCGCAGCCAATCCGACGGAAAAGAACTGGCATGATGGCGGGTAACGTGGGTCGGGAACGTTGCAGAGTGGCACATAAAGCGGCGTTCATCACACACAATAGACAGCCGTGAAGCGGAGTGGCCGGCCGCAGCCGTAAACTGGAAATATGTCAAAGATAATAAAACAATTAGCCATAAAACGTAACGACCCCCATGTGTACCGTATATCCGATGCCGAACGGTGGTCAGCAGTAGCAGCAGCAGCCAGCAGGAGCTTCTGGTGCGGGACGTAACGGGGGGAATAGGAGGAGAGTCGCTCTCTGCAACGACACGACGCTACGGTCAGCCGGAAAAAACTTCGCGGAAACAATGAAATGGACGACAGTCGTGTGCTACACAGCGGTTCGATGCGCAGTTCGTCGAGGTTTTAGTAATTGCCGCGAGAAATTCGCATTCTCCTACGAGATGCCGGGCTTTTTTGCACCCTTATTCGCCTAAATGAATTTCTGGCGGGACCGGCTAGCCGCGACGAAATTATGCTACCGATATAAACCGAAGGTTCCGACGAACATTTATCCAAAAAATAGTGTGACGAAGAAATATTTAACCTTTCAGAACTTGATCTCCAAATTCTTTAACATTTTCTTCATTATTTCTGAATGTATACAGAATGTACTTTCATTTTGCCTATGGATCTAATTTCTGAAAGCATTTCAACGATTTCAAAAAGAGAACAGTTCGAAGAAGAAAGTTGATTGTTAAGTCATTGTTTCTAAGTTTTTTTTCAGGGTCAGTGCTCAGCCTTGTCTGTTCAGTCTGCTTCGCTTTCGATGAACAGTCGGAGAAACGAAAGAAGACAGTCTCCACATATTGGCTGGTATCTCCGGCCATTTATCTCCGAATTCATTACTGCCTAGCCGATGCAGCATCTCTCTGCACCTTCCTCAGCTCGCATAACCCCACCGGAAAACGACTGAATGGTTCCTCCCCCTCTGAACGCTTTCTTTTCTTCGAGGAATTCACTTTGAGCGCGGACTGACAGGCCCGCGTCCAGACAAATGTCTTCGGGAACTCGTTTCTTTTCCGCAGACGAATCGATCGGAAAATTAACAGACACGGCCCCCGATTCCTCGTTCTATCTTCCTACCGCCTACTTTCACAGACTTTACTTGCTTTTCTTCAAATTATTCCAATGACGTATGTGCTCATAATTATGAAAGTGGTCTGAGTGTCATCATTTTAAGTTAAATTCATTCGATGTAAGTTTTACGATATAGTCCACAATGAACCATTTGTGATAAATGAATTCATTTAGTGTTAACCCTTTCGACTCGAAGCAATTTTAATTCCGAAATCAAGACGTATCTTTCAACCCAGATCATTTTTATTCTGTGTAATCTTTTTTACATTGTGCACATCGAATTGAACTTGTTTTCTCACGCAACAGTTGATACAATTTATAGAATACAGACGAATTTAATAATATTAAATTGGTTGGTTTATTTAACTTTGAATGAAAAGCCTGTGGCCACCAAAAAGTCATGAAAAGGAGAAGCTGTGAAGTTTAATTACCCCTGGAAGAAGGTTTAGACCCATCAAAAAGGATCACCGATGATCGTCGAAGATCGGTACCAAGGAACGATTTCCGGCGAACGCGTGCAGATGCAATATCGACCACGATGTAAAAGCTTTTTTTCTGTCGCGGAGTGCAACAGCAGCATCGGCAGCAGCAGCGACGACGCCGATGCATTAGCTCCGCAGAACACAATGCTTACGGTGCGTAATAACGGTGAAAAGAAACGGGCAGGATGAAAAGGGCGCCGTGCGGGGAGAAAAGAGGCGAGAAGAAACGTCGGGTTTCGCTACTCGCGGTTCGTTTCCGGGGTCGCGGCTCGAAATAGAAGTTGCAAGCCATTGCTTGACGCGCATCATTCTGGTTTTAGCTTCGGTTTTACGGCCTGCCTACGAGCTATCGGTTCGTTTGACGGCTATGAATCTCCGCGTCGCCGTCGTTGCCGGGTTTTTGACCGCGAGCTGTCACGAACTCGCTTGGCAATTTGTCCGTTCCACCGCGAGAAAAATCGGAAAATTCCGAGCCGAGCTTTCCTTGAAATCCAGGGGTCCAAAGTCGTTTGATTGTGGCTGTGGAGTTAGTGGGAGCATCACTTGGCCCGTTGGAGCATTGGCCACCGGCGAGAGCAACGGTACAGAGACAAAAGGGACCTTAATGTTGAAAAATTGTTTGTTATATAATATAATATAAGCCGAATATGCTTCTATCCCGGAAATCCCATAGGATTAAGTGCTAAAAATAAATGAGTGGCATACCTCCAGAAATAAGCGAGCCGTTGATTCTTCAACGGGAATTATGCTAGTAATTCCAATATTTACGAATAAACTGAGCGCATAACGAGCGATTAGCGGTTCGAACGAGTAATCGCGCGCCCTTAGAAGGGGTTGACCCGAATCGCAATCGGATGATCGTGATTCCCCGAGACTAATCGGTTAATTCGTCGGCGTAGGAAATTCCGCGACCTCTTTATAATTCCCTGTAGCGACATTTCAGTCGGCTTCTGCACAGATGAAGTTGAAGGGTGAGGTCTAAGGTCGTCGTAGCAGGGGTAAGCAGGGCGGCATGCACGAGTGCCGCTCCCGATGGAAAAATTAATAGAATCATTTTGCCGAACTGCTCATCCGTTCCGTTTCAGTCTTGCTTTTCTCTCCTCTTCCTCCTTCCTCGCGGTTCCTTCTCCGTTTTTCTTTCCCGGGGATCCACCAGTATTATGATTCTAAAGTCGAGGGGGGTCAGGGCTCGCGAGAGGGCAGAAGGGACGAAATGGAAAATATAGCTACCCTAACCTCTTATCCCCGACGAACAACTACACTGCCTTTCTTGGATAAGGGAGAGTTTTATACGCTTAAGCAGCCCGGCCGAGATTTGTCACGAGCTGGTTTGCTCGAGCTCTCGTGCCCACTGTCTTCCAACCCCCGAGTCCCTGATAAGAATAAGCGCGGCCAAAGAAGCCGGGAGAGTCGAAGAAGCCGTAACTTCTGGAACTCGTTACTTTGTCCCAGATTCCCTTCGGACGTACCGCGATCTAATTTTCTCCCGAGAGCCGACGACGCGACGCGACGAATTCTGTCCGAGCACACGTACGAGACGTCAACGTGTCCCCGCATTTTATCATTGCGTCGCGGTGCGTCGCGACGACTTTATCACTCGGATTACGATTTTATCAGTCGCTGCAACCAGGAAGCATGACCTCGTTCAACGTTCTTAGAAAATTCTGCGCGTTCACGTTGGAATTAGATTGTTCTTAAATCAACTGTAGACTGCTTTACTCGAATGAATTGTTCGTCCTCCTATTAAATTGTTTATTAATCCCTTCAGTATTATGCCGCAGTCGTATACGAGCGATCCAATTGTTTTGCTACACTTGAACATTTATTTCTACTCCTGTACGGTTAAATAATGTGGTTGGTCAATAACACATGGTTAAACTATTAGAAATAATCTCGAACTAAATGGTAATCTCTTTGAGCCACGTGTTCACCTCAATCAGTCACAGATCATTCAGACTCCTAGAATGTCTTCATATAGTCAAAGCAAACATACCGACATTCACGCCATCATCCACACCATAATATGTTCCTAAAATCAAATCCACCAATAAGTCGTGCATAAATAAGAGAAAATGGAGAATGAGACGTGCAGTGTTCGGTAGGCTTCGTATTGGAATAGTGTCGTTTTCAGGTGCGTCCTAGGTGGTAGTACATTGAGGTCACCAGCCAGCCCAGAAAAAGGATTAAAATAATAGCCGAGGGAACGATCGTTTACACGATATCGCTGCAAGTTTACTAGGATAGCACTCGAGACCAGGACAGGCCGAGTCGAGGCCAGATTCTCGAGATTATTTGCGTTTCCCTCGGAAAGGTGGCGCGAAGCAAAGTCCTGGCCTTCGGTCACTCTCTTCCTTTCTCGGTTTCGAGAGGGTAAAAAAGGAGGATCGTAGCTATAGGAGATGGTCTGAACGCAAACTAAACACCCGGAGAGTCACGGGGGAGAGCCACGAGGCGCCACTGCGACCTCCTACGACCCCGAACCATCCGTCACTCCACGGAATCAATGTGCCAGGAACGAAAAGGGTCGGGTCACGAGTCCGATCTCTCGAGTCGGCCCGAACGACTCTTGTCCCTCCTCCGATCTCGCCGTCCTTTTGTTCGAACCCGGGTTATATTCTCTGTCCTCTCTCTCTCTCTTTCCTCTCGCACACCTTCCTCGCAGACACCATTAGGCTGCTTCTCTCGAAGCATCGAATCCTCCGAAAGAGTCCCATCCGAAGATGACCCCGCATTTTCATTGAAATCGCCCGGCTACCGCCTTCGCGAGCGAACCTTAATAAACCGAGGAGCAATAAACTACTCGATGCTGGTTCGATTCCTACCCTGTTGATCTTCGAGGCTCTTGTTTTCTTTTCCTGTGCTTTTCTACCCTTTTCTGCTTCATCTTTTGGCATTGGTTTTGTTATTCTCTTGTTAGAACACTATTTTTCCTGATTCTTCTTGTGCTATTGTTTTCGCAATTCTTCCCTTGTCGGAGAACTACTCTTTTCTGGTGAAAATGAAGACTCTTCTTATTTCTCACAAGGATCTACAACAGCAGTCTAGTCAATACCTCTTCAATTTTGTTGTTTTATTTTTTCAAGATGATGTTATCGATCGCATCCTGATCAGAGTTCCAGCGACACGTGTGCTCTCTCTACCTGCCTGCACGGCATTATTAGAGTTCCTCTAGCCGTCGCGGGTTGCATTGTTAAACGACAAAGCAGAGAAGGAACAAAGGGCAGCCTGTAGCTTTCTCTGCGCGTGGGCGCGAGAAGAGTCGGCTGGCCTGCGAGAGAGGTTAGGCGATCTCGCGATTTCAGACTCGTCCTTCGAAATATCGAGGTCGGACGTTTCACACAGTGTCTATACGTACTCGCCAACAAGCTGAGATCACCGACAATGTTTTCATCCACATCATGTTTCGTCGACAATATCAACATTCACATCGGATGGTCGACTTCTACTTCGTATAATCACAGTACTGTTGTGGAAACTTTGGGTCGACGAAAACATTGTCGGTGATCTGAAGGTGTCAATGAGTGTCGGTGACTGTCCGACTTCTGGCAGGCCACAGATTCGTCTCTCCCCGGTCTCCAATGCCATTTTCCCAGAATCCTCCAGCCACCAGACATTTCCCAAGACCGCGATCTCCCAACAAGAAAACCCCACTGATTCCAGCTCTTCAGGGTACAGAGTATCTCTCTCTCTCTCCGCGACGAAGCTGTTGTCTACGCAGCAAGAAACTCGTCCATGCTCCCCGCGGGTTCGTACCCGCGTCGAGGAGTCTTGTCGCTCGTCAGAATCGATAGGGACAAAGCGGGGCTGACGCGTCCTACGCTCTTGGATCCTCCTGCAACCTGACCCGCGCGCGGGTACGATCATCGTAGTCATTCTCCTCTTACTCCTCCTCCTCCTTTCGGGTCGGCAATCACAAGCTCGATTCCACGGCGTCATCGTGTCGCGGCCGATGCGTACGAGGGAAAGGCCAACATGAATGGAAAGAGTGAATGGATGGGCTCGGGGTGAATGCATTCGAATTACCAGGCCGAGGAGTTCTTCTCCGACACGGGCCCCAGAACCAGAAGAAGAGAGAGGAGAGGAGGGAAGCCCCGGGACGGTTCAGAGCCGGGTCAACGATGGTATTGTACCGGTACACCCACGATTGCGTGTTTACAAATTGTCTAATCTTGTCGACGAATCGGTACCGGGCCCACTTTTCGTGCCCTCGAGCTCTCTGCCTCGTGCCAGCTCCATCCTCGACGTGTCAGCTGACTGGCGAGGCAGAATCGACACCCACTTTCGGCCCATTCGTTGCCATAATTCCGCGCTTTCGATCTTCCACGGCTGCGTGCTGAATGAAAAGGCCCGAGGCAATTACTCGGTCGCCACCGAATTCTCGGAAGACTCACAGGGTAAATCATCTTCAGAATGATACTGCGAAGGCGCCTCATTTTACGCTCTAAAAATTTTTCGGACCACAGACGATGCAAATTAGGTTGCTTCAACCGTCTGACAGGCAACGTTTGACAGGTTTCACCATTGGTTGGATGATTACTCACATATGCACAAAAGAAGTAATAGTTATGACATTTTCTTGGAAAAATAAAAAAAGCAACCTTTAGAGTTATTGAAAAAGAAAATTTCAGATCTTGTCTTGACAATTGAAGTTCAGAATGTACGTGGTCCGTCCGGAAAGCATCCGATCTTTGCTTATATCTTCGTTTCTAAGTGGCCTAAGGCGGATAGCGCGTATTTATATTAGTGTTTACATGTTTATATGGTTTCTATAACGGACAATACTTTGAAGGAGGGACGCCATTGATATCAGCCAGGAATGATACTTCCACCCGCTACAGCACAAGGTCGAATACTTTCCGGACAGACCACGTATACTGAACCTGCAGCTGCATCTACACGAGCCTGTCATCCCGACGGCTATCGAACTAATATGCTCGGAGCGAATTACAACCGATAGAAGGGCGTAATGAACGGTTGGACCAGTCGATCGTTTCGCAACGAACAGCTCGGATCTCCTCTCCGGTATCGGGACCCGCGCAAGAAGAGATCGGGTCTGGCAGGAAAGGCAGTCCTAACGGCTTGTCCGGTGTTTTGCCAGTTATAATTATACAGGCTCGTTTTTCGTGGGACGATCGTGTGGGCACGCTCGGGCGTGTTGGTTCGGTGCGCGCTAAGAACCAACGCGCCTCGGCTCGGTTCTTTTAACGGACGGCCATAACGCACGACCGGGGTACAGTGGCTTTTTATTGGCTAATTGGTAATTAAGTTGGGTTAAACAGCGGCCAGCCAACGCTTTCTTGCCCGCCTCGAGTCGTTCGGCGACTCGCTAATTTAATTTGCGGTTTCGTCGCGTTCGTCTCACCGTCGAACGTACACCCGTGCTTCTCGGGGGTAGTTCTAGACAACTATGACTCCTTCGCTCATGTTTCCCTATAGCTCCCGTCGCGAGAATGCATAGTTCGTTCTCTGCTTTTTGGCTCTAATTGCCAAGTCCTCGAAATCCTCAAGATCGATTTATATTATCCGCACAGACACGGAACGTAATCGACCAGGCAAATATTCTTCAATGCATTTGAATACAACGGCCTCGGTTTCTCTTAAAAGATTTGGTGGAAAAAAATTGTAGGTTTACTTATCAAAAATTGAAGGTGACCTTGATAATTCTGGAAAAAAGGGTTGACAAAAAATTTCCGATCGAACCGCCAGCAACAGAGTAAGCTGATCTAAGCTGATCTAAGCCGCTTCGTCACTCACCCTGTATATCCGAATTTTTCGTGCGAACTACAAGAACATAGTGACCTACGAATTGATGTATGGATTAAGCGGTTTTGGTACAATTGGACAATTTTGATTTTGCATGAAGTCTAGTGAGGATTAGAAAGAGGTGAATGTGAAAGTGAAGCCTAAATGTCCCCTAAGTTAGATGCAGCCAGGCCAGAGATCCGTCGAAATAAAGACACCCACAGATGATCTTTGACGGTCGCATCCGGTGCGATATAAAAAGGAATGCGACGCGGAGAAGGAAGAAGGTGGAGACAAAAGGACGCCGGTGAACAGGGAAAGAAGAGAGACGGTTCTTCTCGCTCGTCGGGGGTCCTGATAATTGCCGTGCTCTCCAACTGTTATTATTAAGCCGATATTTTAACCGAGGGGACACATGTTCGCGCATATAATTTGCGAAAGCCTCTAATTATGGGTTAGCGGGTACAAGCGCGGCCAGACCATGGCCGAGGGAAGTCCTCCAGCTGGAAGAATGGCGTTAGAAGACGACAGAGGGACCACGGGGACCTGGAAAAAGGGCGAGGCCCTTCTCTCGATTCGCCTACGCACATTTCTTTTTGCACCTTATTATTACTAGCGTCCCGCGATCTCGTTCTCCAACCGATTTCGGCAATGTTCAACATCCGTCGATGTCGACGATGCGCCAACAGATTTCCATTAACATGTACGCCACACAGGCAACACGTCTGTCAAATAGGTATACCCCGAACAATCTTGCATAATCAAAATAATTTAACATGTTCACGCTGGCTATGGTACATGGTTATTCAGAGACGGCATTCAACCATCAGTTTCTTTCTATATTTTAACAATATGATAATGTTTAATCTAATTTTAACAACGTAACAAAATTGTTTCAAAATAGCCTATCGATCATCCGAGGGTCAAGCAACAAACGTCGCTACTTTTAAACAGCATCTTGAAATGAAATTCTTTGAACCAATTACATCCTACAAGCTGGCCCAGCAGACAGACGACAACATCAATCATCATTCCACCATTTCCCAGCGAAACCGGGTATACCAAACTCCCGAATCCCAAGAAGAAGCTCCCGCTCTTCTTCAGCGACAATAAAATCATCAATTGAACAAGCCCTGCCACCACGGTCGAAAACTGTCGAATTGGACCGCTGTCAAAGAGACGAAGAATGCCTCGAAGATCGCAGCAGGGCCTACGGGAGATTATCGGGAGGAAAAGCCCGCGAGTATGGTAGCAGGAGAAGCGATAATCGGATCGAGTGTGTCCGGAGTAACCAGAAATCGAGATCGATCTCGAAAAGAAAGCAAGATAAGTCCCGGTCACCGGGACGAGACCGCTTGTCGATCGCGATTCAACGATCCTCCGCTGCGATCCTGGTTCATTGTGTTCCGGGGGCTCCTGGACGTCGCGGGACATCGGTAGCGTGCCGTGGCTATCTGGCACCTCTATCGATCGCGGTTTTTGTCGGTCGGGGACCGGGTTGCACGAATTATCGTGGCCGGTTATAAATGATTGTTCGAACCCAGCTGACGACCCGACACGTACCCGGCCCGGGGAGAGAAGACGCGGAAAAAGTGCCGGAAAGGAGAATGAGGATGAAGAGGAGAATGAGGACGAGGACGTAAAGGAAGAGGAGGAGAGGTGACGGTGGTAGCGGTTACCTTGCGGCTCGTGTTTCTCATAACTCCGGACCCCGCCGGGCCAGAAGAAGAGAAGCTTTTGAGTGACGTGAGTATAATGACGCGCCTCTGCACCGAGGTGCACATACACAGCGAAAAAGAAGAGGAACAGAGGGAAAGATGGGGGATGAGGAGAGGCAGAGGGGTGGCAACCGCGTCTCGAAGTTAGCCCGGAGGCTTCTTCCCGCCCAGGGAGCACAGAGTAGGAACCGTAAGGCGAGATAAGGAATCTGCGATTTAATCGCTCCTTACCGATCCCACCATTAGGCACCGACCGTGAGCGTCGCCCCGGTGATCGAGGCGTGTACCACTCACGATCGCTGGATCCCGAACGATCCGGATCACTTCCTCCGAGTTTCCCCGCGATTTCTCTCGCCGCTCCGGGATCACTCGCGCCCCTTCCCTCAGGGGAACCGAGGATCGAGCGAGGATCGAGAACTTGGGATCCCGTCGAATCTGCCCACCACCGGCGATGATGATCATCATGGCCCGATGCCTGGGATGTTTGTTTTCTCGTGGGCGGGCCGAACGAGACTCCAACGGGCTGGCTCTCCTTCCAGCACTGCAAGTCACGAGTCAACAATAGTACAAATAATAACAAGACCGCGCGGTGGTCTACGGCGGAGCAGCAGTTTTTGAGTCTAGTAGCTGCTACCCTGGTACCCTAAGGCCTTGTGCACAGTGATGGAATCATTGGGTCTTGGGAGAACTGTGTCTACGATTTTCTTGAAAAAATTTTCCTAGTGTTTAGATCTAGCAACAGTATGTGTTAACCAGTAATAAAACTCCTTAAACAGTTAAAGAGGATGATAGCGGGATCTGCACACAGCCGAAGAACTACACCTGTCTCTGTGATCTCTTTGGCTCGGTTTCCTCGGCAAGACGCTTATCCTTTCCGAAGCCCATCACCCGTAGCCACAATTTCAATCATGCGCCACCCAGAGCGTACACTGTATGTACCACAAGTTCGAAGATTGAAGGATTCCTGCGAGCAGCATCATCCCCGGAAGCGAGATACGAAGTTGTATAGGAAAGACAGTAGTCAGAAGCGGAGATTGTGAAGAGAATTGCAACCGTTCGGAAAGTCGAGCGTTGTGCGCGTGTCTTTATTCAATGTATCGCATTCCCATAAAGTCGAACGGAACCCGCGAGCCATAGGACCGTGAAAGCAAGCAAGCAACCAGGCAAGCAAGCAAGCAAGCAAACCCGACGTCTCGGGCCCGGGTGGTTGCTGTTGCTCCTGCTACTTTTGCTTGCGGTTGCGGCGCGCGGCTATCGTTCTTCTCCCGGTTGAGAGGTGCCCACCCACAACGCACGATCTCGGTCCGGTCTCGCTACCGGTATTGAATCCGGCGCATTGTTTTTCTCCGGTCATGAGAGGAAGAGGATTATTTGCATCGGACTCGAAGCTACCGAGTTGAAGGGAGCTCCGGCCCCGGCTGATATTCAACGATGTTCACATCGTTGGAGAGGCTACTACCTTCGACCGGCCACGCTTCCCGCAGGAGCTTCCCGAGGAGGATGCTAAACCCCAAACCGATCGTGACACGGTGCGAACCGAGGAACGAACAACAATCACCACTCTCTTCCTCTCTGTACGGCCTGCTTTCCATAAGTTTCCCCTGAACAAAATCAGGAAGCAACCTTCTACAAACCTTCTGAAGAGAACGCCTAAAATTTCCTGCTGCAATCCCAATCTCCTTTTGTCATGCTCCGCTCCCTGCAAAGCGCAATACTCATTACTACTGTCTACACGACAGGACGATTACTCATCAGGAGTCCCCTATCGCGGTAGCAAAGATTCGAACTAGGAAGAGGAAGGCGATCGCGTCAGTCGCGCATTGACGCGTAATGGCACCTAATACGGCCACGTAGGGTACCGTCGGAGGGCCGGTTGCAAGAAGAAGGTATAGTTTATAGTGATTACATGGGGTCAGGTCCTGGCAATAAACCATCTCATGGTGGCCGTAGCTATAAGTCTCGGGCCCTGGTCGCGGCCGTTTCCTCTCGTTCGGCCGATGTGTGTGCGATCTCTTTGTCCCGCTCTCACTCACTCTTCCTCTCTCCCCTGGGTTTTCGTTCTCGGTATCCGATCTCCTCTCGGGACGACGACGACGGCGATGGTGGGTTGCCGAGAAGAGAGAATCGCGCCTACGCGCGGGCGGAGCAAAAGCAAAGCGAGTATCGAGGAGAGCAAAACGATCTCAAGAGAGAGAGATAGATAGGAGAGCAAGCGCAGGGAGCGACCGGTACACGAGAGCAAAAAGCACGTGGCTGCGCAGCCATACGAGAGCGCAGCGCCCGTGGAGATCGAGAGCGAGAGTGAAAAGGAGTCGGCGTAGCATCGGTATCAGCCAAGAAGAGAGCCAGCAAGCCAGCCAGCAACCAGCCAGCAAGCAAGCCCGAAGAGGGACGAGAATAATAAGGGAAAGAGAAACAAGAAGAGTCGCGAGGGGAAAGGGAACGAGAAGAGACCTGGCACAGAGCGCGCGGAGAGAGGAGAGCCGCAACACCGGGAGCCATCCTACTGGAATTTAAATAATAATTATAGTGTTTAATATCATACGCACGGGGCTCAGCCTCGAGTGGACCTTTTTCTCTCGCTCCATCCTCCTCCTCCTCCTCCACCTCCTCTTCCTCTCGCTTTATCCCCTTGAACCCGGTCTCTCAGTTTGTCCCGTCTCGTCTCGTCCCGACTCGTCTCGTCTCGTCTCTCGTCCTGTCTCGTCTCTCGTCCTGTCTCGTCTCTCGCGTCTCCTCTTCTTGCAGCACGACGAGAGACCAGAAGCCCACCGGCTGCCGTTCGTCCCTGTGTACGCGCCCAGTAAGGTTCTTCTTCTTCTACCCGTGTCCGTGTAGACACGTGCAGCCGCCGCCGCCGCGCACCGTACAACCTGGCCGGCCCAGTCTGTAATAAGGCATCCGCCAGATTGGAAACCGATCACCGGTTTCCCCTTTGCTGCGCTGTTGCTACTGCTCAACGACGAGCCGAAGATCCGGCTAAATTTGATATTTAAATGGTATCTCGTTAAGGAATAGCCTCCACAAGATTCCCCCCTTCTTCCGCGAAATAAGGGTGAAAGCCTGTTAGGATACCACCACCCCATCTCACTCTCCATCGCCTTCGCCTCGTGGCTCCACTTTCGATCGCATGGTAGCCGAATAGATTTTTAGGATATAGATTTTCGGAATTACGGTGAATTAGCCCGGGGACCGACTCGCGGTGCTAGGATCAGGATGAATGGGGTACGCTGACCTGCGTTGTAATAGCCGTCGAATGGCAGCGGAGGTTTCTTGTTGGGACTAGAGAAGCCAGGAGCTGGATAGGCAGTGGGGAAGCTGGCTAGGAGTAGCTAGAACATGATGGAGCAAGACTAGAACCCGATTAGATCCTGGTGAAGATACGCGGCTCTCGCTGGTCCTTAATAGAGCTAGCTGAGGTGCATATAGCCCCGATGAAAACAAGACTGTTTAGCTACCGGGAGTAGTACGAATAATTACAATAAAATTTTGTTTATAGGAAAGACGTTTGGGTACAGGTTGGCGAAAGGGTTGCTTCGAAACCGGAGACATTCGGAGATCTCCTGACGCAGTTCGGGTGGCAACACGACCGCGAAGAGTTCGCGACCAATATCCTCAGAGCTCGTACAGCTTAATGATCCCTGGCGATCGGAGGCGTCACGGTTTCGCCTTCGGAATCGCTTCCGGGCTGGAAACGTCCGCTTGGTCTCTCTCCCGGCTCGCAAGGTGGTCTACATGGCAGCCGGCGCGCCGCGCCGGTGGATATCGTTCGGCAATATCATTCCAGTGAAGTTTGAACGCGTTAAAGCGTGCAAGTAGTCGTCGGGCCATCGGGGGCCGGCTCATTTGCTGTCGTTCGCTGCCTACGGCGAGGCCACCGGTGCCTCAAAATCCATTAACGTTCGCGCGCTGTGCCGCCGTCGGCCCGGCCAATAAATTTTATTAATACATTCGTGGCGGGGCAATAACGACAGCCGGCATTGTGCTCTGCGAGAAGAGAATCGACTCTCTCTCGGGAGAGCAAGATTCTCGGGGCTGCGAGCCGATCCGCGGACTCTTTCGTCGGAGATTCTGAACCCGGAGCCGTAAACCTCCGGCACGGCGATAATGGCAGCGTTTTGTGGCGTACCAGAACAGCCACTCCGCCTTCCGGGATATCCCGGTTGCCCGGCTTGGAACGTGGAACACGACTAATGCATTTACAGTCTTAAAGCGACAGCGCCGTGATTGCCAAACACATATCGGTACTTCGCGAGGCTGCATACTGCTTCGATTATTCTTGGCGCTAGATGGACGAAATTATTTTTCACCGTTTCTAGCTTATTTCGGGTTTTATTTGTTTTGTACCATTAATGCTTTAAACGTTTGTCGTCCCGACGATCGATTATAGGGTTATAGTTAAGGACGCCGAGACAGAAGGAACAACACGTAGGAGCAAGCGTAATTTTGGATGTTTCGCGTATTCATTTGCGCGTGAATCCGTAAGATTGTTTTCCGGGCGTAATCGCGATTGGAGCTACCGCGAGCCCGGCTGAAAGTTATTGATTTATCGATTGGCTCGTCAAACGATTAGGAGGGTCTCGTTGATTAATAGTCGACGTATGCCAGAAGATAAACTGACGGACAGCCGGTCGTTTCCTTCCTCTCCTTCTTGCGGCTCTTCTTCCCGCCACAGTGCCTCGTCCAGAGCTCGCCTTCGAATAACTCGCGTCATGTAAGTTATTTGTACGGGAGACGAACCTCTAACGACCGTGTCTCGCTTGGAGGATCGATGTTTTTTCCGTTCCTGTTCGCGAGAAAGAATCTCGAACGGATTCTTTCGGTCTGTTGCGCGTCTACGCTTATCCGCGACACGATTACCTTATGCTGCCGCTCTACTGGCGACCCCGTCAAACCATGCAATCCATTCCAACTTGAGACTCTTCAACTGTCATCCTACTATTGGCCATTTATAGTTATCAGTCCCTAAACGCAGTATTAGTTTCAATACTGAACATACAGAGCAAATTACACAATTGGATTTATTTGAAATTTCTGGGATTTTTATATTTCCCAATGCAGCTATCTTTATAATCTAAATAATTCTAAAATAAAAGGTGAATCCTATCAATAGACCATCGGTGGTGGATTTGACGATTTCAGATTTTTAACATTACTCGATCGGCAGTAATGGAAGTTTGCATGTTGTATTTGAAAAGAAACAGAGTTTCGAATGTAAAAAAGTTTATAACGTGGAAAATCGTTTCTAGTTAATTTAGGGGTTGGGTGCGAGCTTTCCTCACGAATCACCGACGCCACTCAAAGTACGATTTAGTTCGGAAAACATTGTTTTAATCGTCGGTGGCATGTTAGCGACCACTCGTTCCATAACGAGCCGTGACTCTCTCTCTTTCTGCTGTGCAAAACGGTCGAGACACGCGACGGTCCACCACCATAATAGAAATTACACTATTACGGTAACGATCGAGCTGGAACGAACGCAATTAACGGCCGCGGGAATTATCTCGCATCGGTCGAGCACCGAGGACTTTGCTGAATGACTGTTTGTTCTATTAATAATTTCCTTTTCAATGCGAAGTCGTCGTCTAGTCAGAGAACTTCAATCCTTTGCACCTTGCAGATTGACCACTGAAGCCTCTAATCAAAACAAATAGGCAGAAAATCTTTACTGAAAGTGACTAGGCTAAAAATCTTTTATAAAATCACCTTTTATAAAGACATGTACTCTCCGTGCCTCACTCGCAATAGTTAGGCCGTGACGGCTTGCTGCCGCATTCCTTTCGAATTCAAAAATCTCACCCCCTTAATGTCCTTCTGTAGAAGTCATCAATCTCTGGCACACTCCAGGTGTCAAAAGACTTCAATCTCGACCACAGCAATGACGTTCAAGGTGCCTGCATTGCATCGGAAACTGCGTTTGATTCGAACGCGGAAGAGCGCGGTCGTCGATATAAAAAGGATGGTGGATTCTTTTTGCTCGGGATAGAAGCCTTAATCCGGTCGGTCCGGCGAAGAAGCGCTTAATAAAGTACGAAGTTATGATTGGCGCGGCCGGCTAACTCGATTAACCTGTCGAGTAATTAATTTATTCAAGATCCCGCGAATCGATAGACAGCCGAGGAGGAGAAGGCCGCGATGATCGACTCGCAGAAGTTCGTCGGCACCTTCCCTTCCCCTCTCTCTCTCTCTCTCTCTCTCTCTCCCTCTCCCCCTCTCCCTCTCACTCTCCCATCGCAGCTTGTTCCCTCCTGAAACTTACGATGTCGTTAGCGAATCCGCTTTTATCGGCTAGCTTTCGACGCGCAGTTATGCTACACACCCTCCAACTTGCCAGCTTGCCGATACCGTTCGATTCGTGAAATTAAACTTTCCTAACGATCCGTACCCTGCCCCCATGTGCTCCTGCGTGTTCCAAAGTCCGACAATGCTTCCGCTTCGGTCGCTTTTCGAAAAATTACTCGCATTCGAACTTTGAAACTCCTCCGAGGGAAAACCGCGGAGACAAACGGGGAGGAGTCGCGATCGGAAATAAGTTCCGGTGGTCAATGCTGGCGCCGCGCCGGGAGTCTGTATCGATATCAATTCCCTGGGATCCCGGAAGGCGACGCAATCCGACGAATTGTGAACGCCGAGTCGCGCTAGAATGATAAATCATCAGAAAATTGTTTTCAACGGACAACGGACGGTGCATGCTTTTTTAAAACATTCGTTGATTTTTGACAAGGCTACAAAACTTCGAGGTGATCCATCTCGAGGTTCCAACGATTGGGTTGGCAAGAGAAGTAATTTTTATTCAAGCAATGAACTTTAATCAATAAAAATATTTCCCATTTTGTTCGATGATCTTTCGCCATCTTACCGGTAGCTTCATAATTCCGCGCTCATAGAACTCATAAATATTCTGGTTCTTATCGGCAAAAAACTGGTCCAAAAATCTTCATAATATTCCGACTGGTATCAAGACGAATCCAACGACCTATAATAATGCAACATTGAACCTTGAAATAACGCTGCAATAGTTTTGGCCAGAAAAAGCGGGGTACTGAACCACTGTGCGGGGGTGAGTGCTCCCTTTTCGGCCAGCGGTCAATCAATGCGATTCAGTTTGTCAAAGAGGGCGATACTCCTGATCAGGGTGAGCAGGGTCTTAGGATAAGGAGTCCGAGGCGAAAGAAAAACGTGTGCGCCAGCCTGTTACGACAAATTGGGGGCCTGGCCATCGTGACAAACTCGTGGCAGCCTCGCCCCCGGAGTATCCTCCGGTGACCTTAGCTCGCGGGTTCATCTTCGGATCCCGCAGGCCGATCTATCGGTTCTCTCTCCCACGACCCTTTGGAAACGGCGCGGAGCATCTCCTCCGGGATACCTCTAATAGCCGGATTATCTGTCCGCTTGTGTTTCTTCCGTCACCCTCTCGGGCCTCGCCCCCCAATAAGGATAACGAGTCCGCGCGGCCCCCGGTCTTTCCACATCTTTATCGGTGTTCCGGCGGGGACGGCAGGTGGACATGGTCCGTTACGACCGATTCATCTCGGCCAACTACCCTGTCGGCCTCTGTCTCCGCTGGCGTATCGCGCTGATCGATCGCTTCCCGGTTCCGATATACAGTTGTTGCAACCCGAGCAAGAGGTGGATCTGCTGTTTTTAATTGGGGGTTTCTAGATTTTGTCGGATCAGAGTAGGTTTTAGATAGATGTAGCGATCTAGACTGTCGCCCGGGTATCTTCATTCGAGGATAGTTGGACGTAAACCTTCCCGGCAGTGGATCGATAGCTCTCTCGGGGGATAGATAATTGTGCCCATAATTATGAAAGTGGTCTAAGTCATATATGTATAGACTGCGGATGTTCATGCAAATTGCAATTTTTGTAGACGAATTTCAAGAATGTGGAATAAATAAAAATCGTATTAAATTCCATCAAATTTTGTACTCTTTAGAAGCCATAAATAATTTTAATCTTAATTTTATTTAGGTGTTTCCAGCTTGCATAGACTTATTGTCCAAGACGGTCTAGAAGTTCATCAAGAAATCCTTCAATTGGACCCGCAGATGCAACGGGCGATTGCGTCGCGTGTCGCCGAGCGAGTGACACAGCAACGTTTTCGACGAGACTTCGATCTCACTAATCCTTGTCCCCGAAGTTTCCTGTTGGGATCGTGACCAGCGGATTTTTCGCGAGGGTGTAACGACGCGGGTCATAGAGAGAGGGTGGTTGCACTACGGTACGTCGAGGAAATCCAAAGAAAAGAAATCTCGACGAAGCCCGCCGAGAAAGACGCAAGAAGGAAAGAAAGAAAGAAAGAAAGAGGAAAGCGGGGAACGAACGTGAGCGGGCCGTAGGAAGAGAGAAACGGCAGCACGTACACCCCGGTGAGTTCGATTCCACGAGTTTAGTTGCAGGACGGGACAGGGCCGCCGCACGGTCGCCGGTGATTAATGATCAAGCCAATCAGATATAGTTGGCCGACGAGGTGCGCGCAAGAGAGAGAGAGAGAGGGAGTGACAGAGTGGGAGAAAGAGAAAGAGAGGGACGCCGTTCTCTCGATCGAACAGGGACGGTACGATGGCCACAGAAAGGTGAACGGCGAACGGAGAGAACGAATATTGAGGATCGAGCGAAACGGAGAAGGAGGAGAGGAACAAGCCTGCGGGGGAGAGACACGAGGAACACCGCGGGAAGGGAAAGAGGGAACGTGAACCGCGGTTGATATGTTGCGCTGTCACTGCGTTGTACCTGCGCCGGCGGGACGTTGCCCGTTGCCTGGATTGTAATATTGTATTGTACTGTTTGTTGGCCCGGTGTTCCACGACCGTCTGCGCGCTCGACAGCCTGTCCAAATACCGCCACTGGTTCGACGTACGTACCGAGAGATAGAGAGAGAGAGAGAGAGTGAGAGAGGCCTGGCCCCGGACGTGTACCGCCTCTGGTCACCCGCATTCCATGTTTACCGGTGTTACACCCGCGATAAGGACCACCCCCTCTCATACCGGGCCGGGGAATATATTATGTCCGGCAAGACGGAGCGAATCGATAAGTCGTGCCCCAGAAACTCACGCGGCCGCTGAATGAACGGGTCGAAAGCGAACAGAAGCCGTACCGCTGGCCCCTGGGGGCTGATCTTACGCGCAGACGATTTACAGTAGGAATTAGAATGTACAGTCAGTGTCACGTGAGACACGGGACGGTAAAGGAGGATACACCTGAAGTAGTAGTATCTGTACTAATTTTGAAAAAAGCAAAGCTGGAGTCGGCGAATTAGGAAATATCTTTACAGGATAGTTTGGATAAAATCAAAAAATTCAGGTACCTACAGATTTCATACAGTTCGTGCAACTGAAAGTACGCTGGAATGCGGTTCAGATAATAGAAGCTCGGTTCTGAGACGGTGAGGTATGATTGACGGTGAATAAAAACTTGCTCGCATAAGCGAGGTGTGGATAAACGTTCTACTGTGCTCGCGACAGGAAATAGGGCTATCGAAAAGTAATCGCAGCTACATTCTTTGCGACTTGTCATTTCTCCACGGTCGATCAAGGATGTCTGCTTCTATGTGCTGAACTGTTAAACAATGCGATAAGTGGGAACAGTATCGTTGCATTCGATTTTCATTCGAAAGTAATCTGTCTTTGTTTGTCCACAAATCTCAGTACCTCGTTCCGGAGAGGTTCTGAAAGTCGTAGGGACCGGAGCAGACTTTGTGCGAATATTTCGCGAGAGAGGCCGGCCGGCGTCGAATCGTCGGGTTCATCTCGCCGGCAACACGGGTCCATACGCGGGTAACTTTCGATTTCGTCCGCGGAGGTTGCATTAAGTGGAAGACCATTGCTTTCCGAGCGTTTATCGGCAACTCCGACAACATCTTTCGGCTCGAGCTTCGGCTTCAACCTCAGCAGCGTATAATCTCGCTGGTTATTAATGGCGATGGTTTGGGAAACTGCTACCGGGCAGCCGGCCCCCTTCCGTACCCCCCTCCTGTCCCTTCGATCATTCTCTCTCTCCCTCCCTCTCTTTCCACATCGTTCCTCTTCCTCGTCGATCCTCTAAATCTCTTCCTCCTCTTTTTCTTTCTCTTCTCTCTCCATCCTTCTCCACCCTCCTCCCGTCTTCGTCTTCTTCTTCTTCTTCTTCTTTGTTCCCGTCGACTTTGCCCTTCTTCTACCCCCACTTAACTCATCCTCGCCCTTCTCCCCCTTCCGCGAACCTGCATTCCGATCGTTGTTAAGGCTCGCCCCGCGCCTACCGAAAACTTTGCGAGCCTAAGCGCGGAGCCTAAGCGCGCGCGCGTCGCTTTAATTGCCTGTCCGCGTGCTGACGTTCCATCGGACCCTTGGTCGGGCCCTCGCTCTGGCATAACACGCGGATCCGACCTCCCTTAATTATCGACCGACCGTCGATTACGCCTCCGATCCACTGGACTTCAGAAAATCACTGCAACGAGAGATAGCTTTTTCCTCGTATCTTCTTTTTAATTCAGAAGTTTTCTACCTCATTAAGACGAAAGACAATATTAAATACACACTTCCACCCGAATCAAATTAGATTTGTACCAAATCGATTCAACGTGCCATCAACTTCTGAGCTATACAATTAAAATCTATACATTTCTTCGTCACTCCACAATCTATTAGGTTGGAGGGAAAGTACTATCGTATAAGGAAAACATTTGAATCAATTTATATGTAAATAATTTCCATTATTTGTAACAACCTGTTGGCATCTTTCAGATAACTGTTCCTGTTCCTGTTCCCTAATCACTCACTAGCAACATGTGTTTTCGATTTCCAAGCAAAATTACCTGCTTATTTCAAGTACGACAGAATTTTCCTCCAACCTAATAATATGTCAAAAATGTAAACCTCTGAGATTCTCTCGAAATATTTTGCACTGCTGGCTAGCGGATTTCAGGTCGCAGAAGTCGGTTCCGCGAGCGGCGTCCTTCGACGAAATAATAAACCGTGGCGATCGAGAAGGCACGGAGGTCCCGGGGTTCAAGCCTCGCCCGGAGATTCCGAGATCGATACCGCGTGTCGGGTCGGAGTTTAATTGAGAAAGTCCGCAACAACGGCGACAGGAACCAGGAACGAGACGGGATCCTCCGTCCCGGGGGCGAAATCTACGGGCTGCTCGTAAATCGGTGGGCCCCGCTCGTGGAAGACGGAGAAAGACGGTGGGAGCGAGAGCGAACCGAAGAACCCTGCTAAAATGACCGTCCCGGTCGATATAAAAGAGCGCGGGAAGTTCATTTAACAGACCATAAAAAGAAGCGAGAGAGGAAAGATAGAGAAAACACGGACAGAAAGAGAGTGAGAGAAAGAGAGAGGGAGAGAAAGCCGAAGCGGCCAAGCACACGGTCTCTCGGAGTGGATGTTTGCCAGCGGCATCAGCCGGTTCTCTGCGGCCCCAACCGGAAAGGGTGCCTGCCGGAGGATTTGGAATTGGGTGCTAGTGTCGGTCGAGTAGGTTAGAACGACGGGCTATCGGTGATCAAGCTTCGGGGTCGGATCCGAACGCTTATCTCGCCGAGAGGAAGGCTTACCGGCGAGGAACGCCGACCAGGACCCTGCCTGATGCTACTCGCGCTGGATCGACCGCAGGATCGCCCGATCCTAATCTGTGACCCGGTCTTTTTCGCGTAATGCTCCTTAAACGTCGGCCTACTACACCGTTTACCCTGGATCGGGTCACTTTTTATCCTTGCGATGAACAGAATAAGACGTAATAAAACAAATTGACGATCTTTCGACCTTGATATTAATTTTACGGTAGCTTTCTTACCGAGGTAGAACCACGCTACGACAGTCGCGACATATAATTTCTTTACACCCCGTACAATCTAGGCACTGGTCCAAATTTCTTTGTTGAGTACACCTCGCGGTGTGCACACAGGTCAATTGCAGATTGTTCCTGCAATAGAGAGTTACACGACCAACCAAACCGTTCGATGAAAAGAAAGCTTGTCTCGAACGATTCATGTCTTTCGCTCATATCGGATCGGTGTCCCGAGGTATCGATAGGTCGGTCACAAGATCATGAAAAGGCCGTTTCGCCGATAGCAGCCGATGGCATTAGAAACCTCGAGACGGAATCGCGTTTACGAGCCGCGCATGACCACCGACAATGGCTAGCGGAAGGCCATTCGTCGTTCGAAGCGCACATTTTCTTTTCTGTTTTTTTTTCTCTCTCTCTCTCTACTCCTCCTCCTTCTCCTCTTCTTTCCCAGCCAGAGAAAAGCGTTTTACCGCAAGTCCTCGATACGCACCGCGACTCCGTCAGGGTTCACACACGCGCTGGGAAAAATGCCAGTTAGCAGTGAGACCAGTCGGTAAAGGCAACTTGCCGAGAATGAGTAATCTTGTCCCGATTTAACCCGTGTCCTCGCTTATTAACGATATCGAGCCGATCCCCCGGAGAATCATTCTTGAAACTTCGTCAAACTTGTCTTTTACTCTTGTAACATAACCGCTTCAGCGCTTGGATGCTTATCTGGACGATCTTATCCTTGACTCGTTTCCTTGAACACTTTCAGCACCGATAACCGGCTTCAATAAAATTCAGGAAAATCAGGACTATTTGGTTGGGGAGGGAAAGTTCTGTCGCATTTTAAAGAAAACATTTGAATCAATTTATAAAAATATATGTTGAATATTATTCAATGATCTAATTTCCATTATTTGTAACGACTTGTTGGCATCTTTCAGATAACCTGGCAATTCCTGTTTCCCAATCAACACTAAACATGTGTTTTCGATTTACAAGCAAAATGACCTGCTTATTTCAAGTACGACAGAACTTTCGAATGTACCACCGAATATAAATTAAACTGAAAATCTTCTTTGTCATCGAAGTCCATGCGAAGGATCAAGGCTCTCTAGATCCCATAAATCCAATAGCCCAGAACAGCCCCACTGCCGATCGGCCGTCCAAAACGCGTTTCGCAGTATCTTTTATGGAAAACCATTCAAGGGAGCCGGTGGCGTAGCTAATGGTGCACTTTGCAGCCCTCCAGCGTCGGCAGGAGTGCAAGCGGAATTAGTGCATCCACGCAGGATGCATCTCAGCGAACGGAAGAAGCTCTTTCGCGCGTCGAGGTCGTAAAGAGCATCTCTGCGAGCGAATTCCGCGGATCGTCGAAAGCGGCATTCCTTGTTACGCTCGCGGCCCACGAGGCATGTCTCTTCTGCACGGACTGGCTCTGATCGGCAGCCGAACTCCGATGATTTTCTGGTCGGTACTTCGGCTGATTGACCGTGGTCGATTTTCCGGGCCGGGTAGCACGGTAGATCTCGCGAGCGTTCGCAAGCGTTCGCGCGATTTCCAGCGAATTCTTTTCCTGTCACCCATGGCTGGACTCGCGTTTTCGGTTTACAACTACCATTGCCATCTTGGGATCCTTCAGACCCGCCAGGTCCCATAGAGAGTCCGAGATTAATCGTCCGTGGAGGAAAGACTGCGCTGAATTTCAGTGAAATGTTCGGCTTTGCGAGAATTGCGAGAATCGAGTCTCGTTCGTCGAACGTCAAAGATCCACCGTGCTGGAAAAAAGAGAGGGAGAGAGAAAGGATGGTGACGAGTATCGGCGTCGAAAATGTTGGAAAACGTTCGACGCGCGGTATTTTTTCCGACCTTTTTTTCCCCCCCGGTCGGAAAACAACATCATGGAGATCCAGGTGCGACGGTGTTTGCGTTAGCAAACCGTTTCCCGGACGGACAGGCTTCGTTGTGGCCGGGCGACACTGATTGCCAATCAATATGCCCATCTCGCTGGAGTCTAATTCGGCAACAATGTTGATCAATCAGTACGCACACGGCCTGGCCGGGAAGCCCCCGTTCCATTTTGCGTTCCGCCGTGTTCCGCTCGCAATCGCGCATCCACAACGAACGAACAACGGGCCGCGCCGCGCCGACCCGTTGTGGGGAGGGAACAAGCAGCTCTCTCTCTCTCTCCTCTCCTCTTCACTCTCTTTCTCTCTCTCTCTCTCCCTCTCTCTGTCTCTTTGCCCTCCCACGATCCCTCTTTCTCTCGCTCGTCCGATGATTTCCGCTTCCGGTCGTACATTGCATGGCCACCTACCACTTCAATTTCTTGTCGCTGTGCTCGAAAAAGTAGAATCCTCTTGCGAAAATCTACGATTCTTCTTTCGAATCTTCTTCTAATTCTGGTTGGTGTTGGATTTGTTAGGGGATAGAGTGAGGATTTGTGGTTAGGGGCATGTAGAGTGACGTTATGGAGGGATGGACACTGTATCCACGTAGCTGATGATTTCTACATTCACTCTAGTAAGTTAGCGATGCCTCGAGGCTATTAAAACGAGCACAATGGTTTTCTCTTATTAATGTCATGTGCTTCGAGGACATAGCGCGACACTATCGAGCAGCGAGCATTATTTTCTATCGGCAGATAATTTCTCTATTTACTTTGCTAGCTTAGTACGAGAGTATAGCGAGGAGAGCGGTGCTGTGATTTTTCTTTCTCTGTGCATCGCTTCACTATAAACAGTCGCATTTAATTATTAATTTAATCACAAAATAAAAAATTCTTGCATTGATTGCAGGACACAGAAGCCAAATAAAAATTGTATTCTTCTTTTAATTATCCTATCAAGCTGAAACTAATACATTGATGTCCTTAAATGTTTTTAACATGTCCACTGCTTTAGATTATATGTATCCATTTCTGTCATAAATGCATAAAATTCGCGATCTAGTGATTAGTAGGCTGCGAATTTTTATGCAAAATAAAAATGGTCTGTGTCGATTGTAAGATACAGGAGCTACATAGAGACTGTATCCTCCTCAGCAATTGAAACATCAAGACTGCAAACGATTCAGATCCTCCGAAACGATCGAGCGCGAAACACGGCCGAGCGGTTGCTAGTTATTGGAAAAGGGCGTCGATCGTCGCTCTCGCCGAGTGACGATCCGTAAAATAAGGAACAGCCGGACACAATCGAGGGCCAATTGTTACGACAAACGGTGTGTGCGCGCCATGGCCGCGCCGTTCGTCCGGTAGTTTCCATCGGGTACAGCGAAATGCTACAAAACGTACGGTACATGGCATATACGCGGCAGAGCAGCCGGGTGTCCGCGCTCGACACGGGCCGATAGTCGCGTCCCTGATTGCATCTCTGTTTGTACGTTCGCGCGTTCCCAGCGAGCACCGCGACGTTGTTCGATTCACGGTGGGACGAGCGAGAGCGAGTGAGAGAGAGAGAGAGAGAGCAGCGTTCCGCAAATCAAATTCGCTGCATCGTTGATTACGGGAACCGGAAGATCGCAATCTTGCCGAGTGGGCCCGCGTAGTCACCGTGCGAGTTGGGCTCCGGACGTCTTCCGGGCGAGCGACGTCCGACATCCGAGACCATTCCGGCCCGATGATTTTTCTTCGAAACCATTACTACCCGCCGATCCGTTCCCTTCGATTCTGGTGCCAAATACTCACGTTTCTGACTAAAGAAATTCGCAACAGAATATACTAAGATTGTATTATATTCTTGGTGTTTTTTGAAGGAACGTGAAATCAATCGTCTGTTTATTTTGGATCTAAAGTGGGCATTAGAAGAATTTAATAATATTGTTATGTTATTTTCAATCTATTCAACATATTAAGTTTGTACAAATATTTACAGTTTGTTGCAATTCAAGTACACTCGCAGGCCGAAATAGAATTCAGTGTAAAATTGTGCTGATGCATACGTTACGAAATAATGAGTGTTATTTAAAAATTGTGTGACACAATTACCAGCAATCTTTCCATGTCTTTCCAAAAGGGAAATCGAAGTAGCTGGATTTATGATCTCCAGGTTAGTCGAGTACCAAGAGTTAATAATGGATAAGTAACCAAGCGAGGAGCTGGAAGATAGCTTCAGGCTTGAAAGTGATCATTGGATTTGTGGTAGAATGTAGTAGAATTGTTGGAACAGGATGTGAAAAGCCAGGTGAAAATGGGCCTGGAAATTTCTGGCGGGTTTGCAGAGAGCTCGCCGGGTTCGGGTACGAGACTGTGTAACCGGGCTGGACGCAGATACGCGTCATTCGTCCGCGAAGGGTTAATTTATTTATCGCGTGGCGTAACACGCGTCGAACGAATCGATTCACCGGCAAATAAAACGCGATGTCGGACTGCCGGAGCCCAATGGACAAATGTCGGGTCTGGTGTTCGTCGACGGGAAGGGTCAGTCGCTAAACCAATACAGCGACCGCTTGTCCGCGACTTGCCCCGTGGAAGATGTATGCCGGCCGGAAGCCATCGTACCCGGAAACCATTACTGCCCCTCTAATTTCTTTACGATCACGATGCCATTGGTCACGCTCCCGCTGCGCTGTGGTTTACGGGCCAGCCTCGCGGTAAGGAAAGGACCTCTTGGCTGTTTTTTACCTTTCCTTTAATCCGCCATCGATTCCTCCCTATTTCTCTTTCTCGTTACAAATTGCCTCGTCCCTTCACCCTCGAAATATTTCAGCCCGAGGTCAGTTTTTCAAAGTAACCACCGTTTACTGCTTTCCGTTCCCTTTACTAGGTAAAACTGGGGCTCGTAACTCATCCTAAATCCGATCGATGGAAATGCCCCGCGGATTTTCGAAGAGAATTCAAATGCGAGTTGTAACAAACATTCAGTTGCGGAAAGGGCGTTGTTTATTTGAGGCGGAGGCCCATTTGAGCCCTTTCACATCGTGAGAGGAGGAACGATAGTCTTCTGTAGCGTTTCTCAATGTCATCGGATTATCCGTCGACGTCGATTCGTTGAAACCAGCAGGCCGTTTCGCTTTCAACGGTAGATCGATAAGGTTGCGCGGGTCGTTGCCGAGTCGTTCGCCGGTTTCTCCGTTCACGGAAGAGTACGTTCGAATTCCACCAATACACCGGTTCCTTCCGTATCTCAATCCGATCGTATTTCAGGCGCGGCGGCGTATCTCGCGTGCGAGAATCGCGGCGGTGTTCTGGCTGTCTGCGTTCAAATTCATCAGCCGAAGTAACGACATTAGGCACGCGCGTTCCTTGCCGGCTTGTTCGCGTTTACGATCGCAGCCGCCCTATTGTTCCGGATAGTCAAAGAGAGAGAGAGAGAGAGAGAGAGAGAGAGAGAGAGAGAGAGCTAGACAGTTTACAAGGGAGAAAGAGAAAGATAGCGGAGAACTCGATAAAGGCCCAGCGAAGCAGGGAGGATCGGTGGTAGCATCGACATCGGCATCGCCGTCAGAGTCGGAGTCAGCACCAGCGTCGAGAGCGTAGACCCCCGAGGCGAAGCGTATAGCAGCTCGCAGAGCAGCTAGCTATGGCGTGGCTTGAACTCTCGGCTCGGCTCTGCTCGGCTCGGCGTGCAATGGCTTGCCGTAGCGTATGGCGTGGCGTGGCCGTGTGCGATGCGATGCGATGACGTGCACTCTGCCGTGGTACACGCTGCCATGCCGCGGCTTCGCTCTCGGCTCTCGGTTCGTGTTCCATGGGGTTCTCTCCCCTTCGGATACGCGGGCTGTTCATACGTGTATCGACGCGGCTCTGTGTTGGCAGAGCGTCGCGGTAGCCGCGCCGGAGAGATGGGATTGCGCGATAGGCCGCGTGTCGAAAATAGAAATATAATCTGATAGGCTCATTGTGCCTCGAGCCACTCGCTGCTATCTGCCACTACCACCGACGAATCGTACTCGCTACCTCGACCCTCTCGCTCACGCTTCTCTTTCTCGCTCTCCACGTTCTCCAACGCGGATTCCCGTCTTTCCTATGACTTGGTAAAGAAGATGGAAAATGTTGCGTCTCGATTTGGTTGGTCTACATCGGAGTTCTTGGAATGAGACAATCGAGGTCCGGAAGTAGAATTGGGAGGTTGTAGTTGGGGCTGGTTCGAATCGACATTGTGGTTTCCGGCCAAGATCAGCGCATGCTGATTGACTGCTATTGTAAATAAATACTTGTGCTCACGGTTTTTAGTTACTGTTGAATAAAATCAGAGTGTAGGTAGCTGTTCCGTGATCGAGTAGGAGGGAGCAAAGTGTCGCTCGCAGTCCTCCATCAGCTGCTCTTACTCGCTGTTTACGCCTCGCAGGATGGACAAAATATCTAGTCCAGCACTGATAACAGTGCTCGGCCGTCGCGCGGAGTCGGCGCAACGCGGCGGCGCTAGCGCGAAGTGGACTCGAGGTACACTTTCTTTGGTATGTAGTCTCGGCTCTCCACGTCGAGAGAGAGTAGTCCGGGGGAGAAGAAGAAGGGCCCTCCGCGTTGCTTTGGTAGGACGGGCATCCGGTGGTAGCTCCCGGCTACTTCGGAGCCGCATCTTCGTCCGCGGAACCCAGACCGCC
This sequence comes from Lasioglossum marginatum, assembly GCA_028455795.1. Lineage (NCBI taxonomy): Eukaryota > Metazoa > Arthropoda > Insecta > Hymenoptera > Halictidae > Lasioglossum > Lasioglossum marginatum. Next base: position 9,503,865 of record CM052245.1, on the reverse strand, counting down.
GAGCCCTGCCGGCGTTCCACGTCTGTTCGTTCTCAGCTCCCTTCTTCGTTCTCCGCGCTTCCTACAAGACGTTTCGGATCGCGAGGATGATGGCCACGCACAGCCACGCACAGCCACGCACAAGCCAACGCACAAACCGACGCACGCACGCGGTGCAGCTGTGCACACGTGTGCGCAGTGCACGTGTGACAGGGACAAGGAGTTCCACGATGGGGAACAGAAGAGAGCGAGACGGACGCAGGCTCGAACCGCTTTCCTTCCTTCGGGCGGTGCAGCTTCTCTCGCGATGGGCACCAGCATTCGTCTCTCTTCAGCGTCCTCGTCGTCGTCGTTGTCGTCGTCGTCTTCGGAGCTTGCGCGTCGTCCTCCTCTCTTCCTACGAACGGAGAATTGAGAATCTCTTCTTCTTCCATTTTCTTCGCTCTTGTTTGCGGACTTCGAGACTTCTTCTTCTTCTTCTTTCAGAGTCTCTCGTTATCTCGAGGACTAACGAAGCGAACGGACGCTGTCCCCAGCAAGTTTACCGCTCCGTCGCTGCCTTGCTGAACCAGTTGATGCTGCTGGAGCCTAGGATTTTTCAGAGGATGAGCTAGGTCGCAAAGACTGCAAGGTTCAAGGAGTTTCTCGAATCTCTATCTTAAGTAAAAATAAAATACTCGGCAATAAAAATTAATAAAAAGAAACACAAGAGAGTCCGAAGAAGGGACGAATTTTCAGCGACCTCGAAGGCGACCCGTCTTCGACGGAGGGGAATATCGAGGGATTCCTTCGAGAAAAACGTCAGAGAAGACGTTGAAACGGCTCGGGGTGGTGTTCTGACATCCTGGTCGACGCGATGGAAAGGACTCGGCTTGACTTGGCAGATGGCTGCCGAGCAGCGAAAGCCTGTCGCGCTGCTTGGTGAGTGACGTCGAAAAAAGAAACGACCAGCAACAGAGCCGGCAGCCGCGAACCTAGGGAAGGAAAAGCACGCCGGTTATCAGGACTCTTGCGACGCGAGCTTCTCTCGACGAACCCTCCTCGTCCTGCGGAGACCGACAACACGCGTACGTGTGTACTGTGTACGCACGACACTGTAAAATTACCGCGTCAAAAACAATTACGTTACACGCGAACAGTTCGCACTGCTCGTCGTCCTCCAGACAATGAAGATAACCAGTCGCCCCCGACCTAGCTCACCCTCCAAATGTTTCGCCAACTCTTTTCGCACACTCCAAACCTTGTCGGTATGTCGCTGATCTCACCCTCTCTCTCTGGATCTTCGGAAATTTTCTCTTCGACTCAATGCTTTACATTTAGTTGGGTCCTCGGTTTAGTCATTCAGCTGTTTCACACATGGTATGTGATTATTAGACTGCGGATTTTATGCATTTACAACAAAAATTTGCACGTACAATTTAAAACAGCGGACATGTTAATAATATTTAAGGACATCAATGTATTAATTTCAGCTTAACAGGATAATTAAAAGAAGAATGCAATTTTTATTTGGCTCCTGTATCCTGTAAACAATGCGAACATTTTTTATTTTGCATGAAGATCCGCAGTCTAGTGATTATCTTTTATTCAACGCTAGAAATACTGACGTTCCCGATGTTTGCTCGGTTGATTGTGTTTATGAACATCGTCGAGACACCTTCTGGCAATTTATCGAGACCAGGTACCCTTCCAAGAAAATGATTTCCCGCGGAAATCCGACGTGTTTCCGTCCGATGAAACTCGCCGTACGAAAAGTTGCTGATTGAAGTCCGCTTCTTGTACGGCCCCAAAAATTTCAACAGGAATTGCGAGGCAGTGTGGCTCGCTATTTGACGGTGTGTCGGTCGAGTGTTGTCGATAGTGTAGATTGCAACGAAAAAGCGTAGCGCTGAAAAATGGTAGAATTGTCGGTCGACACGTTCGAGCCGGGTAATTGCGACGGCGGATCATGAGAGACAATAAAGCGCGTTAATGAACGTTAAACGGTAGCCGGGATTCGTCGGAAAATATTGGAGAAAAAGCTTCCCTTTACGGTGCATCGTGCAATTATCGGCCGGTATTGAGTGTCGACGCGATGCTAGGTGCGTGGTGCGTGACGCGCGCGGCGTGGCGCGGCGCGACGCGTCAAATATTCGCGAGTACGCCGATGGTTGAAAAAGAGAGAGATGGAGAGAGAGAGAGAGAGAGGTAGAGAGGCGGGGAGAGAGCGGGAGGAGCAGGGTGCTCGATAATATCAACGATGTTGGCTCGCTCGTGGGGCGGAATCAGCTGAACGGGGACAGGGGATAGCAGTGGTGCACCGTTGTCGAGTGGAAAGGGGTCCAATCAATCAGCCGCAAATCAGTATGCACGGCACGTTCTCCTAATGCCGCCACTCTTTCATCATATTCATTTGATCGCGACCCCCTCGGCTTGTGCACGCAATCGTTAATGGCGCTGTTTAAAGATCGCCACCGATCGATGACGAAACCCTGCGCATCCGTCGGGGAGGAGCGTTCTGCCTACGCGAGCGAATCGCCTCGCCAATATTTCCTCTTCTGCAAACGAATCTCGCGTCCCGAAACTCGTAGAGGTCGAATCTGGTTTGGTTTTTTCTTGGAAAACAGTCTTGCGGACGTTTGGAACGGTTCTGTGCAATAATTGCCCTCCGGGGCATTGCTTTGGCTCCGTTCAGAACGATGAAGCCACGCCTACTGGAGCTAGATCAATCAGATCCTAGCTGATCAAGTGGGCAATCATTGTGGGGTTAGGAGATGGAGGTTTAGGGGATGTATAGATCCTGGTGAACATGGATTGTCCTCTCAAGCATTAACCTGGGTCTGTACAGGGCAACTAAGCCACGCCTACTGAAGTTAAATCCACCAGAAGTCACCTAACGAAGTCGACAATCTGCAGAGCTAGATTACTAGGAGTTGGAGGATCTATAGCGGACATAGAGTACGCGGAACATGGGGCACTGGCTCTTAGCTCTGTCCAGAGCTAAGCCATACCTCCTGGAGCTGGATCAATCAGAAGCTAGCTAACAAAGTAGAGAATCGTCGTAGTCTTCGAAGCTGGATTTTAAAAGGATGTAACATCATTTACGGTGAATAGAGATTCATATTACGACACACTGTTCTGGTTCCATACAGACCAGCAAAGCCAGTGGAGGACCAATTATAAGATTTTTTGTTTCGAATAACATCGTCCACGTCGACTTACTAAACCGCCAATTTCCTAAAATAACAAAGGAAATATTCCTGATAATTATTTCTAAGTCTTCGTCAGTTCTCAGATCCTACAAATACGAAGAGATCGAGCGCCCATCGACAACAAAAAAGGCGAGCGAAAGAGGGTTAACGGTGGTCCAGGAAGCCTCTAAATCCATCATTAATCCGAAAGGTGTTTAGTAACGACTCGATTACTGTTTGCACGAGGGCTGTGGCTGTTGATTGCGTCTCGAAAATTTTCGAGTCTGTTCCCTGTTGCGATGGAAAGAGGACATCGGTCGGTCATCGTTCGTCGCGGAGCGTTAAACAGATTACGGACAACAGACGGCGCGTTGCCAGAAGGCAAATACGTCTTTGGCTCCGACTGGCACGAGAGATCGAGATGGCAGCAGGCAGAGAACCGGGCAAATACGTAATCCGGATTACGGTGGATCCGCTTAGCTTACCGGACACTTGCGCGGCGGAACGATACGGCGCCGATACCGGTGCCCCGTTTTCCCTTCCCACTCACTCTATCTCTCTTTCTCTCTATTCTTGCCGATCTCCTCTCCTCTCTCCTATCGTACCTCAGGGCGTTATCCTTTTACGGGCTCGAAGAACTTTTTAAGAGGATTGCTCACCTAAGCCTTAATATTTTTAACGAGCGGTTCCTTCGATCGACTATCGCGACAAGAAAACTTCCTCGCCCGAAAATTTACCTGACACGTAATCCCCGAGCGCTGAAAACGACTTCCGGTGCTTCGCCATCGCTGAAGACGTACTAGGCCTACAACACCTGGAGGACCGCTTAGGATGGTTGGACCAATGGTAACCATGCGTCATAGAGAGCTATGAATGGTCGATCGGTATCAAACAAAAATAATCTAGTCCACCAAGCTCATCTGAAGAGTCGCTGTGAAAAATTGCTTGTAGCTAAATATGAAGATCAATCGAAAAGGAGCGTATCGAATTGATTTTTGCATCGTTCGACGCGCATTTCGGTAACAAATGAGGTAACGAGAATGACCAAAAAACGAGTGGCCGTAACTAAGCGCAGGAAGAATAACTGCAACCGGTAGCGCGGCGCTGGTGCATTGAGGAGAATCATCGAGGCGTAAGTCGCAGGAAGCAAATAGAAAATGAGTGGAAGCGGAGGCGGAGGCTAGCGGGGCGAAGAGGGGTAGGTCCAATTTAAGCCGAGCCCACAGCGCAAAAATGCTTCCGAAGGCTCCCGGCTCCGGCTACGGGCTCGGGCTCCGGCTCGGTTCATTAAGTGGAACCCAATAGCGGTTGTTTGCGTTGCCAGACAGCGAATCCGTCGCAAATTGAATGCCATATTGCATACGTTCCGCCCATGGTTCGTGTAGAACCGCGTTCCCGTGGCTTCGGGGATTTCGACGTAAACGCTCGCCGGCCCCCCATTATACCTCCAATTTCGAGAAAATTAACGGATTTAGCTACCGACAAAATAAAGCGAACCGCCAATCAGCCGCGATCGATGGACAAACCCTTTCCTTGACATTGAGACGTTCTGGAGAGAGAGAGACACTGTGTGCTCGAGTGCAGAGACTATTAAGACAGTGAGCGTACAGTACACTTCTCATAATCGCTCTTCTTGTAATAGTTAATTTCTAGATATATGTACCTAGATCTTGGAAAACTCAAGGACACTCATGTTTCTGAATCTCGTCTGCTCGTCAGATTGCTCTATTTTTAGTTTTAGGTTGTATCCCGGAAAAATTCAGTTGTGGTACTCGACGGGGTGCGTTTCGTACAATATGTATCCGGAAAATGGAGGACGAATATCACCGCTGTACGAAGTATAGTTAAAACACAATTACCCGCGCACCCCGTGCATCAACCCCAGGACAGACCACGGCCGCACCGCGCTGTCAAAATAGATAACGTTCGGGGTAAGTCACCCCGAAGTTAAAACCCGTCCCGTCCCTGCGCCGCTAGAAAGAGAAAGGGAGATACAGCGTAGCACGGCCGCTACAGGACCATCCATTTTGGGTTAACGTCGACAAAGTGTGTGCACGAGCGCGGGGGTGGGTGTAACGAGGGGGGTTGGTAGCGCGGGGTTGTCGCGGGGGTAGCCACGGGACCATGATACGCCTCGTGTGCGCGTCTTGCCGCTACGTGAACGGAGTCAGGGGTTGATATTGCCTCTGTCGGGGGTGGCGGTGACGTCACGGGTGATTAACATAAACGATTCGAACGGGCATCCGTTGCCCGGATCAACGGCGCGGCGTCGCTTCCACCCGCTTTGCCTCTCGCGGAACGCTTCTTCGCGCTCCGCAACCTTTTAATCGCTCGCCATTTCGCCTCGCTGGAAGTAAAAAATAGTGCTTTCCCCCCATATCATCGCGTGACCTTCGAACCGCTTCGTTGCGTCCCTATTCTTTTGAGCACTCGCCGTTTCGCATTGGAAGTAAAAAATGGCACCTTTCCTCTGTACCATGCGATCCGCCGTGAGATAGAAAATTTCTACTTGCCCCCTATACCGTCACGCCAACCCTCGAAGATCGTTTCCTCGCGTTCTATAACCTCCTCATCGCCCGCTGTTCCCTTTTTGCTAGAAATGGAAAGAAAAAAAATGACTTCCCACCGTGTCGTCACGCGACACAGTACCGTCTGTGGGCGCACGTGCACAATTTCGAACGAATTTTGACAAAGGGGTGGGTCTTTACGATCGCGGGGATTCGTGGAGGCTCGGCAACCCTTTTATTACGAGGACCGGATGACTATAACTATTTGACGTGACGACATTAGCGGACCTTGTTGGTTCGCCGTGACCATTATTATTCTATAAATGGCTGCGGCAAAGAGAGAGAGAGAGAGAGAGAGAGATATGGATTACGGGACACGAGTTGCATACTTATTGCCTTCCCCTCTATTCGATTCGTCTGTTTTTATTTTTGTCTCTCTTCCTCTCTCGCGCGCGTGGTTATTTTTTCTTTGCTTCTTTCCTTCCCCGTGGCGAAGGGAGCGACTCGCACGTCCCTTTACCGGGGTTTACGAGCCTCCTCTACGACTTCCTCGTGACGCTCCGATGCCGGAACGATGGCTAAACGAATTATGCAGCTACTCTCTTTACTGCCTCCTCTTTCGAGAGCTGTCGGCCGCGATTTACAAGCGCGAACGCTCTGTCGTCCGCGATCACAGATCATTTGCATCGTTCCGCGCGTGCGCGCCGCGTATCGCGAGTCGGTTCCCACGCCTCGTAAAAATCGAATGTCATCGTTAAACCGGCCGACAACCGATCGTAATAAGACCTTTATGCTCGCCAGGCGACGCGGCACCACGAATTTTATCGAAACCTAAACACCTTTGACTCCGTTCCACGCTTTTTTACGTTCGTCTCTCGCTGGCTGCTGTTCAGCACAACTTCTCCTGCGGGACACTTCAGACAGAACTTTACAATTCCAGATAAAATTTTAATGCAGCTAAATTCGAGCCAGAATCGTTTACACGGTCGAGTTTGCTTCAACAAATCTCTAGAAGGTATAACTAGATGAATTTTCTAGGGTAGAATCGGAGGAGGATGGGAGAGATGAACGAATCACCAAGAAGGACACTTCGGTGGCTCGGGGAGGCCATCGAGGAGTCGTGCGACCTCTGTTCCGGTATTTTGGGTGCTGTCGGAGGGTTTGGTCCGTAGGAATCCGAATCCTAGGATCACAAAGCCCTCGGAAGCAGCTCGCGCGAGCTGAATCGGTGGCCGGAGCGGTAGCGATGCATCGAGGAACACGCGTACCGGGACTGTCGTATCGAGGCATCGCGGGGATCCCATGCATTCCGCGATCTTCCATTACAATTGCTAATAAACGCCCTCTCCTGTTCCTCTCTCCTCGTTCTACCGGTTCCACCTCCGAGTTTGCCGCTTACACCAGAACTCGAGGGGCTACGTGCTTCTGTCTGTCCGTTCTTTGCCTCCCCGCAGAGCCTTTCTCTCCTCTCCTCTCCTCGGTCCTCTCCTCTCTCCTGTTGCAGATGTTCTCTGCTGAACCGCAACCACGGAATCCGGGAGAGTGTACCGTCGTGAGAGGTATACCGAGAGTGCGGGCGCCGCGAGAGACTCAGAGATTCGCCTTTGAGGAGAGGGGAAGAATCGGGGATCCTGGAGAACCTGACGAGAATAAGGGAACTCGAAGAGGAGAGGGGCTCGTAGCGGGGAAAACTTTGTCTCATTCATACTTTTGCATTTGAAAGCGGGTAATTTATGCGCGCGTCGAAGTGAAACGGAATGCAACCGGGAGAGAGCAGTGTAGACCCAAAGAGGGAACGAGTTGAGAGCGAGGGAGAGAGACGTCAGGCGTTGGTGAAGGGAGAAAACGACGAGAAAGGGGAACAAACGGCGCCATTATAATAGATATGTTAGCATGCAAACGCTGTCTTTTGTACGCTTTGTCAGGACGACGCGGCGGTGGCGATCGCACAGGTGCGTGATGGACGGTCGATACGCCTGATGGATTGATCATGGTCGAACTGGGATAGGGTGATCGAGATTGTTGACGATCGGAACTTAGTTGTAGTGTGTTCAGCATTGGACCGGAGGGTGAACTCGATCGAGAGGTGAACTTCAGAATCATTGATAATCAAGGATTGCTAACAACCCAGATCGTGGAACCTCAACGCCAACTGCTATGTCCTCCACGTGAAGGAACACCTCGTGGAGTATTTCGCGTACGATCAAGAAGAACCGCGGGGTCCGTGGATCGGCGGGCCAGCGATTGGAATATATCGTGGATGGATACGCCCCTGGGGGTCCGGCGAGTAGAACGCGGGCTGGTAGCGAGAGGTGTACATGTCGGGTTGGGGCAGGGTAGTGGTTGGTATGAGGCGGCGATCGGGTGAATGTGGCGTCGCGTCGGTGACGGTGTCGGTAGCGGTGTCGGTTCCGATGACGGGGGCGGGGAGGAGCCGAGGATCGGCTCCGCTCGGCGAGCGGCTCGACGCGGAGCCGCGCTTCGTGTCTGCGGGGCGGAAGGGGCGGGGGGGGGGGGAGAGGGAGAGAGGCGCGGGTTCGGGACGTTCGAGGGAACGGCGTGCGGCAGTGGTGGAGCGGAGCAGAGCGGAGCAGAGCGGAGGGAGGGGCGGCGGTGGCAGGGGTGTAGCTACTTACCATACTCCCAGTATACCAAAGTCCCGCGGCCGACTCGCTCCGCGGCAGATAGCAGTCGCTAGCACACCACGCTTCTCACCGCCGCCACCGCTCAGGGAAACGCGAGCGAAGAGTTTTCGGCTCGTCGACCGCTTAGACAAAAACTCGAAGGAAATCCTCCTGGTCGGTCGCGACACGCGCGCCCCGTGGGGTGGGGAGGGGGTGAAAGAGTCGCGATAGAAGCCTGCCGCGCTGTTCTATCTTCTCGGCGGGTCGAGAAGCGAGTCGCGGAAAGGCGGGAGGGTCGCGAGGAGAACCACGCGAGAAAGGAGAACGCGAGTGCCGACCCACGACCGCAACCGCGACCATGAACAACGAACGGCAACCCCGGCACGAGACGCGGTTCCGCGTTTCGTGCGGTTCCGGTCACGTCGGTCACGTGGTCGCCGATCTACAGACCTCCCCACTCACCCACCCTCCGCGTCACCCCGCCCCCGCGAGCCGTCGGAGCCCCTAGGTGAGCTTTCCCACCGGGAGCACGGGGAGGGAGTGTCAACGCCGGGACGACGGGTGGGGGCGGGATCGTGACGAGCAGTGGCGGGGAGAGGGAGACGGAAACATCGAGGAGCCGCGCGAACCACTAGCGAAAGAGGAACGTGGAAGGAAGAGAGAGGAGGCGGAGGCGGACGTATGACGACGGGAAGGATATCGCGAGTCGACTGTCACGACCACGTGGGGTAAGTGGACTGGAACGCGTTTTACTTTTTCTTTTTTTTCCCTCTTTCTTCTTTGCCGAATTCGGTGGTGGCGGTGGTGGTGGCGCAACCGATTGTTTCGCACATTTTCGTAAAGCGATCCCCGTAATGGAATCCTGAATGGAATCGATGTAGCCTTGACGCCGCGTGATGTACATGCTCGCGAGAACGTCTTCTGCGATTTCTCTGTTTCGTTAAATGTCATTTAATGTTTATTGCTGACACTTTCGTGGTCATTGAAGTCGTTATTTTAATAGTCTATCGAAGTCGAAGTCTGGTTACCTTAAACAGGCTGTTGATCAATGAAGGTTGCTGCGATCAGGCTGGAAAGAATGTTTCTCGACCGGAGGCGTCCGTCGCGCTATAAATTCCGCCAGCAAGAAATTAAATCCGGCCGCGAAATAAGCGGCGAAAACAGCCACTATTCCCGCGAATCGAGACGAGAGAAAACAAACGAGGGGCCATAGATTATGGGCGGGAGCGGGCAATATGCGAGCCAACGGAAGGCCGTTGTCGGGCCTCGAATCATCGGTTGGCAGCGTCTGCGGACGGGTCCTCGGGCGGACCTAAATCGTATCCTTGGCACGCGGACTAATTGGTCGTATCTCGCGTTAGTCGGCGTGCTTTATCGCATCATCCGAAGCCGGCTGAAAAGAATTCGCGCTCGCCCCGTTCCAACGGGCCGTTTAATGGCCGCTCGCGGCCTCCGTCGATTTTTCATTCTCCGTCCGCCACGTGGCAGCGCACCACGTGCTCCTTCGACATCACTCTTTGCCAAAACATCTACCAACCTCTCCTTTAACCCCTCGCATTCATTCTCTTTAACCCTTAGCGCCCGAGTGGTGACTCTGAGGCACCATTTAAAATTGATGTGCCATTGTTCAAAATATAGTTTACATTATTAACCTTTACCACTCGAATGGTGACTCTGGAGAGAGGCCACTAAAAATTGCTGTACCATTTAAAATATTGTTCACATTATTAAATTGTATCTTCTACGACATTTTTCGGGATAAAGACGTTTTTATCACTGTAACTGTAAAAAAAATGATACGGAAAGGGTTTAAGAAGAGCGTGGCAGTTAGCTGCACCCGGAAAAGGTACATTGATCGCTGTACTTTCGTCGAAACGTTTCAAGCGCTGGCTTCAATCTTGAAAACCGTCGCTCACCGGCACGGCTCGGACGGCGTTTTTTAATTAACCGGAAAAACTGCGGCGTCCGATCGATCGGGTCGCACGTGCGCCGGCAATCGATTTTAACGCGAAACCAATCGACGACACCCAGGGCGAGAGAGAAGAGGTTGGGGGGTATAACTTTATCCTCGCTTAATCGCCTTTTCGATAGGTACGAGCCGATCCCTTTGTTCAGACAATACCTTCACCCTGTCCTCGCTAATGTATGCAGCGTGCCGGCCCCCCAGTCCAACCGCCCTCGTCTCCTCACCCTACCGGTCCCCCCAGTTTCTCGCGCGATGACTTCGGGGCTCCTAGGTCTCTCCCCGAAAGCTGGGTGAAGGGAAACAGAGAGAGAGAAAGAGAGAGAGAGAGAGACTCGTACTCGGTTCGCCTTTATTGAATTTTGGGACCGTTCCAGCTGGAACGGAGAGACAGAACGAGAACGAGAGAAAGAGAGAGAGAGACCTGAGGGGACAGGACGTCTCGCGGTCTCGCGCAGAGAAACGACCAGAGAGAGGCGGCGCTCTACGGTGGGTGGAGTGCTAGCCCCGGAATTAATTCTCATCCCGGTGCATGGCTTTTTACGATATAACTGCGGTTTGTTAGTCGTTATTCACGGCCCGAATTCAATTCCCCGGCTGCCCCCGGGTAGAAACGCCGAGCTACTGCCTTTCTTTCTATGGCGGCAACGGTGACACGCGTCGCGGGTCGACACTTGTATTCCGTGGTCCAAGGAATGAGGTTTGACCCTGATTATGCCGTTGTTCTTATTCTCCAGATGAGACAGGGAACTTTCGAGGACAATTTCTATTTTGCACAAAAATCCGCAGTCTAATCCATCAGACATCGAAAGCATCATTTAACCCCTAACTTAAACTAAATCTACCGAGCACTAAATGTACGCTGGTCTTGCCTTATGAAAATGAAATGATTGAATTAATTTAATGTTCGGGCAATGTTTATATGTAATATATGCTCGAATGAAGAAATTTCGAATCATTCGAATCGTTAGAATGTCGAAAAATTGTAAAATTTCAGACCGGTCATTTGTTTGTCGCTGGTTTAACCTGTTCACTGTTCGCGGTCGAACGTTGTATCCATCGCAGCTCGCGGGCCGTATCCACGGGGTATTATCTCTCCCGCGGGGAGATTAGGGCAGGCGTGGTCGTGTTACACAATGCCGCAAACTCGGCTGTAGAGAACGTGGGGTACAGGATCCCTGGAAAGGAGCCGGAAAGATGCGATGAAGAAAGAAAGTAGACCGTGGAAAGAACAGAGTACGAGGAAGCCCGAGGACAGGCGGGTTGACAGGACACAATATTGCAATAACTTCAATTACGGCGACACGACGGATCGCCGTGGGGTGAGGCGTATCCCCTCGACCCGCCGCGACCCTCTTCCACCCTCCGTGGATCCGCTCGTTCCATTTGTATAGGCGAGTGACACAGACGTCGCGGTCGAATTGGCTGTCGGATCCGAAATGGGGCTACCTTTAAACAAGTGCTTCTTAATAAACCATTGACGCGCGAAACCACCCTCGAAAATTTGCCCCTTGGCGGTCTCGCTTGGCCACTCTCTTCCACCCCCGTCTTTCTGTCGTACTTCCCTCTCTCTCTCTCTCTCTCTCTTCGCGTCGCCAGGGGACGCCCGTTCTCCATTACTTCGTTAAACTCGAAAAGCCAGCCGGTTCTTCCGCCGAGAACCGGCCGCGGACGTAACGAAGCGTTATTCCGTTTTTATTTTCAGGGGAACATTTTGGACAAGAGCCAGACGCGAATAAACTTCGCGCCTCGTTCGCGTTATCCAACCAACCAATCCCACCTCTCCCTGTCCACCACCCTCTGAACTGTGAAATACGCTAGCCGTCAGACGATCCGCCATTAATACCGGAAGATTATTCGTCGCGAGATCGACGAGCCTTTGCTCTTTTGTTCGAGATTCTTCGTTTTCCAACCACCCCGACTTCGACGAGGGCTGCTTCGACTTTAATAGATCACCAGGAGGATGAAGAAATTCCCCGCTCATTGTGAGTCTACGTCTACGACGATCGCTCCTACATATTGATTGCTGGAAAATGCCGTTTCGGCGAGGCTCGATAAAATGAATAATATGAGAGCTTGTTACTGAGCTGGTGATCTTTGTGCATTTACAGCAAATTCGATTCCGGGAAATTTGCTGGAAATTTTTACACGGTTCAACAGGAGTTTAATCGGTCTCTGTGGACCGAATTGTGGCCTGGTTTCATTGATTGGCCTTCAGAAATTTTTCATTCGCGTTGGTGTGCCGCCGTGTACACTTTTGTCCATGATAAAATTTTCTTTGTACAATGTACATATATAGATTTCGGTTAATCTTCTTTTTAAAATGACCATTGATATGGATATTTGATCTTCCGATGCTGCATGATCGGTACAGATGTACCAGATGCTGCATGATGTTGAAGAATTAAAAAGACAATTTTACAAGCTCGAAAGAAGGGGTTAAAATTTTCCGGACACAAAGGGTCGGTGAATTTTTGACTTTTAAGTCCGCGAAGCGAACGGCGATGACTTATCGACCGTTCGAAGCGTGGAAAAATCGTGCAGAGCCTTTTGCCCCGCGGGCTAAGGGTATTTTTAGTGGGGTGGCCACGCACCCCTGTTCGTTCTCTCGCTCGTCCCACTCGAAATTTCGCTCGGGCAGCGCTTTTTTCAACATTTATTTGACAGCTGTCGTCCGCAGTGCGTGCGCGCTTACCTATCGCACTCTCTCGCCACCCCTACCGCTAGAACAAGGGGTGGTTTCCGAGACGAATATCGGCCGCCTTCGACTCCAAAGATTTACGATCCTCCTTTCAGTAATTGCTTCGCGCAACGATCACGAGACTCGCATTTATTCTTTCCTCGGGAATCGGGAAATAAGAGTATTGGATCAGAGTAAATAAACACTAGAAAGGATTTGTTTAATTAATTATTTGTTTTAAATATCTTTGTCTGGTAACAAAAGAGACAACAACGTAAACCCTATATAAACATCGTAAGAGCCGGATAAGTGTCATGAATAATTGCATCAATGAAAAAATTGTCTGCATCGATTGCAAGAGATAGAAACTACATTGAATTTTATTTCTTCCCTTAATGATTTTAATAGAGGGGAAATCATATATTGGCGTCTTTAATTTTTTTATTTTTTCAACAAATTTGAATGTCATGTACTCCAGTTTCCAGGTAAAGATCCGCAGTCTACTCATGAAAAACCAGAAAATAATTATTTAATTGAAACGTTCACCCTTGGAATTACACATACGATTAAAAGAAAAGTTCCCCAATACATTCTTCCCCACTCTCGCGCAAGCTTGGTTCGCCACGCTTCTATGTATTGTACATTGCGAATCGACGAATAGGCTTGATAAGGAGGAGGGTTAAGTTGATCGCGGAAGCGCGATTTGTCGCGAATTCTTGGCGCTCGACTCACGTAAACCTCTGTCACGCGACCGCGGAAAGTATCAACGACAACGGCATGCTCCCGTTTAATTACTCGTGGCGAGGGGCGCACGCGGGGTGCGTGGGCGTAATTCCTCGCATCATTCGCGGACACGCGAAAAATAGCCGCGAAATAGCGCGGCGACACGACACTTTTCCACTTTCGTTATCCGCCGCATCGGAACCGCTGATATCTTAATTCCGCTTACGGGCAGCGATTAGTCGGCCGCGGATGCCGGTTCACGCTCGACGAGGCTCTCACGGCTGCGTGACCGCATAGTGTTCTCAAACAACGAATTCTGCCCGGAGAGAAAACCGAAATTTCATTCTAGAACTGTGTACGTGGATGAAAATAATTCCGAACTTCTGTTCTAATGAAAGAAATTTTAAGTGCCACGATCTTTAGACCTAAATTTTTAAATAATTAATTCTGCATATTTTTTCAAAGAATGAAGACATTTTAGATTGACATAGATCTTGGCAAACATACATTGGATGAGGACTAAGTCCAACAATTTCTTCTACATTCAAAAAATGTGTACAGGCCGTTGAAACTGATTTGAAAAGAGTTTCTGTTTTAAAGTATGCAGTTAGACTTCTTTGATATTCTACGTATACGTATACAGGGTGAGTCACGAAGCGTGATCAGTTTAGCTAAACAAATTTCCGATCGAACCACTAGCAACAGAGTAATCCAAGCTGATCATCAGACAGCGGATCTTTATGCAAAATAAACATTTTCTATCTGATGTGCAACAAACTGGAACAAAATGTAAATTTATTTTCTTTCTAAATACGTTTAATAGGTTGATAATAATATACAGTACTTTCAAATTCTTCTAATCTTTTTGCTGTTTCAAATTACACCTCATTTTTGTCGTAAATGCATCAAATCCTGGAGATGTATATTCTGGAGACGAAATCAAAAATTTCGAAGTGAAATTTAATATTTGAACTCCTCTCTTTGTCCTCTGTTTCCGTTTTGGTCGAATCGAAAGAATTTGTCTGGCGTCGATTTTCCCCGGAAGTGAATCTCGTTGCCCGCGATCCAACCATCCAAAATTCGATTTCGGTGAAGGAGAAACCGGCGGCGCTCGGCCCGGTTGGATTCCGAAGGCCGGACTTCTTTTTCCCCGAGGAAAAAAGAGAAAACGATGTGGATACGGGAGCACGGTGCGCGGCGTGCTCGCGCGCTCGAAACGTGTTCATCGGCTGCGTGCGTGTTGCGTCGCGTCCGAGAGCCTGAGAACTTCGTCAATTAGAGGGAACAATTAGTCGGCGTGGCCGCGATCGAACGCCGCGCCGACTCGCACGGACGATAGGCAATAAGCAATAACGGGGCCTGTGCCGATCAGTCGACTGTCGACGGACCTGTCGCCGCCGCGCCGGTCGCCGAGAGATCATGTGATGCAGGGAACATGATCGCGTTCTGCCATACCATGCAGTCCCTTTCAGAGACGTTTCCCGTGTCGCGCGGCACGTTGCGCAACATTTTTTCGATCCTCTCTACCGATCCGGCATAAATCCCGACGCGACGGTTGCACAAATAATAACTGGTCTGAAACGGTAACGATCTACCGCCGCGACCGATGACGAAATCATTCTTCGGCAAGTCGATACAAGAAACCGCAGCTTTCTGAAATCTGGAGAAGCTGCTCGGATTCTGACGTGGATTTTATCTGGACCACGTAAACAAGAGTATTTTACGATTGGAATTATTCAGTGGGAAAAATCAGCGACTTGCCTTACGCGAAAGATCAGAATTTTTGTATTATTCTTATTTTTTATTATAGAATCGACCTGACCTAATTTGTAACGTTAAGAATTGCGTTGGAACCAGCAATCTGATCGTCACAGCGTTAATTTCTCACGAAATCGCTGGAGGACCGCGGCAGCCTAGTTTCCGGAGCTCGACTCTGGGTAATAAGCTTTCGTTCCGCCGTTCGATTTGCAATTCAATCCTCGAGGTTCCGCGGTGTCGTCGCGACAGGTCTGGTCGCGCAGTCTCGGCGCTCCGGGTCTCATCGAATCTCCAATTACCGGAGGCCGAGAAGACGATGTCTCCGATTTTTCTGACGCTTAGTGTCGGCCGGGACCGGTGCGAGGCGACTCCCGTTGGCGGCGTTCGATAAAAATCGCGTAGAATGTCTGCTCGGCTCCGAGCCTACTTTCCCGACGCGACGAGCGAGCGTCTCGCGTTCCCGTTTCTCGTTCCCGCTTCGTTCGGCTCGAAGGAGGATTCCTTCGATCAGTCAGCGCCGGACACCGGACTGCCAGCCGAAGAAAAACCCGACTGCCAGGCCTCTCGGTCTCTCGCGTACGTGAGTTACGTGACGCTTGATCGGCTGTCGATTTATCGCGATCGTACGATGCGTACACCCGACAACCGGATGCGAGATTCGTTCCTGCCGATCCGTGCGACGCGACGGACCCACGACGTTACGTGATCTGACGTGACGTGACGTGACGCGACGCGACGCGACGCTGTTGCTGCTGCTGTTTGCGAACCGACCAGCCAGGACAAGACCGCGCGATATTCCTCGTCGCTTCTGTTAGAGCGCGATCTTCTTCTCTGCCGTCGCAAGTCGCAAGCCGCGATCGGCCACCGATAAACCCCGCACGCGAAATTCTGATTGTTTTTCCTGAGAGCTCGTCGACCGACCTGCGATCTCTTCTCTTTTCATGTTTATTGCATTGTAGACATTTTATATTCGATTTCTAGTTGTAGAAAAAGCTGGCAAGAGGCCACGATTATCGGCCATCAGTCGAGCTCTAGTAGGCGTGGCTTAGTTGCTCATATTTTCAGCCTGGGCCCTACATTTTCTAAAAAAAAGGTTCTGAACTTATTTTACAGTATATAGAGATCGTTCTAAGAAGGCGATGCTTCACAACTCTTTATTCCACCGGGGCCAAGATACTGCCCCACAGGGCAAGCTCTGGCAATTTCGCTATCGAATGCCGAGGCCCAACACTCAGGAGAGTTCGGTACGTTATGGTAGATCGAGTGTTTGGTGGTTCGGGGCGTTGCTACCTCGCAACTCCACCGTGCCAGGAGTTTCGTAGAGGATCGGCAGAAGACGCCCCGAGGGTTGGATCCCCGTCTAATTTGCCCCCGCATCTTTACGACCGTAATTTCACATTCCGCTGGAAAAAACCGAACTATATTTAGGCGGTCTCCTTAAATAGGCCAGGGGATCGCTCCGCGTTTCGCTTCGTAGCCGATCCGAGAAGCGGTTGCCGCGAAGTCGACGCAAAAATATACGTGAAACGTATTCTCTCTCTCTCTCTCTCCCTTTCTTTTTGGTCGGTGGCTGGTTTTCGGGTGGTTCGTGTGTGGAACGAGTCCGAAAGGGAGATCTACGGGGTCCCGCCGGCCTATTACAGTAATTTCACGGTACGACGTCTATTCCTGCGGTCCACGGAGGAGCAGCACTAATTTCATTAGGGATAAAGATCATCATTATTTCGCGACCGTCCCGAAAATTGCAGGCGTGCCTCTCCTTTTTGCGATACCAGCCCGGGATGATCGTGTTCCGAGCTTCTTCCTGCCGCTGCGTTTGCCCCGAGCCAGGCTCTCGAGCCACGGCAAAACGGTGCCGTCTTTATCGTCGGCCCGCGAAACACGGGAACAAGCCCCGGATACAATGTAATGGAGGCGGACAACACACCCCGTATAGAATGCGACACGCGATCCAGACCTAATTTAGATCCAGACGAAACGAATGCGCGAACCTCCGGTCGCGATCGAGCGCGCCGATTAGAACGAGCGTCTTGCTATGATGGTTTCATTATCAGCAATCGGATGAGGCATCTTAAGCAGGTTTCTAGGCTGATGCATTTGTTCTTCCCGTAAGTTACGTCCTGTCTTATCACACTTTATATGGACAACTCTTCGTATATTGTGCGAAATTTTTATAGAAACTGCCATTTTAATTGCTGTTTATATCCTTGCCTCTTTCACATCGAGGAAACAGACAGAAGCCTGTGTACGTTGATTTTCTGCGCTGAATAGGCGTGGCTTTGTTGCTCTCGACATCGATGGAGCCACTTATTCTTTGACACCTTTAAATAGAAAACATCGTTGTCAATGTCATCGAATACACAGTATAGACAGATGAGAAGTCATGTAAGTTGCTCCATCGAAATCGAGAGCAACAAAGCCACGCCCCTTCCAGACAAGCCACGCCTATTCAACGCAGAAAATTAACGTAAAATAAATTCTCTATAGACGCGACAGCCTCGGGGGGATTTGGTCGCATCTACCGTACAGGGTAGCTATTTTTTTATCTCCAAAGCCGAATGTAAAGAAGGACAGCGGGTGTAAACAGAGACCGCGCGAGGCCGAAGCGACTGCGACTCCGCGTCGCATTAGTAGTGGTTTACACCGATTATACCCGAGCCGAGATCAGATTACACAATGGAGGGGATATTTTTGTTGCGTTTATCGTGTACCGCCTTGTTGCGTTTATAGAGGATTTACTTATACAGGCTTCTGTCTGTTCCCTCGATGTGATTCGTTTCGAAAAATCGGAGAACGCTAGATCGTCGGACGTATCGATTCTGCGATGAACAAGATTCCCTTTTGCACCTGCCCCAGCAGCCTGTCGAACCCCATTACCCGGGGAACCGATTTGCGGGGCTCGTCGACGTCCCGTGGCCCCGCGACGACACCATCGGGACCCGCAGCAGCCCCCCGAGCTCATTCTGACGGAAACAATTGCTGCCGCGGGGCATCATTTACATCATAAGCAATCATAATGATCGAATTTTCGGCGAACGACGATGATCCAACGAGTGGAAAGAGGGGAGCCAATTCAGAAGTGGGTACCCACTTACCCAGCCGTACGAACCAACGAACGAACCAACGAACGAACTGTGTGTGCTCGATTGCGAGAGAGGAAGAGGGTCTCTCCTGACCCTCCTCCACCTCTTACAACCCCATAGCTTCGGGCTACCTGCGCCCGTTTACTCGAGCCGCCAAAAATCCCCCCCATTGGCTCCTCGAACCTGGCACAATCGCCTCTAATAAAAATCCCTTTCGAACGATCTAGCCTGATCACAAACCTCGTTGTACTACAATCTTCAACAACACTCGAGGAGCTGTTACTTTTATACAGTTCATATACCGTTTGTTTACTTATACAAGCACTGGGTTACACTATGCCAGCATTGCAGCATGGGAAGATTAGTGCATAAATAGGCAGTTTTGAAAAAAATGAAGTAGAGTGTCTGTTGAAACATCTTTCGAAGGATTCAGACTGATCGTGACATTGCTCTAGCAATAAAACATGGGAAGATTAATAGGCAACTAGGTAACCGTTTAAGAATTCAGTAGACTGCCCATCGTAATTGGTTAGACTGACTCTTGAAGAGGTCCTCAAATATTCCAGGTTAGTTCTGAATGCCTTGTTACGATCCCAATGCATAGAGAGAAGGTTAATTAGAAAAAAACAGCGTCTCTAATGAACCTTATCATTCGGGAGCAAAGAAGAGTCTAAGGCCCGTCCGAGCGTGTTCGCGACCGGTAAAAATACTCGTGGCCGCTATGTTCCCGAATTTCCGGCGACTGGACGGTCGTAGGCTCTTCAGGGTTGCGTCCCCGGTGTTTTCCATTCGCGTTTTACCAAAGACGGCAACAGCTCTGTTTTGGGCTTCGACGCTCTCTCTCCGTACATACTACGGAGTGCCGGACCTATCAGTATGCGGACCACGAAACGTGGTCTGAGCCTCTGTCCCCTCGTCCCTCTGTCGTTTTCCTTCCTCGTCTCTCTTCATCGGGTCTCCCTTTTTGTCTCTTCCTCTCTCTCTCTCCATTGTCTCTCGTTGTTTCTCTTTCTACAGCGACTCACCCCTCGCGGCCTCCTCGTTCCGTGCGTCTTGTGCCCTCTCGTTTCGCTCGTGTCCGTCGCGAAACGTAGGCTGTTTCCGAGAGAGAGAGTGTTTCCATCGTAATACCGAAACAGTATTGATTGCCCGCCTAGCTTAGCTCCGCCACCTACTGCGATACACTAAACTCGCCTATTTTCTCGACGATCGGCCTGCATCGACTTCTGTCAGCTGGCATGCAGAAATCGTTCGTGCTCGCGAAGGACCAATGATATTCATAATTCGTACAACTTCGATCTGTATCTTTCGAATCTAATTTCTCGTTTTAACCTAGACGTAACCCAGACCCCATTGCGCGATGAGGATTGCCAATAACATTTTGTAATAATCAAATACAGTAAGTCCCAGAGTTACATGGTTAACTCTTAGCACTCGAGTGGTGACTCAGAGAGTCACCATTAAAAATTGCTGTACCATTAAAATATTGTTTAGATTATTCAATATGTTGAATCCTAATCAATTACTAAACGGTTAAGTATTGTATGAGGTATTATATCAATTTTATAGTCATACAAAGAAACAAATTAATATAGAATGGAATTATTCTAGGTCGGAAGAAATGTTTAATTTTCGAGTTAATTTCAGTCTTCTCAGATCTCTGCAATCCATGGATTTTACGTGCGCGATAAAAACTTTTTCGTTATAAAAGTTCAGTTACAAAATCTTTTCGTATTAAGAATAATAAATTTCAAGGAAGTATAATAAATAATTCATTAGTACTAGACTGCGGATCTTTATGCATTTATGGGTTATAAAAATTTTCGAAAAATACTGGAGTATCAAATTCGACAGAATTTAGTACGGTTTTTATTTATTTTCAATCTAAAAATGTTATTACCAATGAAAATAGGATTTCACTTGGCCCCACTTTCTTAAAATTTGTCTAGAAAACTTGAAAATTGCATAAACATCCGCAGTCTAATTATTACAAATGATAATGTATTTCTATGTCTCGAATCGATTGCTTCCGATCGGTTCGATGCAAGATTCATCGAAAGAAAGAGAGAGGAGAAAGAGTCGACGGGTGGATTTTCGGGGTGGATTTGCAAGGTGGACCCCGGTAATCGTTCGAACGGCCAGGTCAACGAGGATTGGAACGATGAGATCAGAGGTGGCGAGGGACGCGCAGAGAAGGCCCGTCAGTCTATATTAAATCGTGGAGACCGGTAATACTTCGGGACTCGGAGCGTCTCTCGATTACCGGGCCTAATTATCTGGCAAGCCGGGATAGAGCAACCCCATCGGCCCGAGATGGAATTGCCGTTCCCACCGTCCTACGAGAGTCACCCACCCTATAGCTACCCAGGTCATTGTTACGTCGTTACTACCCTTTAGTACGGTCCTCGAGCCAATTTCGAACCGCGACGACGACGACGATTCCCGGCTGATCCGTCAACGGCTGATCGAGCATCGGTTTCAATCGTGAAACCGATCCGGACAACGATCAACATTGCTCTGAGCCGCGATGGACGGCCCTTGGATTTGCTCCAGAGCGTTTTATTGGATCCTGATCCTCTTCGATGGCCCTAGAAAGTCAGCCTTGCGTTCTCTAACTGTTATCCTTTTTCTATAAAATCGCTTCTTACAAAAATCTCATCAAATTTCAATCCCTCGAGCTGTCATGAGCTTGAACAAATAAGTTGATTCAATAAATTTCCAGGAGAGCATCGGTATAATTTCGAGGTCTTCTATTACGTCTTGTTTTCGTGATCTCGTGGTATGTCTGCTCGTTGACCAGGTCGTTTAGGCGATTACGTTGGTCCACCTAGCAAATCCAACCGGGAAATCAACCTCGGTACTCTTTCTCCGCCCCAGATTCAACCAATCGACGTCAACCGATTCCCAAACACAGCGGCCACGCAGTTTGACGACTCGGGGGAACGAAGTTTCCTCGATATCCATCGATATCGAGCAGCAGCAACCTCGGAACCGGCACGGTTTCCACGAATTCCCATGAAAACAAGGAAGTCAGAGTTCAGGAGGTCCTGGCGGGTGACCGGGGTCTTTTTCGGCGACATAATGAGCCGGATCGATTGCCGGACATTTACATTACAATGCCGGACACCCCCTGCCGAGCTATTGATACAGGAATTTCGGAAGAAACGGGGAAAAAGTACGGGGAGACTTTCTTTCGACAGAGGGGGAGAGAGAGAGAGAGAGACATAAAGTGGGTGAAGGGGAAAGAGGGAGAGACCGGCACCAGCGGGCTTATTAGTCAGCAATGTGATCTATTTGCCCTGTACTCGCATAAAGAACCTACGTTATTGTGCCACTATGTTACGAAGAAGGGCGTTATTGCCCAATAGGGACCTCCAGTTAGGTCGTACACCGCGTTACGCCGCACGGTTATGGATATCGCTCTCTCGTTCTTTCGCCTACTCCGCCTCCGCGTTCTTTCCTTCTTCTTCTCTCGTTCTTTGTTCTTTCCGTTTCGTTCTTTTTCGTTCCTTCTCTCTCTCTCTCCGTCAACGGCCCCCCTGCCGACCGCCGCTAATACGCCGGTAATTTTTTCCCCATTCCGGATATCGCTTTATTATTTCCTGCCACCGAGCCGCGTTACCATTCCCGGCGAATTCCGCGCGTCCCCGCGAGATCGTGGGAAGGGAACTTCATGAAGCCGATGAGCTACGGGGAGAACGTGTGACTGCGCGACACTTTCCACGTGGAAACCAGGAAAATTCCAGGGATTGTTGTGCTTGACGGGAATTCGAAGGCTTCTGCAGATTTTTTTTTCTCGGACAGAATCGGTGGGGATTGTTGGCGTCTGGATGCAAGAAAGTTGCTAACAATTATTTAGTAACGTTTGGAAACTAGAGAAAGTTTGGGTGTGTTTATAAAGAAGCATCAGTACGCTGTGAATTTAATCGGTATCTGCAACGAGGATTGTATTTGTAGAAATAATATTTTTTTCTGAGGGGGTAAGTGGGGGCTAATTGATGTCTGAGTGGGAGAAATTAATTAGTAATGTTTAAAAGCAAGAGAAAGTTACTTGAATCTTGAACAATGCTTTCACTGGGGTGGGTATAATGTGTTTTTATTCGAATGGATCGGGGGTAGTTTTTGGTATAGTAAATTTTCTTCGTACACTATCCCTGGTCTTGTACTTTAATGGCTTGTATATCTATCTGACTGAAAGTTACTTGGTTTTCTCGATTAACGTTTCAATAACAATTTCAATGATCCAAGAACTCCCCCTCCCCGCAGCATTGTCTAACAATTTTTTAAGGATTATCATTTAAAAGAATATTTTAAGCTCCTCTTTAATATAAGGTAGTTATCAGGAATTCTATTAATGCTTCCGCTAGAGAAAATTAATTTTCCATGAAGTCTCACCTCTGAAATATAGTAACCCTACTCGAATTATTGGAACTCGCTTTGAATATATCTAACCAACGTTCACTGACAATAAGTAAGCGGCTGTCACTGTGATTGATAGACTATGAACCGCTATGTATTAATAGCACTTACAAATTGTTAGCATATTGAAAGCATTATATTATACATAGCATTTTTACTTTAACTTTAATTCCGAGGATTTTCTGGTCGACAAGATTCTCTTTTTTCCGGTTACAATTTTTCTGGAACAATCTACCGGGAATGTGAAACTCGGGATTTGCATAAAAATGCTCAGTGATCGTATACCTGTACTTACTGAAATAACTACGCAAACAAGTAGTGCACTTAAATATTCGATTTAGTGGGCCATTTATCTGAAACTTAGCAGTAAAAAATGACTAAATATACTGTCTATCCTAACACATTCGGTGACTTGCTAGATACGATTGTGGAGGTGTTTAGCAAGAATCGAAGAGTGTCGCAAGGTTTCCGAGGTCGATTTTTTGGGCTATTTATCCAAAACTTAGCACAATAAAATGACTATACTCTCTATCCTAATACATTCGCTGACTTGATAGATGGGAAGTGTTTAGCAAGAACCAAAGGCAGAAGAGCGTCGTAGGTTTCCCGGGGTCGATTTTGAAAGTGAAACCCGCGTAGAATCGGAGAAAGCTGAGAGACCTAGGCGCGTTTCGTTGTTGGAGGACGGCGTCGAGGCCTCGCAGGGCCATCGATGGGACTCGGCCAGCGGTTTTTCGTGCGTCGAATTTTAAACGGGTCTCTTCGATTGAACAAAAGTGACGGTATCGACTTGTCGCCTCGCCTCGCGACGGCCACCTTACGCACCCGTACTCGACCCGAGGAAGGTGTACCAGTACGTATGTGCACGCGCGCGCATTCTCCTCTACCTATCTGAAATCTACGCTGTCTGGCCTCTCGGGAGCGAAGCGTGCAGAGGAAGAGGGTCTGCCATATCTGGAGGAGAGACCGTCATTCCTAACATATATGGTGTCTCGAAACGACTGTCTCTTGGCTTCCATTAGCTATCGTTGCTTCGGTTTCTTCCGCGAGGATGTCTGGGTCCATTATTAACAATACGAGTCGACGATTAATCCGACGAATGATCGAATTCTCCGAATACCGTTGCGAAAGCGGATCCCGATTCAGCGCGAGGAAACGCGCAAGGTTTTAAGCCTGGCAGCCGATGACGCGATTCTACACCTCGCCAAAACCAGAGGCCACGACATGACGGCTGGATCCGATCGGACGGAAGCCGATCGCGTGAGTCAGACGCCGATGAATCCGCGGGATGCTAAACAATGCCCGTCGACCGACCAAAACCGACAATGCCATCGAGAATGGAAGCCCTATCGTCGATCTATCAGCGATGATCGCACGCCGAGTGGCCCTGAAACGTCCAAGCTGATCGAAAAAGAGGCTCAAATTGTTCGCGTGCGATGGGAATGCTGTGCCGATCTGCTGCTGTGCACTGTTCGTCGAAAAACAATTAGAAGTACATTAATAATTATTGGATAAATTTGTGGAATTCGAATACCGGATCTCAGATTAGAATAAATCGATTTTGATTTACTGTTCGTTGCAGTTGATGCCATAGAAAATAATTCTAATTACTCGTCTGCATCGGTTGCAAGAAATGGAAATTAAATTGATTGTTATTTCTTCCTTTAATGACTTTAATAGAGGAGAAATCATATATTGACGTCTTCAATTTTTTTAATTTTTCAGCAATTTTGAATTTCATCTACTCAATTTTGCTATAAATGCACAAAGATCCGCAGTCTACCAATTACATTAATAATTATTGGATAAATTTGTGGAATTCGAATACCGGGTCTCAGATTAGAATAAATCGATTTTGATTTACTGTTCGTTGCAGTTGATGTCACAGAAAATAATTCTAATTGCTTGTTTGCATCGGTTGCAAGATATTGAAATTAAATTGATTGTTATTTCTTCCCTTAATTTCTAAATTTCTCAATTTCTCAACAATTTTCAATTTCATCTACTCAATTTTCCTATAAATGCACAAAGATCCGCAATCTACCAATTACATTAATAATTACTGGATAAATTTGTGGAATTCGAAAACCGGGTTTCAGGTTAGAAGTAATTGGTTTTGATTTAGCACCGGAGCACGGAGGGTGGCTATAGTTTGCATCGTTTCGAGGAAGTGATTTTCACGGACAGATAAGTAGAAAAATCGCGTTCCAACTCATCGATCGCATCTCACGATCGATTCAACTTTCTTCCACGAGTCGCTCTGGAAATCTGAACATTGTTCGATCGATGTTCCGCAAAAACATAAGTCTGTAAAAGCTCGAGCGGAATGCCCGGCGCGATACCGAGCTCGTTACCGATCTGTCGCGAATTATGAAGTCCTTAGAGTCGGTCGATGCGTTTTTTCGTGAATCGCGATCGCGAGGTGTTGTCCGATGGCGCAGCAGGCTCCGGACGATCGCTGTTATTTAATCTTCGAGAGTCTCGTTACGCGGCAATTATAAAGCCCTCTCAAATCGATGACGAGTTTTTTAACCGACTGTCTTTTTTCTTGTCGTGGACAATGAGAGAGGAGCGAACCGAGACGGAGAAAAGACGAAGAGAAAATAACTGGTCAATTTTATTGTTCGTTCTGAAATAATCTCGAATATAGTATGAACTTCTAACCGGGCTTCTATTAGTACGGGAATTTAGAAGAAGCGGCGAGGCAAGCGTAACCTTGAGTTACACTATAATAACTATAGCACTATAGTCGCATTTAATTACATTGGTTCTTCACCGCTCTTATGACACTTATTACAACATAATGTACATTACAGACTATTACAGAGTATAGTGAATAACGAAAACGTTAGTAACATTGTTAAAGAAAAAGAAATTAAGAAGATCCTTAGGCACATAGGTTACAAGTATTTAGAAAGGCTATCATATGCACGCCATGATATTAGATTCAGTTATTAAGCAAACGATGACAGCGGTAATTGAAATACTGCTTTGGAAAGGTTTTGGATATCTGTACCCTTATGCTAACTACAGTAGCATTGACACAGCGGATTTCGGAGGCGACGCGAGCGCAAAAGTGACACTATTTCGACATCCATGATTACGGGTTAATGGAATAACCGCGTCGACGCGCAAGACGGAGCGTATCGTTCGGAAGCGAGCGCAACGGTTCTATCGGTCTAGTTCTTTTCCTCGTCGATGGAGACGTTACGGGTGACCAGGGTGACGGCTTTCAGCGTTCCCGATGACATTTTCCGCACGATTCTCCCGGCTCAAGGCTCGAATGGCTTGGTGGAGGATGCCGAGGAAAAAGGGCGAGGCGCTGCACGGTGCCCGCGAAGCAGCGAAACGCTTTCGGAAAATCCATAGCGTGAAGGAATATACAGGGTTCCAACGTGGCGGAACACAATGGCGCGTTGTTAGAAAGGTAGGGCGATAAGAGCGAGCAAGAAAGAGAGCCATCGCTGGAGGAGGAAGGTCTGGGAAAGCTGGAGAGAGAGAGAGAGAGAGAGAGAAAACTAGAGGAAGAGAGAGAGGGAGAGTGAGGAAGAAGGAGAGAGGAGAGCTTGCGGCGTCGGTCCTTGCCCCGAGTACGTGCTTCGAGTGACAAAGCTTCCAGCATGAGACCGACCGACCGACCGACCGTGCGGACGCCGCGCCGCACGGAACGATACGGCGCATCAAGGTCCTCCACGATCGATAGGCACACGCTCGTCCAAAATCTGACACTCCTCTTCTCCATTTCTCTTTCGCCAAACCTCCCGCTCCCATCTCCCCGAAAACCGCATCGAGATTCGCGGATCTTCTCGGTGCACTCGCAATTTGAAAGTACTCTCGCGTGAACACATATCCTCAGAATAATATAGCAAACTGGAGAATAAGATCGTCATGAATGAACACGGGCGATAGCAAGAGTGTCACCGTGCTCAGCAACACGACACCTCCTCCATCAACAGAGGCACTTTGATAACCGGTGGGGGTCTTCGTGGCCGAGTACCTGCGAGCAAGCGTGAACTGGCCCGAAGCGTTTGACGCGCTTAGGCAAATGTGGCACCCACTACCATGACTTGAATGGGGCGAGAGAGATCAAGAGAACTCGGGAGAGAGAGAAAAAGAGAAAGGACACGGGGCGGCGAGGGCAGAAGGCCATGTGATGTATTTGTAAAAAGGTGTCGGCTTGGAACTAAGAAGGCCCGCTTGAACTGCGCCCCGAGGGAGCGTAACCGGCAGCAGGGAGGTGGCAGATAAAAGAGAATTGTATAAAATGGGGTGTACGGCCCCACGAGGCTGGCCAAGGGGGGGCACAGGGGGGGTTGAAGGGAGTTGGATGCCCGTGGGGCACCCTGGAGGTGCGAGCCACGCCATTTTACAGCTCTCGAGCTCTCGTGAAATCGACCAAACGAAGCGAGACAGGCTCGGGACAGGCTGCGAGAGCGAGAGAACGCGAGAGAGCTTCGAAAGATGCGAAGAGAGGTGGCGGAAGGGGGACGGACGTCGATCCGATCTGTCAAATTTCATTTCACGGTCCCGGGAACCGACACGTCCGGCTCGATGGGGCCAGATACCGATCTGCCGACACCTACGTACATACGCGCGCATCAACGACCAGCTTCGATCCCCTAATCTGTCACTGTATACTCCTGCGCGACGCAGATCCTGCGGATGATCATCGGGACGCGTTCCTGATATAGGAGACACAAAAATGTTGGGCCCCGATCGAGCAACCTGACCGATAAATTAGATCGCTCGAGGCAGATAACGATGGAGATATTCTGACGGTGGTCGATTCGTTTTGCGATACTTCGGCGAGGCAGAAGTCGCTGTTGGGCCAACACCATGACAATACTTCATGCATTGTCTAAAGCTGGACTTCTACAACATCTTCAAATCTACTGTTGATTCGCAATTGAAATTGCTGTTGAAGGCAAAGTTCAGTCGTATTTTAAAGAAAACATTCAATGATATAATTTCCATTATTCGTAATAACTTGTTGCCATCTTTCAGATAATTTCATTGTTTCCCATTCACTCACTAGCAACATGTGTTTTTCATTTACAACAAAGAGACTATTTTAAGCAGAAGTTCCGAAGAAGAATGTTCCAGAGATCTCAAAAAGCGGATCAGGTATCTTTTTTCGAAAAAAGTGTGATTCAGAACACGAAGCTGTCTTTCGATCTCGATGTCCATCGGCGACGAAGCGAGTCCGATACGATTATGTATCCCCGTAACGAGTTTCCTTTTTTTCTCTCTCAGGCGTCCCAGGGCCCGCCCTTCGACCTAACGAGCGTAATCTTTCATCAAAGCACGGGAATCTCTTCCTCTCTCTCTCTCGGTCCCGAGGAGCGATCGTGATCGCAACACCCCCAGACATTTGATCGAGCGACAGCTGTCCCCGCATCGAAAACCAAATTATATGCTCAAAGGATCGGCGATCTCTATTTAGATTTTTATCTGCGGCCCCGGTGATGCAACGCACTGACAAAGTGTCAGCGAAACAACCGGCCGAGCCTTGATCGTCTTTGGTAACGGGCCTTAATAGCGGGACGTGTGAACCTCGAACGGCATCCGATTTCCTCGCAAGGTTTAATCGCGTTTTCTTCGGGGGACCGATAGAGATCTAATGGGGGCGCATACGGGGTGCGTTTCCCCATAGAAATAACGTTTTCGGACGTTGTCGTCGTCGAAGGTGTTCGATCGGAAAAGCTGGAAGCTAAATGTTCATAAAAGAAAGATGGAATTTTATTTCATCTTCGTACGATACTCAATAAATCAATAGATTATTAAGTCTAACGAATATGAATGTTACACGTTATACGTTTGTAATCAATATTTAAGCCTAAAAATATTTAGCCAATATTTAAGTCAAATAAAGCCATACAGCATATATAAATTTTCTTTTCTCTTCTACGACATTCTTGGGGATAAAGACGTTTTAATCGCTGTAACTGTAAAGGAAATGTTACAGCAAGGGGTTAAAAGGAGACTTTCTAATATCCAATCATCTTCATCAATCACTTCAATCTGAAATGCTTAATGATTCGCAGCAGTAAACAAAAATAGAGATTGATAAATGAAAGAACAAGAATCAAAGTTTATTTATTCCGCAGCAACGGCCGAGCCCCGGTAAAAAGTCCAGAAAATGATTTGAACCGCGTGGTCCAGTTCCGTGGCGATGACCGTAGTGTCCGGTGCAACCGATTCCTTTTTTGCCCCGGGCTCGCCTAAGTGGCGAAACGAAGAAGGGAAGCTACGTAACGCAGAAACATAAAATTGAAAAGTTTGACGTACGGCGGTTTACGGGAGTTTTAGAACGTAGTAAAGTCGCGCGTTATTTCCCTTTCCGCGGGTCGTTATATTTTTCTTCTCGCAGTTCACGGGGCTCTCGGCGAGTTTTTGTCCTGGATGTCGTTGTCCGTTCCCGGGCCGTTTGTCGTTCGAGCGAATCGTCCTTCTCTGTCTTCCCCTTTCTATTTGGCTGTTGGTCTTGCTTTTCGTCGATTTTACGAGTCTCCGTCCTCCCACTTCGGCCGCCACTTTTCCGCGAGCCATTGGCCTTCGCGAAAACTGTCTCGCCTAACCCTTAACCTGTCACGTAAACAAACGCGTGAAGTATGTGCGAAGCAAATAAATAAAGAACTTAACAGATCCCAAATATTTCTTACAAACTTGAAGCATTAACGTTTCTTTCAGTGATACTCTAATAGAGACAAACTTGCGTTTAACAAATTCATACAGCTCTGCAGTCCGACTTAAAACATAGTGCTAAAACAAACTACAGTATCTTCGGCACGTCATCTAAAGTACACGAAGACTCGAGCAAAGTCTCTGGTGCAGCGTTTATTAAAACCCGATGTAAGATATTCTCGGATTCGCGATTACAAGCGGCCGAAACGACTTCGTTTCCTCATCGGACTATAATTAGTACGGGACCAGAAATTTCGTGGGATAGAATCGTGGTGGTTGAAGGGACGAGTCTATGAAAGAAGTTGTTCGACATTCCGTGTTCATTGAACGGCCGCATTCCATTCGGGGAGGATCCCCGCGGAACGGTTAATTATCCTCGGATTTTTGGCTGAGTATCCGAGCGGCAGCCCCGTTCGAGGTCGTCCACGAGGGTTTGCCGAAGAAGAGAGTCTGGGCCTAAGGGGTTAGCTCGATGAAGTTGGACTCGCTAATGAAGCTTGTCCCCTTCCCCTTCGTCTAAACGAGTCATCGCCTCCGCTTCGGATATATTTTATTGCGCGGCCGGTCTGGTTTATTATCGCCACGGTCTCTTCTTTCTCCCCCGCAGTCTCTCTCTCTCCGCGTGGACTCGGGCTCCACCCTCACTCCCCCCGGGATAGTGAACGCGTTAGGCGTTTCTGGCTAGATCGCAACCCTTCCATTCCTCACGCCCTGCGATCCACCCTCTCGGAGAAAACAGTGGCGCTCAACGAGCCGTTCCATCGCGCACGAGTTCGGCCGATAGAAAAGGGTTGTCGCGAGAATAGAGATCTTGATAAGCTACCCCTCTCCAGGGTGCTTGGATAAATCGCGGGGTTGCACTTGCCGCGAATCGCTCGACACCCCCGCATTTTATTGACCTACATTAACTCTTCGCTCTTTGTTAGAGGGTCCAAGAGGATCCTTTAGGATCTACAACGTATAGCAGAGCTTAAATTAAATATTTAGATAAGTTCTTAGCTATTTGTCACAGGACCTGAGAATGTTTCTATGGGATCTAGAAGATGTCTACTAGATCTAGGTACTTTTTCGTTAACACTTTCTCAGAATGTGCAAGTAATTGCTATAAAAACCTTACCTTCTTCTCGTTCCCGTATCTTCATTGTCGACTTCTCTTTAACTATTCAACGTTTATTGTCTCGAAGAGTTTTCCGTGCGACCTAGAAGCTTTCAGGAGGCTAGAGTAAAGACGCCTCTAGCATTTCGAGCGAGTGGAATCTCTAATGGGTCTGTTTGTATCCAAGATCTCGGTCTTCCGGAAGGCGGATCTCCCTGCGCGCGAATTATTCAGGAGATATGAGAACCGGTGGCTTTTAACGGGACGAGCTTAAAACTATAATGCGTCCTAATCCGGCAATATCTCATGCTGTCTTGCGGGATTCGTCGCTCACGCGCAGTCGTCCCTATTTAGTGGATCATATATATTGCACCGTTCTCATCGACGGATCAACCCCTCGGTGTGTTTTCACCCTTTCCTCCCTCTCGAGTTATGAACCGTTTTTCTCCATCTAGCCGTGGGATTCGTCGTTGGTCGGTTTGCGGACCGTTGACGGACGACGATGACCAAGAGAGGAGGAAACGAGAGATAGAGAGCGAGAGACAGGGATCCGTCGACGGAAGAAAATCCGTGGGCGGGCGGGGTGTAACCGGGAGGTGTATAAACGGGAGGAACGGTGCTCGACGGGTTCTAAAGCGAATGATTTACGAGCGAGCGGTCTCGGTCTGGAAACGGAATCGCGGTTTCGACGCGCGCCGTGCCCCGAGGTAATCAAAATCGCGGTTGCGACGGAACGGATAGCGGGCGAGGCTGGTTCGGGGGTGGTACTAGACTCGGGGGTTGGGACTTGGGGGTGGTCGGGTAGCGAGCGTCTTAGCGGGCGCATCGGCATCTGTTCGCGAAGGAATTACGACGTAACTTTGTCTCCCAAGATAGCGGGACAGTTTCTCTGGAGCTGAGTGCTGCTAGCCGGGGCACACGTAGTATGAGGCGATGTGGCGCGATATAGTTGGTGGGATCCTTTGGATGGAGGTTAACGGCGCTGAGGAAGAGTAAGAGGAGGAGGAGGTAGAGGAGCAAGCGAAGGTGGTGGAGACGGTGGGAGGGTGAGGGCGCGAGCGAGCAAGCGGCGAGCACGAGAGTGTGCATGATGGGTGAGGCTCCTCAGAGGCTTGAGTTTCCATTGGGGTTGGTTCTTGCGATATAAGCTCTCGCAGCCACAGAACCACCAGCCAGCCGGGGCCCCCGAAAAGCCCCTCTAACCCCCTCGAAAGCCCGGCTCGTCTCTCGCAGGCTCCACACCACGCAGCTCGCCCGCAGACCCCTACGAGACATACAGCATACCCACTATCACCCACAGATAGTGGTGGTTCGGGTCGTCTCTCGGTGTGCTACGGGGTGTCGCGAGCCTCATACATATTCAGCGAATGCATCACCCTCTCGTACCCGCTACGTAGCCCAACCCCGCGCAGCCACCACCGCCACCACCGACGCCGCCGACGATGCCGACGACGACGCCGCCCGCCACCTCGGCCAACCTCGATCCTCTATACCCAGACCAGCGGTCATCTATTGACCCGACATCCCCCGGGGCTTGTACCTAGCCACCCCTGGACCAAACTTCCACCGGCCGAAACCCGCTGCCCTGCTACTAAACGAGAATTACAGAGCAGTTTTCGGGACCGATTGGTGTTTCGACCGGTCGTCAATACCGTAAAAAAACGAATACGGATTACGTGATTGTTCCGGCATGCTTTTCGTAGCGTCGTTGATGTCCGATGGGCTGTTTGTTGGTATTATACGCACTTGTAGCTTCTTGAAGAATTCGTTGAAACCTCCTGAAATTGCTCCCCTAGAATGTGTGGAACCGGAAGCTCATCTTCCAAAGCTCTATCCACATCCCACAGTGGCTAGCAGCCCCCTAAAATTGCAGCTTCGGGATACCCAACGAGGTGCTAACAGTTGAAACGATGCACCGACGAGTGCATCATCCGGATCGCGGTGATAGTCGTCATCGTTGATGTTTCTCGAAAGGATAGGCTCGCGTGGACGATGCAGGCACGCGAGCGGGTCCTACTGAGTCTCTCGGGCCCGCTCGGAACGTTCGGATAAAAGGGGAGGGCGAAAAGAACAGGCAAGGCGGACCGAAGGCGCGCAAGAAGGAACGAATGAACCGAGGCCAGGTATAGAAGCCTAAGTATATACAGGAGGAGGGTATTAATGACGCACGCGTGTTAACTCCGGCACGTGTTCACAATATTATTTATTATTTATGCTAAGTTATGCGGAGCCAGTCCATGGATACCATAGGCTGGCCAGCGGCCACGGTCTACCGTACGTCTGTCGGTGTGCCGTCATCGCTCGGCATATTTATATCAATTACGTGTTATTCCCGCGGCTCGGATTATTATGTAAATGGCCGTTCTCTGTCGCTTCGGATGTCAGCGGAGAGAGAGCTGGCCACGCGTCGCCCAGACAACGATACCTTTTTCGAGCTGAATCGACGGTTTCGATATATCGATCCTACGGTTCTACTGATCTCGAGGCTCAAGAAGATCCGGGAATAGCTGGAATGAAAAAGAAGCTTGAAGAATGAACCGGAGGTATCATCTTAGCGGAGTCCATCGATTCATTGCAGTTTAAATGAAATACCACAAATATGCATCCCAATGAATTCGATCAGCGAATCATGTAGTGTTCCATCGCTCCAGGACAACCGAAATCAACATTTCCTACCAAGAACCTGAAAGTTCCGCAAATTTCCTGCTGCAATCATCGCACCGGTGTGGCGCGGCGGTTTAGGTATATCGGCGGTCCGCGACGGGTCTCCGACGATCGATCGCAATTCCAAGTAGGCTGCCGGTCGGTGGTGATAATGACTAAGAAGAGAAACGTCCGGTAGCCGTGGGCCCCGGGTGTCTCTTTCGCGTGTAACCGAATAGCGATGCTAATCTTGTCGCGGTCCGTGGATACGTGGAACGAGAGGGGTCTGCGTGTCTCGCACCCATCCGGGAGGCGAGTTCCAGTTCCAGTTCCAGTTCTCTCTTTCTCTCTCTTGAAAGAGAGAGCGAAAGTGAGAGAGAGAGAGAAAGAGAGAGGAGAAGGGGACGTTGCGCCGGCTTTGGCTCTACTCGGGTGTCCGTTTCCAGTCCTAATACCCTTTATCGCGAATTAAGATGTTGTCAGGGTGTGGTAGCCGGCTTCCCCTTTCTCCGAAACGACACTGTTGGTCGATTCATCGGATCCGTCGTCGTATCGGCCTTGGACACCCATACCACCGTAGAACCCATGGTAGAACTTGGCGAGCTAACGTACGGGGCGCGCGTGGACGCAGGTGCGCCTGTGCCCCGGCGCGTCTTCTTCCGACGGGAATCGTGGAACCGGGTTAATTATTACCGGGAACAGGCAATAAGCATCGGTGGAATGCGATTCACCGGTCCGATTTAACGAGACCGGCATGCATCTCGATTACCTACTGCCTGGGACCCCGTTCGCGGTGCCCCAACGGGAAAGTTAATCGCCCTCGGCACCTAGCCTGCCAGAAAACAGGATACGAAAACTGCGTAACGATTCTTCATGGTTTATAAAGTCCCTGGAAACGTGGCAGCGAACGAATCGACACTTGGAGAGACCTGGTCGGCCGAATATCGGGCTGCGAATCTTCTGTTTTCTCAATGACCTAGAGGAAAATAGGGTCTAGATGGATTCTAGGACTTGTTCGAAATTGGCTCGATCTGTTCTCTAGATATCATCTCAAGCACTTGTACTCTCTCACTGATCTCTAGATCATCTAATTGGTCTCGGACCACTTCCTACTGTTCTCTAAACGCATTCTACATGTCCTTCAGCGATGGACCAATCATCTAATATCCTGATGAAGCTATCCCCTAACTATTCACTAGCTTACTCCTATAAACCGTGTCTTTTAATTGTTCTCCAATTATCTTCTAGATATCCTCTAACCATGCTCTAGCCCTAATTATGTCGTAGATAACCACTAGTGTATCTCCTAATTATGCTCTGTCATCCAACAGTATTCTAGCTTGTCTCTCCTACTTATCGCATAATTATTCTACTGCTAAATTTTCTACCTTTTCCACCGTTTCTTCCTTTTCTACCGTAATCAAACAAGTACAGCACCTAAATCGAATGTCTAGGGCTCGCCGAGTGCATCTTTTCCAAAAAACGCGGATCATTTCGCGGAAATATGACAACGCAAACCGTAGTCAACGACTAGTCCCCGTTAAGGGGCAGATTTATAGTATCCCCGGTCTGATAAAATCGTACAAATCGTCCATGCCCAGTAAAAGTCGCGGTTTCGGCCATCGAGTGTTGGCACCGAGGAAACCCATCGGTTCATGTCGTCCTGTAATAAATTTGTACTGCGGCTCGTACAACGCAGGATATTCCGTTTTGCTTGGGATCCGCACAGTGGTCGGCACGTCGTAAATAATCGCGCTATGCTCGCGAGAGAGTAGTAAACATTCAATAAACGAGGGAAATCCGTTTATGGGAATGCGTAATGCCAAGGAGGCACACGCGGCCGATACTAGACGTCGGCTTTTACGGTGGGCGAGGGGCGGGGGGGAGCTGTGGATCGCCGAAAGTAAAAATGATGGTCGTCACTTATCTGCCTCTTTAATGAATACGACATGCTTCGATCGATAAGCGTCGGCCAATTAAATGGGGAATTAACCCCTTGCCTTGTAATATCCTGTCGGACTCGTTAAGAAGTCTTCGGACAGAATTTATTAGACACGCGGACGTCATTTATGCCTTTTAAATTGAAACGCACCGAAATAACATTTTATACGAAGTAATTACGTTACGAAATGTCTTCGTTTTGTCGGAGGAAACTGTTAATCAGTGTGAGATCGTACGGCGGGGGATTAAAAAATTATTTCAGTGTACTTACCCTGTTTCCTGCTGTCGAAAATTATCGAGTATCGTCTGGAAACATTGTTCGATTAAAAAGTTGCTTCACTGTAGCTTGTGTTTTGTATTGTTCCAATTTTTCTATTAAGAGAATCTAAAAAAAGATTAACAGGGTCGATTCTGAGTCGAAGCATGAATGAAAATGGATTCGCGCGACAGTGAGCATTAGCACAGGTTAGGACAGCGGTTCTTCCGACTGTGTACGGTCGTCGAAGCAGGGGATCGGCATTTTACACTTAGAAATTGCCAGGAATCCCAGGTCGTTCGAAAAAACGGAAGAAGAAGGATAGGTTGTCGGGACTCGGTTATTTGATTAAGCTCGTTGGGTAGAAGAAAGAAGGAACGAACGAACGGTTGTCCGGCTCGCTCGTTCAATTTCCCAAGGTGCTCAATTTCCATCGTGGTCTCTTTTGCCGGGGCGCGAATATATATCTACGGCGAAGGATCGTCTGGACGCGGCAGCGAAATTGCAGGAGCGACGATCGCAATTTATCCGCGGATACCTTCGGCGCGGAGCCGATGATCCATGAGTGGCCCGGAGGAAGAAGTGATCCAGTCGGCAATCAAGGAGCCGGGCCGGGGCATCTTCGATCGGTTATGGCAGGCCAAGAGCCACGGTGGCGGCGGTGGCGGTCCGCGCCGACAGGTTTATCAATGCATATTGGAAACAAGTTGGCCGTTAAAGAAAACGTTCAGCCGCACGCAAAAGGAAGCTTGCTGTCGAGGGTTTCGGGCCCCGACCTCGACGCTTCCCTCTCTGTGTCTCTCCATTCTCTCTCTCAACCCCGAAGTACAGCGGAGAGCGACAGCTATTTAAAAAATGCAACATTGTGCATTCTCTTAATTTTGGGTACTCCTCTACATTTTTAGATAGCTTTATTTAAAAAGTGCTCCAGCGTCGTGAATATCAGCAGCACCTCTTGAGGGATCCTTGGGTGGGGTCTACGAATTCGGGGAGTTGCGGAAGATGTTTATAAAAGCAGGTATCGGTGACGACAGTTCACTTGTCGAACGCATCGACATAGACCTTCCTTGATTCTCCAGCGCAGCCAGGCTTACAAAATTCCGGGTAACCCAGAAATTATAAAAGAGAGAATGAAACTTCTATTACTCCTGCTGGCTGCAAACAGTTTTTATTTCGTCTGATGATGGCTATATGAGTCAGATGAACTGGGTCCGCTCAGACCCAGGTCCTCCAAACTCTAATTTACCTCGACAGGGTGTAGATAGGCGAACAAGGGTAGCGTTCCTGGACGAAAGACGCAGTAATCCATTAGTATCGCTTTTAAGGCCCCGGGGATTGGGCCCAGTGATCGACCGGGTCTGCTGCGTCCCTGCTCGTCCATGGGGGGCTAAGCGTGGACCCTTATCTCTCAATTCACTCAGCGAACGAGCGAGGCGCTTCTTGCTTCTACTTCGTCGTCCATCCTCGTTCGTTCCTACGGTTCGCCGATCTCTCGAGCCAGAGGAAGAAGAACGGAGAGAGAAAGAGAGACAGGAGGCAATAGAGGAAGAGAGGACGATGAACAGGGAGAGGAGGAGAGGGTGAGGAAGAGCGACGCGGAGGGTTCGGAAGACACGGCTACCGGAATCACGACTTAGCCTTCTCCACTCTTCACGGATCGACCCGTTATCTCTCCGGCCATTTGCATATTAAACTAACTCACAGCGCGCGGCATATTTCAGGGAGTGAGCGTGCGAGCGTGCGCCCGAGCCTGGCGCGGGCGGTTGCCGGTGACACTGTTCGGCTGGCTTCGAATAAAATTCACAGACTGAGATAAACAATTATCTTCCATTCTGTAGAAAAGACTCTATTCGAATCTCTGTTGAATATTCCGTTAAAGAAACAATTTTTCTGGAACTTTCCTGGCAAGATGCTGTTCTTGAATGATCTTTGAAAAGCGTTCTCTTGTGAAACAGATCAGCAAAATAGAAACTGTTTCAATATATTTCAAGGTACTAAATCATTGCAACGAGTTAGGAATTATCCAATAGCGTTTCCAAACGGCTTAAACCTGTTCACCGTTCAAGCTCTTTCTCTACTTTAACATTCCTAAATGAATTTTTTCAAAGACATATATCCGCGATCACGATAGCGATTGTTCGCCAACAACGACTATTCCTAGTCCTGTTCCGAAGCGTTCAATGTCCTAGATCTGAAAAGTCCGAAGCTAATGAACGCTGCCCAGTCGATTGCAATTGAACAATTTCGCGCAGCATCCCTGACCGCTTAATACCCCAACGAGCCTAGCCTGACAAGGCAAGCTACGGCAAGGTAAGGCAAGGCAAGGCGACGCGTCGTGCGAAGGTGTGTATCTAGCCGGAGCATCCTCGAGTTACGGCACTTTCCGTTCCGTGTCCTGGCGTCGAGCATGATCATCGGATAGAGAGAAGGTGGCAAGAAGCCTGGTCCGAGGATCGATCGTCCTCGGCTGGTCGGTTCTATCCTCTCGGCTGGTTCCCGGTGAGAAAGAAGAACCGTAACGTGGTCGTGGCCCAGGGTAGAACTTGGCTGACGAAGAAGAGAGTAGAGGAGAGAGAGAAGAGAGAAGCCGTGTCTTCTCCTTCGGTATTCGTGGCCTCGGTGTTGGTCGGTGTCGAAGGTGTGTAGGAGGAGGCTCCACGGGGGAGTCGAAGGGGGTTAGTAGCTAAGGTAGGTAAGCGCTTCATTAGGCCGCGAGAGCTCCCTAATTACACACGGCCTCATTAGCGGCTTCCACTCTCCGCTCGCCCCACCTCGCCCTCTGCTCCACCGCTCTGTACCTTCTACGTGTACACCCTGGGATCTCTCTCTTCCCCCCCCCCCCCTCTCTCTCTCTCTCTCTCTTCATCCTCTCTCGTAGCCATATCTCTCTCCTCGTCCTCTCTCGCAGCTATATCTCTCTGCTCGCAGATATACGAGGGGAGAGAACGCGACCAGAGAGCAAGGGAGAGAGAGTGATTCAGCGTCCAACGGATAGACGGACGGATAGACAGAGACGAGAACAGCTGTGGTAGGTGGCTCGAGGGGGCGGCCGAGGGAACCAGCGAGCTCGAGGGAGCCACAACGCCGTGTTCCCTGCCGCAACGAGCCTCCCGACAACCGGCTGCGTCTCTGTGTCTGTCTAAACGAGCCACCAAACCACCAAATGCTGCTTGATCGTTCTCCCGAACACGTCGGAATTACGCCGATCCACGCTCCCGCCTACCGCCTCCAATTATTCCGCGAAATCTACGGATTTTTCCCCAATCCTACACCCCTTCGTCACCGAATTTCAATTTTCTCGATGGTAGACACGATTATTCATCCTTAGTTATATTGCCCTTCCACAGGCTGAGTTTTTCTTGCGAATGGAAAACAATTTGGTCCAACAATTTTTTAATATACAATTTCGAACGTGTACCGAGAAGTCAATACTTTCAGATACATATATCTGTGGCTGGAAGTTAAAAAATTTGTGTTGACGCATTAATTGAGATTTGGAGTATAGAATTAATGAAGAATTAGTGATGGAAACCATAAACGGCAATATCTCGAAAGTGAAATATGTATATTATTGTTGTTTTGTTTCCTATATTCCTTCGTTGTCTAAAAATTAGAGCAAATAAAATTCTTGAATACATTTCAAGACCTGTCTGAATTCGTTTTGAATGTTTTTTCGCTAGCCACATTCGAGGCTGTTCGAGCAAGTAATTTACAAGACGTTTGCCAGCCAAAATTGTTTATTAAATCTGTACCAGACATCGCAAGGAGAAATGTCTGTAGGACTCATTATCCTACAACAAAATGATTTGACAGGCATCCGGAACGTCCACCATTAATATTACAAGCGATGTACAAATTGCCAATATCCGCGAGCGCGGAGCGTCAGTAAAAATGTCTCCCGAGCGAAAAAATCGACAGCTGTCAAAAGTGAACGCGGCCGCGGGAAAACCGTGTGTGCAGACACGTCGAAGGATAATTGTGATTGGTAATATTTTGTGTAACGCCGTTCTGTAAACGACAGGGAGAAGCGTGCATCGCACGGCCGGCTGCTTTTAAAGAACGTTAATTACACGATTTCGAAGTTTAATATCCGCGAACAAGGCGGCCGTTGACGCGCGTGCCTCGATTTCCGAAAGACAGGCAAAACGCGGGCTCGGCATGGCGCAGCGACGATACCGGCGCGATGACAATGTTTAATTTGACGGGTGATCGATCCCTGTTTTATTTCGCATTACGCGGTTTTGAATTTTCATTCCGTATAATAGCCCGGTCCCCGGTTAATTTTTGAAGGACAGAAGGGGCGTGTCAATCGGGCTCTCTCGCTTCGCGCGAAGCCCTACATCGATTTCACGGTGCCGCGGGAATCACCACAGGAACCCGTAAAATTAATCGGACACGACGGGCTGACGCGTGTCCATCGAAAATTCCGCTGCTCTTTGAAAAAACAGTGAAAAAGAGAGAGAGAGAGAGATAGGAGGAAAATCGGGAGCGGTGAATTTCGGCGGAGGAGACCACCGAAAGGACACGAACGACCAGTGGATTCGATCTAGCCACCCGCGAGTGAAATTAATCGATGTGTATAGCGAGTATATTAAATCCTAAACCTACCACTGTCGCGTCAAATCGCTGGTTTTATATTCTTCATTTTACAATTATTGAAATTACGAAGTTGTTTACATGGAAATTGATTCGATGAACGTTTTTTATCCAACCGCATATTGGGATAAAAATTGCACAAAATTTAAAGAAACAGAGCCTTGGTATTTTTCTAAGCTAAA
The DNA here is from genome assembly GCA_028455795.1 of Lasioglossum marginatum. Lineage (NCBI taxonomy): Eukaryota > Metazoa > Arthropoda > Insecta > Hymenoptera > Halictidae > Lasioglossum > Lasioglossum marginatum. Next base: position 9,463,561 of record CM052245.1, on the reverse strand, counting down.
ACATTTGAATCGCTTTTAGTGCTGATGTTTCAATAAAATGTGTTTCATTAAGGAGAGTGCTTCCTGACCGCTTTTGTCGTCGATTGAAAAGTCAAAATGATTGCGTAATGTGAAGAACTGCGAACTCTGTGTTCTCGAGGCCTTATCAACCAGTAGCAATAAATTAGCGGGCATCGTTGGTCTTAACGACGCGTTAAGCGACGTTTAAAAACGACGGTCCCCGTGTTCGGGGGTTTACGCTCGCGCACCCCCTTCAGCCCTGTTGAAAAGGGGTGACTTACCGTCGCTATTTTCGATTTCCTCCGTGGGGGAGAGATACGAAAGGGGTGAGCACAGCTCGGAGCGCGGCGAGACATTTTAAATGCATAAATAATCGGCCGCCCACCCGGCAGCAGGACGCAGAGGAACACGCTGCCTGGTCCCGATGCATTTCCGGTCGACGTCCTATCCACTGAACTGTTAATCGATACGAATTGCCTCGCAAGGTATCGGCCCGTGGATTTCTCTCGACGTCTCGCACACCCTCCTCCAATTAGATAACGCCACCGTGTCGCGATATTTAAAATCGGGGAGATTGCCTTTACTCGACAGGCGAAAATAGCAGCAGCCCCAAGGATCATTTCTTTCGAGATTATCGAATCTCTACCATTTCACAGATTGCCTAAAACGCAACAATCCCTGCTAAAAATTCTCTTACACGATTATAAAAAGATTTGCAAACTGGAGTCTCATTTGTAGAATCTCTGCAAGTGAAACGAGCGCTAACCCGTTGAATCTGAGAAGAGCTGAGTATTGTGGGGGTCAGGTCGCGGACCCAGGCGAAGGTGATGCATCGTTCTCCACCGATGGAACCTTTGGAACCCTTTGGAACAGGCTAAAAAGCCATTAGGGCTTGTGATCGCGCAATCCTTGGCGCGATCGCGTTAACGAGCCCAATCGATCCTGTTCGAGGTTGGTTCGACTAGATGCGTGGTCCAGAATCACGTACGCAGTCAGGCAAACGTGCAGGCTAGCGGTCGAGCCAGCCAGTCAGGCAGAGAATCAGAGGCGAGTAAGCATAGAGAGAGAGAGAGAGAGCCGGAGAGGCAGAGGGGGCAGGCAGAGAGGCAGGCAGGCAAGCAGGCAGGCTGGCAGGCAAGCACGCACGCGTCCACGTGCATAATGGGGGTGTATAATACGCGCGCGTGGAAGACAATGGACGCATTGTGCAGGTAGATACGTATACATACATGCAAGGGGCGTACAAGCCGAGCGTCGTTTGGGCATATTGACAGACTAATGATCGCGCGGAACAAAGGCCAGACCGTCACGTGGTCACGTGGTCACGTGATGGACCGTTTCCGGCGCGATGAAACGCCGCGAGGAGGACCGCGAGCTGCATTCAACCCCGACCGATGCACCGGACCGACAGACGACACGCATCAATCAGCCAGCCCGACCGAAACCGCCGAGCCAAGCCGAGCCTGAGGACTCTGCGCGAGCCGTGCCTCTTTTCTGCCCCCAACTTTCCTTCTTCAGGATCCACCTAACCGACCATACTACTCGCTCACAGATACTCCTCGCCCCCGGTCCCTTAACTCCTCGCCTACAGCGGGATATTAATCGCGCCGCCGGTGGTCGGCGACAAGTTGCAGAACGGTTTCTAAGAATCGCTGCACCATTTTCCGCGAGACCGTCTCCTTCTTCTTCTCTCCCCTCGGTGCAGGTAAGATGCTAAATGGTAACGATGCATTCACGCTTTGTTTGCAGGCGAGATTGTTTTAGATCTTCTTCGCGTTGTCCCGTTTGACAAATGAGTGTCGGCTAACTGTGGGGAGATCGTCTCGCGATATACATGAAATAAAACATACAATATCATTGTCATCTCAAACACTATTCGATATTATTCCAAAAATATCTATGCACGATTCAACTCAATCCTCCGGGCGCCGTAATGTTGCAGTAATAACTTGACGTTCGCCGACATAAACTGGATTATAGTGAGAATTCCATTATCCAGCGCCTAAGTCCATGATAACCCTGATCGCTTGTACGAAATAAATGAAACTAGTGTGAATCGCAGAAAATTCGCGCGGAATTCAACGCGATAATAACCTCGCCACCAGGAACATTGTATGAAACGAAATGTTAAGAACCATTCCGGTCGTAGCGCGGCTCTTAATAATCCCGCCACCAGAAACATTGTACGAAATAATTGCATAGTCGACTGCACAATGGTTCCGAGGGCGCAGTATGCAGTAGGCCTGTCGGTGCGGCAAGGGTTAATCGCCGGCGACGGTCGACGATCGTTAAATCGTGGCTCTTAATTGCCACGATCCCGCGATCAAAGGCAGCTCTCGTCGTAAACGCGGCTTCGTTTAGCCACGGTTTCCCGTAGGAAAGACGTTCCACGTTCCGGGAACGTCTCGCGTCGCGTCGCTTCGTATCGCAACGTATCGCAACGTATCGCATCGCTGCCGTAAATCGCTCTGCCGGTTTATTGGATAATCCCGCGGCGTTAATGTGTCGCTGGCACGATCCCGCCAGCGTCTTTGTCTGGTTCGCGATCCTCCGAACAGGATCCTCGACGATCTTCCTCGATGATCCCGGAAGACATCCCCTAACGCGGCTCTAACCCGTCACCCCCTCGAGGAGCGTGCCAGCCGGAGCTAAATCCAGACATATGATGCGCGGAGCCGTGACATGCAAATCTGGTCAAAGCCCGCCGCCATTACGTTTTCAAATCTTTAAAGTGTATTTAGACAGTCGGGGCCTGGTCAGCACAGGACATGCGAACGGCTGAAACGTTCGAGCACCCTCCACGACATTTCCCTCGAATGTGTTTCTTCCACTCACATTTCTCGAGCTTTCATCGCTCTGCTTACTGGCAATTTTCTAATAGTCTTCTTCAAACCGGGGATCAACAGTCGGGGGACTAAACTGTTTCACTCTGCGCACATGCAGTGAGTGTACAAAGTATTCGTACACCTTTTACACACGAATAACTTTTCCAAAATTCTGATAATCCTGCAGTGTAATCACACCCGATGCATGTTTTCAGTGCAGAATGTAAAGAAAAACGAGTGAGAAGAATTCTCTATGAATCAAAATAATAAATTTAATAATTTCCAGTTTTTAATCATGCGTGAAACATGTCGCAGATAGCATTCCTAAGAGAACTTTTTATTAGTCTGTGGCGCGTTCACACCCCTATACGCAGAATATCGGAGAAACGTCACAGCTATTTCATTCATAACTCTACAACATCATTATAATCGCAATAATTCTGGAACATGAAGCAGGGGTACATTTAGTGGACGGCTCTAAATATATTTTCGAACGATCTACATTATGCAATTGAACGTGCGAAAGCAGCAGCTTTCTCGACCGTCAACGGAAAAACAATATTTTTCAACGGTTGAGGAATAGCGATAAATAGTAAAAGAGCGAGACAGGACGGGCAGAAATGAAAATTTCCGGTCGGTGAATAGAAATTGTGGCGTCTAAAGGAGATAGACGGGTTATAGCGGCGATAATCGTAAAGATCGAGGCTTTCTCGATCGCAGACGAGGTAGCCGTGTTCTTGGAAGCCGGCGACGGTTCCACGGAGTGGATCGGCGGGGCAAAGAGACGCGTGGCCGGCGTAAACGCTTGCGGATCAAGCGGTGCGATCGTTCGACGTGGACGATCGATGTCCACAGTCGGAGACGAGTTTTTGCCACACGCTCCTGCAGCCCGAGCAGCAGCAGCAACAACGTCGACCGTTTATTTCGTTTAACTTTCGATTCGCGAAGCCGCGCAGGGCGGTCCGGCCCGAACCTGCACGCGTGTGCAAGCGTGTTCTGCCCGTTCCCTTCGGGAGCCGGGCAACCTTCGCGTTTTATAGCGGGGCCAATTAATGCGGAATAAAAAGTAACCCCGGTTCGAGGGTGGTCGACACCCACTGTAGATCGCAGAGATCTTGCTCGGCTTCGATCGTGATGATGGAGTTGCTTTAGCCACAATTCGATATGCCGCGAGATACCGAATTTTGTCAAAATTCCATCAAGTTCTTTAAGCCTCTCCTTTCCTACACTGCGTATCTTTATGTGAAATAAAAATTGTCTGAAACAGAAACCACTTCGCCATCTCTTGCCATCATTTAAAACAGTTTAACAGTTTGTGATATGTCTCAAATTTTTTAAGTACTGTATACTTATTTTTAAAAAGTCAATAAAATTCTTCTTCTTATTTTTGTTTGTTTTATAGAGGGTTGAGGTATAGTGTAAAGAACAGTGTGTTACAGTTCTGGAGAACAATGCATCTAAAATGGAATGATTTGTGTTTCGCTTCGTTTCCAACGACGATTACAATAGCAAGTGTATAAAATTCATTTGACTATGTTTAACTAGCAAATTCATTAGTGGCATTTGTTTGGCTGATGAATCTACGATGAAGAAATTTTTTCATCATTTATGAGATTTAATTGATGATTATGTGAGGACTGTACGTGTATAGACGTTTTTATGGCGCACAGTAGATGGATCATCCGAAATTTCATTTAGCAAAGTAAAGAAAACTTCAGCGAGGTCGGCGCGGCGAGAGGAAACATTTCTGATAAGAAGAGAGACGGTTCCAGCCGGGCCCGTCTCCTTTTTGTTCCTGCTAGTCCCACGGGTCTCCGATTCCTCTTCTCTCCCGTAGTCGCGAGATCATCGGTACAAAGAGACGAAACGCGATCGATTCGCGGTATTCCATTTCTTGCCGGCTCTGATCGCGAACCAGTCGTTTCACAGCGGTGCTGACAGCAGAGCCTGGTCCTGGATTCCCACTTTTTGGCAGGGACTGGTTCACGAGACGGTCGCGCCGCGTCGACACCTTTGTGCGCCGCGCCGGAGACGTCTTTTTCCGAAAATCGTCCAAACAAAAATCTCTCCACGCGGACTAAAAAATGTTTTCACTGAAATTATAGTACACTTCAATATTGAAGTCTTCCCTTTATAATAAGCTCTTCAAACTTGATCTACGATCTTTTCCCGTTGTTTTGTGGAACCTTGAATGCGGTTAACAAATTTTTTTATCACTAAACTCAATGTGAATTTAAAGATTGAATCTTGCCCTTTACAGCTAGCAATCAAAACCTGCCATACAATTTTCTATTGCCACTTTATCGATCTTCGAAGCCTTCCATTGCGCCATTCGATTTTCACATTTCGGCAAGGAGCGGTTCGCGAAACGTGCGGCCCGACACCTTCGCGATGCCTTTCAGCTGGAGAAGAAGGTACCGGTGCATCGGGTCGGCATCTCGCACGAGGCGAGTGAATTCCTGCGTCCGATCGGGTCCCGGCCCGCGCCGATACCCGCGTTTGTTCCTGTTGCATGAAATAATAAATACGCGGAGCTGACCGAATGGTATTGCGCGGGGCTAAACTGACTCGTAAGCGTGGAAGCCGCGGAACAATGGGCGCGGACTCGATCGAACAGTCGGGAGGGGGGGTGGGATGGCGAACGGGGTACGATGAAGGGGGCTATACTAAAGAGGGAGGAGGAGGAGGAGGGTGCCGGTCAGGAGGAGCCGGGAACGACCGTCGACACAATGGGTACCAAGTTGGCGGTCTGACCTCCGACCTCCGGCTCCGCACCACCGGAGCACCTTATTCGCATTCGCATTCGGATTCGTCCGTTCGATTGTGTGCTAATGCCTCGCGCGGTCTCCGCTACCGCGGGCTTTGCGCCGCACAACACACCGTCTCCGTCTCTCCTCTCCTCTCTCTCCCCTCCCCGCGCTACTCCCTCTTTGCGAATCTAGCCGCTTTCTTTCTTTTCCCGCCGTTTTTGCAAGCCGCCGCGAACCCTTCTGAAAGATAGCCGCGCTCTCGCGTACCAGATGGAATTTCCATCGTTCGATCGGCTACGGTCCAACTACGGCTCTCCTTCGGTCACCTTTCGAAGCATGACAAGATTTATCATAGTACGACTTGCAGCTGTGGATTTTATGCACTTATAACAAACGTGATCCCTGAATGGAAAATATAAGAATAAGAATAAAAAACTTATAGTAACTGTATCTCAAAAATTGATGCGAGTTAAAATGCGGATACGTTAATATGTGCATGTGTATTTAAATATACCCGTGTACTTGAAATGACACGTAAAATAGGGATGTCTAATGAAAATAGCTACATGCGCAGCTTTATGCTTCCGAATAATGCAAATTACGCCTCGTAGACGCCATTGCGGCCTGAATTGAACTTTTATCTAGGGCTTTTGATTACTGAAAACCCCATCGTTTGCATTATCGAGAAATGAGAAGGCGCATCACGCACCTTTGCGATCCTGGAAACAAGTCTACCCCCTTAGGAATGCTTTGTTTGAGAAGTGCCGGCGGTAGTTAGAACCGAGTAGTCTAACTGCGGAAGACAGTAGATGCTCGGCGAAATGAAGGAAAATGGTGGATCGAGGCTGGCGGGTGGTTCGAAGCGCGACGGGTCGCCTCGGCCGGTTCTGGCGGGAACGCGAGAGAATAAACCGGGTTTCCGGTGGCCTTGCACCCGAATTTGAAACTTTCCCCGTTAGCTGGTGGCTGGGGGCGGCGGGGAAACGGCGCGACCGACTGGCAGAGGGGTCAGGGTGGCAGGGACCAGGGGTGGAACGAAGGTCAGTGTCTGCATAAAACCACGCGAGCCTGGAGGCTACAGGCTGTCGGGTTCGAGACTACCGCCGAGGCGTTTGCTATGCGGGCTGCGCAGCCCGTGGCTACGTGCCCTGCCTGACGAGCCACGACTCAAATTCAACTCAAACTCGGTTTTCTGCATCTGCTGGTCCGCTTTCCCTCGTTGCTCTTCCACTAACCCGGCTCTGGTCCTTGCTGTCCGCGCGTCTCCTTTTCTCTATCCTCTTTTCTCTCATCCCCTCTCCTCTTCACTCTTCTACACGCCCCCATGGACCTCAACTTCCGCCACCGACCGCCTGTCTTACCTTTCCGCGTGACTGACCGTCGTCTATTAATTTCGTACGAATCCCGTCGCACATCTTAATTCAATCGCTTTCTTCCTCGCTCCTTCGATTCTTGTTTACTGATCGAATGATTGCAGCTGACCCTTCGGGCCTCGGCTCTTTCGCCGTTAACCTCGACCCAGGTGCCATTTTAGTCTTAGGAATTATTGGCAATCTTCTGGGAAATTGGAATTGGAGAGGGGAGGTGATTGTGAGTATTCATCACTTTCAAAAATGGTTATTACGAGCCCCATCCTGCACGTGTCAGAAAAGATTGTAGTTTATTCTAACTAAAAAAGAATTAACATTCATATTTAAGACAGCCCCTCCATAATTATTGTTCCAATGTCACTCTACATTTGCACTCCATATTTTTGTAACTTATCTTTCTGTAACCCACGGTAAAACTAAATAGGGGGTGATTATACGGGAGAGAAGTCTATGGTGTAACATAAAATTTCTATTCACAATGCTTCGCTTTCAAGAAAATCGTGTTTGAAAATCCGTTCAGCGCTGGCACATTAGCATACGCGAGAAGTAGAAATAGCCAGTCATGGACAGACCATTAGCCGACGCATTCGGTAGCACGCGTGTCTTACAAATTCCCTACCTTGTTTTTTCATGAAAACAGGATGTCCCGTAAAAAAGTTTCTACTCTAGTTTTTTAATCCACTTGTTCCCCTCAAATCTAATCCTACTATCTTCGTACATCTAGAATACATTGTTTCGGAGTCCTCGCAGCAAGATCGACTTGATGTTCCAAGGATCTAACTATGCAGCTTCGTCAATTAAAAAACCATTCAACAACCATTTTAGCATAACAAGGATTACATGTGCCCATAATTATGAAAATGTTGTAAGTAATATACATATTTCTTGTTTCGAGATATTTAAAGGAAAAGAATATTAACACTAAACGACTATCTAACGGTTCATTTTTCACAATATCGTAAAAATTACATTGAATTAATTTAGTTTAAAATAATGTGATGTGAAATAACTGATAAATTAATTTTTTATCATTTTCACTTGGACCACTTTTATAATTATGGGCATATATTGCAACTGTTTCAGTCGACTTCTTCCCCTGGAATTTCATTTAACAATCTTCCAATGTATAGAATAAATTCTTTCGAACACAGACGAACTGAAATCTTCGCAGCAAGATTGATTGCATCTTCCAAGGAGTCAGCTATGCAGCTTCTTCGACTGAAAATCGTTTCATCCCGTTCGACGGACTCATTCATTTCCGAGAACATTCGTCAAACGAACGTTTCCCCCGGTAATAAAATTCGCGCGGCTCCCAGGACGTCATCGACGCCGCTCGAAATGTAGCAGGATATGCAATCAGTGAAATAACCGGGTGTATAGGCAGACGCGGGCGCGGGAAGGTTGAGCGACAAGCGTGACGGGCCGGCGAAGCGGCCGATTACCTGCCCGGCGATAATTAAACTGAACTAAAAATCCAATCTTGTCGATCCTCGCCCTCGATGTTCCCCTACGGGCACCACGGTTCTCCGTGTTTTTCCTGCCTCCCTGTCGCCGCCTCCGTCCTCGTGTTTCCCTCGCTAATCACCGTCGAATAATCGCTTCCGGTCATCCTGGTTTTTCGATAACGACTGCGGCCGACAGAGATTCGACCTGAGATTTTTTCACTCGGCCATTTCGACCAAACCTTAAACAAGCAGTTGGCATTCTTCTCAGGATCTTTCGTCTTCGACACTTACATTCAATTTTTCATTCCTCGGTTCTTCACCTATCCAGTTTCTTTTTTATACAGATTTCTTAATTATTTATGTATATATGAGCAAAAGTATATATGAGATTTAGGAGTGTAATTGGACCCCATACATTTTTTCGAAAAAAATGTAGAGAAAAAATTTGTCTCCATAAGTATTTGTGAGATTTTATTGATTTTTAAAAAGATAAGCATACAATACTTAAACAATTTGAAACATATCTCAGATAGATTCTCAGAAAATTTTTGTAAATTTTCCATTCGTCAACGTTTGATTTCCGTTTTTGTCAGGCTGGGGTGCATTTGCACTCCACAGCACAGAGAGAAGGTTAAAGAAAGGTGGTTGAAATCCGCAGGAGTTGTTTGCCGGAAAAAAAGCTGGGCCGGAATGAACAGCGTGTCGTCGGGCGCGGGAAGAGCGTACACAATGCGAACGGAAATCGATTTTTCGAAAGGACGGAGGTGGTCGGCGAACGACGGCAACGGCAGCGAGGCACTTAACCTCCGTTTCGCCGCGCGATAGCAGCAGGATCAGCTGACTAGCAAAACTGACCTAATTATTATGCATTTATTCGCGCGTATTCAAATGCGCCGGACGGCGGCGGTGGCCGTTCCGTTTCTCTCTTTCCCTCTCTCTCTCTCTTGCTCCCTCTTTCTTTACTACTATCTCTCTCTCTCTCTCTCTCTCTCTCTCTCTCTCCAACTCGTTCTTGCTTCTGCGCGTGTCCCTTTCGCTCTCCTTCGCAGCAACACGCTCAATTCTCACAGACGATCTCAACGCGCGCATGAACGCGGTTCTGTCGAGGAAACAACCGCGCGCATTTTTCTACTGACACGCATTGTCGTCGAAATTAGTCTCCGATAACCTTCCACTTTTGATGGAATCGTTGTCCTTAACAAAGTCATGTTAAAAATTATGATTGCGATATAGTCCTCGACTCACGCGGATTCTTAGAAGCAAGTCAGAAAACCAATTCGAAACTGTGAAATTCGTTTTTTGTTTGCCAGAACGGGATCTTTGTCCAATTTTCCATGAATGTAGTTGGTTTATTTGAATTTTCCTTTCAAGTGAGTACATATATATAGCATGTACAAAGCAGATCGTATTAAGAATCTTTCAGCGGTGGCGCTCAGGCACTATTCGACTTACGCGGTTTCTCGACTTACTGTAATCGTAAATAACTGCGACTTCTGACTACTGCCGGAACCCGCTGTCTAGCGATTATCGCGAAACAAAAATGAACCTAACACACAGAGACGGTTCAGCCGAGGGATCTACGTCGAGAATTTTTCCACGGGCACGTATTGTGTAAATCGGCGTCGGCCGGCTTCCAGTTTCGGTAAAATCGTAGTCACTAACAGTCCCGCGATCGTGGCTGGATCTTGATCTATTGCGGGAGACGCGATCGCGATAAGAATCGTTTATTATCGCTGCAACTAGGGCCCGCGATTTAGAGCGATCTGCTAATTGGACGGGAACTATGCGATCGAGAATTGCGAAATCGATCGCTTGCCTGTTAGCACAACCTCTCCTCTCTCTCTCTCTCTTTCTCTTGATTGCACTCTAGCGTGCACGGCCGGCGACAGCCGTTCAAGCTTCAAGGACGAATTAGCGGAAGCAAAAAACTTCGCGAGCGTATGCAGTCCATGTTTTTTCTGCTCGTGCACACGCGGCCGCTCCCCTCTGCCCCCTCGATTTTCCGCTGCGATCGACGCTCTCCTTGAACCGCCGATTACACCTTTGCATCCGGTGCCACCGATCTCCACCTCCTCCCTGCACCTCGTGCGTTTTTCCTCTTGAACCGAGAGGTGCGAATGTCCGTGACACCGGCCGTAGCGAACGGGGACACGGGAGCTTGCCGTCTTCGCTGCGATTCAACACGGTTTCAGAATCTCTTTTCGCTGTACGGACACCGTCACCAAGTTTTTCTGAACGGCGTGTTCTCTAAATTGTTTCATACAAATTGGCGAAGCTCGGCGGAGTGTTCCGAAGACTCAATTTTCTTCAGACAATATCGTTTCTCATTCTGCGCGTCCGATCTCGGCTCCGTCTAAAGACCATCGAGATGTACAGTGAGAAATACGTACGTGTATACACCACTGTACTGTAAGAAGATTGAGTTGGAGAACTGAGTGTGACTGCACTTCAGGCTTGCGAGGATTGTCAAAGCATCGATATCCTAGAAACTATCCAATGATGAGCATTTTCTTCAGACAATATCGTTTCTCATTCTGCGCGTTCGATCTTGGCTCCGTCTAATTTAGACCATCGAGATGTGCAGTGAGGAATACGTGTATACGTCACTGTACTGTAAATAGTTTGAGTTAGCGAACTGAGTGTGAACTTCAGGCTTGCGAGGATTGTCAAAGCATCGATATCCTAGAAACAATCCAATGATGAGTAGACTGCGGATCTCTATGCAAAATAAAAATTGTCTGCATCGATTGCAAGAAGTAGAAACCAAATCGAATGTTATATTAATAGAGGAGAAATCTCATATATTGACATCTTCAATTTTTAAAATATTTCGACAATTTTGAATTTCATCTACTCAATTTTACTGTAAATGCGTAAAGATCCGCAGTCTAATGATGAGAATAGAAAGCGGACTCGGTTTACAATAATTAATTTTTCCTAACTTCAAACATCACATTTTCTTCAAATTCAGAAGAGAAAAAGAGGATCATGGATTGGAAAACGATCGCAGAAAATCTCAATGAAATTCTTAGCCTTTATACGATAACCTTCGTACGATGAATGCCACTTTAAACCAAGAGCAGTGACAAGCAGCATGCTCGTTTAACCATGTAACACGTGACAAATGACGCTAGTAACATTTTCAAACAATGGAGACTCTTCTGTGAGTCAATATAAATTCATCCTTGATTATTCATTCTCCAACAACTACGAAACACATCGGCTGATCACTTCCAACGTCAAGCACTTTTAACCCCGTCGTATGTATTTGGTGCGCTATTGTTCACATTTGCGAACATTGTAGTATGTTCTCACATTAAGAATCTTTACTTACTGCTATGCGAAAAGTAGGGTGACAAAGTTGATCGGGGAACAGTGGAAATCTACAAGCAACTTATGTAAGAATCGTTGACGAACAATTACGATGTATTGTACTCGTGGAACGATCGTTGCGTGCATCAGAATATCTACAACATAATCCATAATCCAGCAAAAAAGGTTCCAACTAAAAACAATGCCTTTTGGTTTGGTTTTGATCGAATCCGCAAGAACAGGGCCCCCCCTGTTCTTTTATTTAAATTAAATTAAAAATTATCGTACTATTATTTAAATGCTTGATCGAAATCGCTAAAAATTTTGTAAATTCTGTAGAATGGGAATATTCTAGGTGAAAAATGTGTTGGTTTTGGAATTAAAACTGCTTCTAGTGGAAAGGGTTGAAGAAACAGCACGGACCCTTTCACTGAAATCCTCCGAGAGAGAGAATCGACGCCCGTAAAACGTCTAAAAACCCAAAACAACGGTTCTAAAAACCTGCGTGTGAGCGACATCTCGAGCAGGATTCAGGGGCAAAGGAGCGTCGCGGTGTCATGGAAATAGGCGTCGGGGCTTGTCCGCCTTGTCTAGTCGGTATTTCGGTCGGTCGGTCGGTCGATGCTTCGCTTTCGCCGTTGTGGAGCGTGTGCTGGGTTCCCTGTACTCCTACGGGATGCGAGAGAGAGAGTATGCGGGTATTCTCACAAGCTCACGGGGCGGACAGGGACATAGGGAGGGTGGTTGGTCTGTGTTGGGGTTCGTGTACACACGTAGCAGCGTCCAGGGAGGGTCGCGGGAGGGCGTCTCGGCGCCATGCTGATTTGCATGCGCCGCCATGACGGGCGCCGCCGCTCGAGGGGGGTTGCGCGACGCACGGGACACGGGGGGAGGGTTTCGGGAGGTTGAGTGAGGGTTAGGAGGGTTCGGAGGGTGAGCATCGATCGCTTTCTCCTGTCCGCCCGCTGCTTTCAACCCCCTTGCACACCCCTCCGGTCGCCAACTACCCCTACCGCCCTCCAAAAGCCGGCAACCGACAACCCCCACAGGCTCACTCTACCTTCTCTCTCTCTCGCTCTTGCCCCCACTACCTGGTTTTACATTTCGCGCTCGTTTTCTCTCGCAGCTCCGTTTCTTTCCTCCGTCCTCGTTCATTTTCCTCGCTTCACGCTGTGTTATCTTTTCCTCGTCCCTCCCTCTCCCCGCGCATCCCCCGCCGTTTTTCTCAACCCCAGCAAGCGCGGGCGCGCGCGCGCGAGCGAGCGGACCGACGCAGCTCACCCTCAATAACCGACGTCGACGTCGGAAACCAGAAAACAACGGACCCTGTTCTCTATCTTTTTCTATCTCGTTCTCTCTTTCGTACTCGCTCGTGTTTGCTCTCTTTTTCTTTGCCGTTCTTTCTTCCACCCTGGTCGCCTCTCCTCTTGCTCTGTTCACCCTCTCCCTCTCTCTCTCACTCTCTCACTCTCTCTCTCTCTCTCTCTTTCTCCTTCACGCTTATCATTTTTCACGCGCCCGCGAGAAAATTCCCTTTCGTCGCGGGTGAAAGCTACCCGCGTCTCCGATCGAACACCCTTCCGGTTACTCGAGCTCTCCTTGCTTCGCTGTGATAGTCGTTGAGAGCGTCCAAGCGAGGCGGTTTTTTCTGCGGAGTTATGGTGAAATTTTCACGACTGGTTTTATCGAGATAGACCTCGGTGATAATGATTCAGCGATAACGGACTTGACGGACAAAGATCGTAATCGACAGTGGTCTAGTTTTGATCTAGTTCCTGTTGCTTTCGTATTGTTGAAAAAGATTGAAAACCGATGCAAAGCTGTGTAGAGTAATTCTGGAACTAAGATGCTGCAAGAATGGCTGGCCATTGATCAGCCTAATCTACTCGTAGCTAGACATCGAATTGTATGCATTTCTAATAAAGGAATTTGTTGGCCTTTCTTTTTGGAGTAAAAACACAGCGGTCGGGGAAGAAGGAAGATTTGAAGTGGGGAAAAAACGGATTGGGAGCACAAGCAGTACGAACAAAGGACGCAGTCGTCTATTTACTTATGCGGCCGCGGATGAGCTGCGAGGGGCGGCGCTGCATGGCGGGTGCAAGGGGTCACTGCCTCTAGCTCTGTTTGTTTTCGTTGGACCACATAGCGTGATACGTTTGCGTAATGCGCCACGTCCGTCGTCCTTTTCTCCCCCGCGATCCGCCCGCTCTGTTACCGCTGGGGGTGACGCGAGCTGCGCCGGAATCTGCCCGACGATAACTCATGCGTGTTATCCTTGGATGCGTCCTCCTGCGTTCTTTTATCGTGGAAGAAACTCCCTGTGCACCGGTTCACTTCGCCCGCTCGAAAATGGACGAAGATTCGAGCGCGGTTGGCGGATCTTAGATGTTCAAACTGTAGATTTTGTGTAATCAATCTTCATCTTCCGAAACTTAGTAGATTTTTTGGAAAGGACTAATAAAATTTTGGTAACTTTTCACGTACGCGATGAAAAAATTGTTTAAAATTACTGCATACCTATATCTTCTGTATCGTGATTTTTGTTATTAAAGGACCCATATTATGAAATAATATTAATGTAGAGAAGAGTTCTAATGTAGAGAAAAATACAAATTTTCTACCTGACTTGCAACAAACTCCTCAATCAGCTTTTGGTCGTCCGATATAATTCTTAGTTGCCTTTTGTCCATAAGATTGTCTACAATTCTACAAGAACGGAGAACATCGTTCGAACATTCCCCGTCCGGTAACAATCGAACAATAAATCTGTGACGATGAGATGACAGATTTCAAATTTTTCCCGTGTCGCGAATGATCGAGATTTCAGCGAGGCTTTCACGAACCGGAACAGTAATGAAGATTTCAATCAACCGCGGGTTCTCCGCGATGAGAAACCGGAAACTCGGAAAGAATGAAGGTGTCAGAGCATCCGTGAATCGCAGCTGTTAATGTGTCCCGTAACACGCGGTCGGCCGACGTAGATGATCGCACGCGTGTGTAATAAGATAATTGACCGTTCCGTTCGGCGACGAGCGGATAAAGTTGGCAGGTGATGCCGTTCGATGACAGCAATTTGCGTTCGCCAGCACGCCTAGTAAAGCGGTCGTTTCCGGTCGGAGCGTGTTGCATCGGTGTCTGCGATCGGTTCGAGAAGATCGCGGGAGAGACCTCCTTAGTCAACGGAGAAGATATTATTAAGTCTGCGAAGGACGTCGAAAGGATCGATTAAAAGGCTCACGCTCCGCAAGGAAAAACTGCGCTCAGGAACTGCACAGAAGCTGCGCAAAAACTGCAGCTGGCTTAATCGGGAAACGCGGTGTAAAGCGAAAGTCGCTTAGAAACGACGACAATATCGATGCTGGCGGAGATTAAATATTCAGGATTCAAGCTACAATCTGAGGTTTTATTGAATATTACAACGGAGCTTTTATTAAATATTACGCGATCCTTCTACGTTACTAAGATAAATAGGTTACTTCTAAATATTCATTACTAGAGTGCGGATGCTTATGCAATTTTCAATTTTTATAGGAAAATTTTGAAAATGTGCAAAATGTGGTAGTAGCCGTTATAGATCTGGAATGAATAGAAATTGTACTAAATTCTGTAGAATTTTATGTTATAGGATTTTTTGAAACTTTTTACACCGGTCTTTATGCAAAATAAAAATGGTCTGCATCGATCGCAAGAAATAGGAACCAAGCGAGAAGCAGCTCGTCGGCTAGGTAGACCGTGGATTAAAACAGTAAGTAACGAGAGCAGAAGTATCGTTGGAGTTGAATAATTCCAGCAACGCTGTCCTCCAGTTGCAAACTGTTTAAATAGTGCGGGTGTCCGGCGACGAGTTTGGTCTCGCAACGAGTAGCAGAGCGCGCAACAGTGTAGCGACGCGTGTTCGAGCGGGTAAATAAAGGGAAGGTTCGATTCCGGTTGCGTAGAACACACGGTAGAGCAGGAATCTCGCGTTTCTCGTATCGCGTCCGTGCGCGGCGGACAAGAAGGGCCAAAAGAGGACGGAGATCGAGATCGAGGGTGAAAAAGACGACGCCGGTGACGAGACGAGCGGGACAGAGAGGAGGAAGACTAACCAGACGCAAGAGAGAGAGAGAGAAAGAGAAAGCGAGGAGAGAGAAGAAAGATAGAAAGAGAGAGGGTTACGGAGAGTAGTACGAAGTACGGGGCGAACGGCGTGGACCCCTTGGATGGTTGCCTCATGAAAGATGCATAAGACGACTCACCGGGGGCGCGATAAAGAGTCGACAACAGACAGACCGACAGTCACCCCCTGCGCACCCCCTAATACCCCGATGCAATACACTGCCACCCCGCGTCTACAGGAATACTGGGATGCGGCAGCCACCCACCGCAGGGGGGTGGTTCCCACTATCAATTAATTATAATCTAGATTGATGGATCCGATCCACGTCCGTATCGGAGATTAGTCTTGCTTCTGTCGCGAACGACGCCCGTCAGGATCCATGGCAATAGACAGACTCCAAAAATTTCGACAACCCTCCGTAACAGCCTTTTACGCAGCCCTGGGCGCAACAAGATGGAAGGAGATTGCATCTTTGGGTCGGTAATTCTTGTTTATTCCTCCAACCGTGTCTTTATTCGGATGTAATCTGAGATTCTTTGTCTTCTTTGCAGAAGGAAATGAAAACGACGCTAATTATCGATATTGGGCCGGTAGTTTGTTCCGGTTCATCTTTCTGGTGTTTCTTATATTTTCTAATAAATTATGATTTCGTATGAATTTTTGGCCATAAATGCATGAAATCCTGAGCCTAATTGTGAACAACGTTCTAGTCGTAGAAAGTAAGAAAATTGTAGTACAAGAGGTAGATCAATATAATGATAATCAAATCTGAAGCACTCGGTGAACCGACTTACAAATTGAAGAAAATGGACAAGCGTACCAATTACCGAGAGGTTTTCGGTAAGACGTTTCGAGGGCGGGAAATTCGAAAATAGTGGAAGCTTTTGGATGGGAAGCTGTAACGAGGGACGATAAGACGAGACAGGGACGTCGACGTACGTTCCCGAGGTCTGTGGGCTAATGGCATGCAAGCGAGCGATGGCGGCCGCCTCTCGTCCCCTCGCAACACGGCCGGTCGATAGGAATTAGCATTTTTATGGGTCTATCCCGCTTACGTGCTACGGTGCCCCGTGGCACCTAGATTCTTCGGCGTTGTTCACGCACCGCTCGCGCTTGTCGAACGTCTCCGGCGTTTCGGCTCGCGAATTCTCTCGCGAATCGCCTTAGCAGCATGTCTTCCTTGCGTCTCTCCGTTGAGGATTTATAAGAGACAGAATTGCTGAGGATATAGACCGTTTCGGCGAAGGACGATCGATGATGTATCGATCGGGACCGTTCGTCTTTCCACGGACGAAAAAACTTGCACTTGTTCCTGATCGACTTCTTCGGCAAATCGAAGAACTAATTGGCGAGCGTGCCGTATGATTGACCTTTCTCCGATCGCTGCAGAATCGATGCGATAAAGTATGTTCAGACGTGAATTCTTTCGCCGAGCGAAATTATAGAGGTCTTGGATATTCTCGGTTTAACCCGTTAATCTTCTTCGTTTCTACGTCGTACGTCAATAACCAACATTTACATCCAATGATGTACAGTTTCAATGCACAGTTCTACCAAATGTGCCCACAATTATGAAATTGGTTAGTCATTTTTACGATATTGTCTAAAATGAACCGTCAGATAGTGCTTGTTATTTCAACATATACTTTAAACATCTCGCCACAAGAGATATATGACCTAGACCACTTTCGCAATTAAGGGCAGAAATATCTACAATCATTTCGCTGTTTGTTCACGGAAAATATTGAAGAACTTCTCAAAAGAAATTGAAAATGCCTGCGTACCAGGTTGACGTGAGTACAGCTGTATCGCAAGAAAAATGAACGTGAGAGAAGAGAGAAGCATTTAGGGTCCGTTTATATCGAACGTGAAATTACAATTCCGCGCGTAGCGTAGGAAGCGAGAGTCGTCGGTCGGAATGACCGCGTTTCAGCGTTAACCTCGACATTGTCGGATGCAAATGCGATTCGGCGCGTAGATCGCATCGCGAAGGAGTGGATAACGTTAATGCGGAATCCGCGATAACGGAACGCCGCCGTCGTGCTATTCTAGTTTGTATATACGAGAGAAAGAGAGAGAGAGAGAGAGAGAGAGAAAGAGAAAGAGAGAGAGAGAGATGGACGTTTGGAAATCGCGATACATCGGGAGAGAGATCGGAGCACATC
The DNA here is from genome assembly GCA_028455795.1 of Lasioglossum marginatum. Taxonomy (NCBI): domain Eukaryota; kingdom Metazoa; phylum Arthropoda; class Insecta; order Hymenoptera; family Halictidae; genus Lasioglossum; species Lasioglossum marginatum. The sequence goes on along the minus strand of CM052245.1, from coordinate 9,445,595 downwards.
TCGGCGACCTCGTAGTAGGTTGTAAGGGAAGAGTAAAAGCAGCGGCCGTGCTACCCCATAAAGGCCGGCCGGCGGGCCTATGGGGTGTTTAGTGCGTATTACGGGGAAAAAGCGGCCATGGGGGTTCGCGAAAGGGAGCGTCGAGAGGGAGAGAGCCGGGAGAGAAACGAGAGAGGATGAGGCTTGTCGAAGGGCCGGAGGGTCTTTCGAAGGCGAGCGCAGGCGCGTTTCCATGGGCAACGTGTCTATACGCCCCCTCTTTCGCGGATAGGGGGTATATATCCCATTCCAACGCAACTCGTTCCCCCTTTAGTCACTCCATCTCGTTCTGTCACCGTTCGTTCTCCGCGCCCTGCTGCCCACTTTGAGTTTCTCTGCCCGGAATCCTCTGCCTCTCTCTTTTTTTGCGATTCTTTTCTACAGGCTCCTAGCGACGCCACGTCTACAAGGAATCCCCTGTTCGACGACGACAGGGTGTCGCCGATTTTCTTCGACAGCTAGGCCGATTTCAGGGTCGCGAATCCTGCACGCTTTAGGATTTCCCTGTCTCGAGCCTCGGTCGATTCCGCCTCCGATGATTCTAGATTCAGCATCTTGCCACTGCGTCTAGCAACAACCTGATTCTTCTAGACGTCGATAGTGTTTATCTGTTTTGATGGAAGTTATCTTTGTAAATTACAGGAGGAGGATTCTTTCATTGAAGGAAGGATGTTAACTCGTCGCACTCGGACCGATTATATTTGAATTCAAAAACCAACCGTCTCTTCTGATCAAGAATACTTCCGTCCTGTATGGTTTCTTTCATTTTATGAAACTGATATGTAGAGAGCGGATCTTTATGCAAAATTTTCTACCCGAATTGCAACAAGCTGGAGCGAAATGGAAAATTTTCTTTCTTAATGTGTTTGACAGGCGGAAAATAATATAACAAAATTTTCTAATTGGTCTAATGCAGTCTACTGATATGATAGGATGGGGGGTTAGTCCGTCACTCGCGATTTGCGATGTGTGTTTCGGAAACGCGGCTGTTTCGAAGCTGACCCAATTAGAGCGCAGGGTTTTCGCGCGGCGTTTTTCGGCTGGCTGGTAGGGTTGTAAGTGAAAAGGCTGTCGGCGAGGATAGGTATTCGATTTGCGAAAGGTCCGTGGCAAAAAGCCATCCCGCGATCCGGCGTCGTCGTCGCCGCGTTCATTTGAATAATATTCGTGTAGCGCGAGCGAAGAACCGCGCGTCCCCGCCGTTTTTCGGCCCGATTCCGTCCTCGTAAAAACATCAGCTCGCGCAGCTAGCTTTCTCTCTCCGTCTCTCTTTCTCCTCTTTTCTATCCTCCCTCTCTGTTTCTCCACGTCGCCCGGGCCGTTTCTGTTCAAACAAAACCACCTTGTCCGCCACGGTTTTTTTCGACTTTACATTCAGGTCCACGTTTTGTTCGGCGACTCGACGACGCACGGACGGATGGCCGGCCGGACAGACGGACGTGAGACGAGGACAGGTAGAAAAACCCGTGGCTGCACCGAAAGTCGAGAACACCGGATGGAGCGACACGACCGCCTACTTCGTCCGCGGGACACGCTCCGTTACGCATGCACGCACTCACATACACGCCGAACTATACTATCTCTCTTGTTCTTTGACGTTTTAACCGTTGGTCAGTCTCTGCCCGATCATAGAACCTCTCTTTCTCTCCTTGACCCCATCTTCACCGCCCTTTTCCATTGTTAGTTATCATTTTCCCACTAATCCATCTTTACGCGATCTACGAGATCGTGGTCTCTGATCTCCATCTCTAGCTCTCTTTCGTTGTTATTCTATCCTACAGAAAAAAATGTATAACACGTAAACAAACATTAATTCAACTAGTCCTGGACAAATTCGCATTTATAAATTTAAAAAAAACCTACCTCGATTTACTATACACAAGTGCTGACAAATCAAACATTTTACAGCTCCCAGAAACATCGAATGAACGTATTGTATCCCGAACGAAATCCTTCTTCAAAAATAAAAAGTTCGAAAAGAAAGAGGCTATAAAGCAATAACTCTATATGATCGTTGCTTTTAAAAGAACACTATTGTCCCTCCGCACGATCATAGAACGTCTCTCTCGGCTTCTTATACTGCTTCCTCTCCTTTTCTGTTATCCTCCGTTGTCCTCTCTGTACGATCGTGGATGTCCTGCGATCCGGCTGGTCCTCTCGCATGCGCGGCACGAGTGCTTTTAAATATATCAAGCGGCGGTAACCGTGTGCCTGGACGAAGCCGAGGCTGCACTCACGGTAGCCCAAGCCTCGATCGTCCACTTTCCTACCTGGGAAACTGGTGCCCGGTGGGAAAGGATGTTTGGAAGTGCGCCAGGATGCCAACAGGACATGGAATTGGCCGCGATCACGATTCCATCGGATAATCCACGAAGATGAATATCTAAACCTCTGTGATCCTCAACTGATGGCACACTGTGTTCTCTCATCGAAACACAACAGTCAAAACATTGAAGGAATTTCGGGTAAATGTTTACAAAAGGGCACCCAGCTCCGATGACCTTCATCTTCACCTATGTTGTCAAGGTCAACATACCAAACAACTTCGTTATCCAGAGTGAATTTTATTTTAGACAGTGCTTGCGAGTGTACTGCTTAATTCACAAGATCTAAATCATTTCATTTGGCAATGCCCTAAGTTGCAACTATAATGTAGTTGTAGTATGTGCAGTTGTATATATGTTGTAACCTAACAAAACTAATGTAAACTAATTGTAAGTTAGACACTAATGTAACATAATCATTAGACTGCGGATATTTATGCATGTTCCAATTTTTGTAGGCTTTCGAGAAAGTGAAATGAAATGAAATCCGATTTTTAATGGGAACAGCCTTTGTAGATCTGAAGGAAATAAAAATTGTACAAAATTCTATTGAATTTTATATTCCAGCATTTTTTGAAAACTTTCATACGCCATAAATGCATACAGATCCGCAGTCTAATAATCAATAACTCATAATACATAATTTGTATATGCTATATAAACCTTATTATGGTTTAACGCAATAAATAGATAAATAAATACATGACGACATACGTTGACAAGATATTTCAAGGCCAAGGTCATCGGAGCTGGGTTCAGAGTTGGGCAAAAATTTTATTTAAATAAAAATTTCATATAAAGTGAGTTTTTTCCAAGTAGGTTTTAAATCCACTTATTCGAAATTTTTATTTAAATAAAATTTTCGCCCAACTCTGGCTGGGTTCCGTTTTGTAAACATTTGAAAAATTTGTTCCGAAATTCAGACAAATAATAATGACGGTCTGCCATTTCTGGTAGCACCGAAAGTGTTAACGTTTCTGGAATCGAGTCCGGGTCACGGGGTCCTCGGAAAACCAGTCGAAGCCGCATCGCGTATTCCCCGATGGGAATTCGACGAAAATTAACCGACGCGACGGTTCCGACGGGGATCGAAGATTCGGAAAACGGATAGTATACAGTTGGCGCGCGGAGACGATCCCACGTCGGGAAATACGCTTGGCTCGTTTGCTTAACCGCGGTCTCCGAGCGCGCACACGAATGCTTAGAATTTCTCTTACGCAACAACCTGTTTTACGAGCCGCATTATCCCACACGATTCGTGTCGCGCGTGGGCCACGGCATTGACTGGCCGTTGCGTTTATGACGAAGTTAGCGAGTCGCACGATAAATAGCCCCCGAGACCCTTCGGAGCGGAATGCTCGTGGCCACGAAACCTCGGAGATCACGATCTCGTCCAAATCTACAAAAAACGTTGCAGAAAAATTTTTTTCTGACCTGAAAATTTGTATATCGATGCATTGAGTTCTCTGTTATCCGTCCAGAAGTTGGACACGTCTAACAGATTCGCTGTATATAAATAAAAATGTTCTACCTGAATTATTAGAAGCTGGGGTGAAATAGAAATTTATTTTCTTTGTTAAGACGCCAGTAAAGATGATCATAACGTTATTCAAAACAGTTTTAATATTATTAAATTCGTCTGTATTCTATAAAATTGCAAAAAGCTCCACCAATGTGAAAAAGATTAGATAAAATAGAAATGATCTAAGCTTATGAAGTGTCTTGATTTTGTTAATAGGTTGAAAATAATATAATAGAATTGTTTAAAATTCTTCTAATGTTTTTACTGTTTCATATTACACTTACTCATTTTCGTTATAAATGCATCAAATCCGCTGTCTAATGATGCGTTGTTTGAAATTGTTTGTCAAAAGAATGGGTTAAACCACTGAACTTTCAGTAGTCCCTGTTCATGGCGTTTAATCCAATTTAAGGGAACCAATTGATGGGGAAACACAGGAAAAAGGAAATTGATCGTAGGAAAACGGTATCGTTGGAGAGGAGGCAAGTTTACTTCCCCATCGAATCGGTAGCAACGCGGGCCGGTTAAGCCCGTGGCGAAAGGGCCCCGGTTGTCGGAATAAAAAAGGCTGTTTATGATTTTTCTATTGAAGCGTAACTAGGTGGCACGCGAGGTGGTACGGGGTAATAAAGTCCTTTACGTGGCAACTAACCGCGCGCACAGAGCGTTCGAGGGTTCTCTCTCTCTCTCTCTCTCTCTCCCTCTCTCTGAGCGAGCGCCGGCTGCGTTTACCGTTTACTATCGGCCGTTACAGCCGCTCGTACACATAAATCGCTTTACGATCTGTCGCTAAAAACGGATTTCATGCGAAAGTAGATGGCCGGCAGCGACCGCAACCATCCGATCCCGCGGATACCGCTTGGCCCGGATCGACGTGTCTCGTTTTCAGTCTCCCGTGCCCATTAACCAACGACACGCGTCTCTGACCTCGATCCTGGCCTCGATCTAGTGCACCATTTACCGTACAAACCGGCGCCTCTCGGATCATAACAATCGCGGAAAAATTCTGCTCGGTGTCGAACGAAAAATTGTAGAAATCAATTGCACAAAAATTCCGATCAGCTCGAAATAACCCCACCGGAGGCATCTTCAGCAAATGAATTCCCAATCTTGGCTCGCAACTCGTATTAATAAGACGATTGTTGCAACTCGAAGGCCAAGTTGAAAAATCTCAAAGAATCCCTCACCGTCTGAACAGTAGAATGGAAAGCCGCATAAATCCGTGGCTCTTTGTTCCCTCGTTCGCCTCGCAATTTTAAAGATCGTTGTCCTTCAGGAGGAAGAAAAAGTCTGGTGAGTGCAAATGAGTGGTTGAGCGGTAGGCTAGCATTGAAGGCTAGGGGGTGAGAAGGGAAATGGAGGAGGAGGAGGGTTGGCCGCGAACAAAACGGAGGACAAGATGATGGATGGTCCCTCTCCACCCTTGGCTGGGCTACGCGAACCGAGGGCATCTCGACGCTGATGACGATGCTGACGCTAATGAGCAAAATATGAGGCGCCACCCCCACACTCCTCTCTCTCCCCCAAGCCTCGCTGTCTAACACCCTTCTCGATCCCTTTCTCACCCCACTCGACCACCTCCGACTCTCTGTTCGTTCGTTCTAACCTCGCGCCAGGTATCGATTGTCGCTCCCGCCCCCGCTCTCCTCATCGCCCACCACCGCGTTCTTCAAAAGAATAAGATCACGAACCGGGGGTGTGGGAAACCCGGAACGAAAACAACACGATCTATCCGGCTGATTACTTCACCCTCGCGGAACCCGATGCTTCGGGAAACCGTCGAAGACGAGCATGGACTACGTTGACTCTGTCGAAGTTCCACTGTGGATACTGCGAGTCTTGTCTTTGTCTTCGGCCCGAAGTTCCTGCATTGTGATTTTATTGGGACTGTGAATATCCAGCGATGATCATAAGGACTTCATGAAGTTCGAGGAATTTAGCTATCCCTAGAAACTTAAGTGAATACCTCAATATCGACAAGAGTTATTCCATTTCTAAAATCCACAAATATTTACCACACCCTGCAATTATGGCTGCAACAACTGCGAACTGATCTCCCCATAATGTGCTTATAACTATGTTCAAGTATAACTCTTGTGGTCGCTAACGACCTAGATGTTGAAGCGACCTGTATAAATAAATAAATTTTAAAAAAAGTTCGAGGAATTTGGTGAACGGAAGATTGGGAACGAGAATGCTGTGGCTCTGAAAATGTAATATTTGCGTGGATTTTCGACTTGAATTTCGACTGAAATTAACAATTTTCTTGGAAAAGCTAATTTCTACAAAAATTCGAAAATCGATGAACAAGGATCATTCGAAAAACAATTCGACGCAACAGAGAGGTTATCGACCGTCGTTGTAGACCAAGATAACGAAGCGTTTGCATAAGCTAGGTTCGTTCCAATCTCTCGGGCAAAGTTTTCGCAGTCGGAAGAAAGGAATCGCCGGGAAACAAAGCCAGTGTCAAATAATTAGTCGCGGCTCCGTCCGCGCCGCAAATTTCTCGAAAAGCACACCCCCAGTCGGACGCGACGTGGCGAGGATCGTTGTCCGAGGGCAGCTGCGGTCCAGGTTAGTGCCGGATGTCCACACTCGTTTTTACCGCGAACGAGGAGAGAGAGAGAGAGCCTCGGTCGGTGCAAAAGGGACCCGTTTAATTTCATTTCACCGGCACCGCCCCCGTGTTCTCGACGCCCGAAGCGACGAGACGCTTCGCTCCGCTCCGCTCGATTCCGCTCCGCGAAAAAGGAGCTGGTCGACGAGCAGTTTTACGAGCGTGGCCGGCCTCCCCTCGCTGCTGTCGACGCGGCTGCTGCCTCTCGGCTCTCCGCGTGAAAAGATACTCGACGATTTTGCTAGAGACGCCCATCTCGATCTCTCTCTGCCCCTCTTCCTCTCCCGTGTTCCCTATCCTTCTTTCTCGATATTCCGATCTCCGTTGATCTTTTGATCTCCGCTCCGCGCGAAATGAGCCGCGTCAATTATCATTATAGATATCGATTAAAGGTTGCCGCCCCCTGAACTGTGCACCGAAAGGCACCAGCGTTCACTATTTAGTTTATTGCTTGAGATTCTCGCAGGCTGATGAGATTAGCCTCCTGAAATTTCTTATATTTTACTGTTAATGCGGCCACTGTCGCATTGCCATTCACAAAACATTCCACGACATCAAAATAATTTAATCGTTGCAATCGAACTGAGGTGAAGCAAAACCAAGCCTTATGTCACGAGACATAAATGAATATTATTATATCTTAAATATTAGCAATATTATCCAATTGCCATACCTTCAATCTACGCATAATCTCTGGGACAAGCTGGGTACACACATCGAATCACGAAAGAAGAAGCAAGCATCGTTTCTCGGAGCTAAGGCAGACCATTTCAGAGACAATCAGCAATGTGACACAGCTAACGCAGGACGCAGTAAATCCGACACAGTTAAATGAACGGCAACCTCGAAAACCAAAACCACCCTCTCGTCCTCCTCGAATAAAAGCGAGAGAAAGTATTGGGTCGCCTTATTTTTGCGTTAACGATCCCGTTCCTCCGTCACGCCTACCAAGAACTGGAAGGAAGAGGATGCGAGAGGGTTGAGGAGAAGAAGGAGGAGGAGGAGGACGGTTTTTACGTGACGCTGGCTCGCGAGGCGTTCTCGAAGAGAAACGCTGCTGGAGCCTCGTTAGAAATTAACCGCGCGCGGCCCGTCCTTCTCACCGTTAATGAAACCCGGCCTCTGGGGCGAAGATTATTCGCGGTTTTTGCGCTCGCGAGAGTTTGCCGGACGAGGAACAGAACAGAGAGAGAAGAGTGCGAGAGAGAGGGAGAGAAGCGCTCTTTCAGTAAGAGAAACTGTGGTTCGCACAACAGAGTAAGAGGGAGAGCCAATTAATTTGGCAAATCATCGCGTCCCGGTGTAAACAGGGTTGGTTCGATCTGTCTTCGAGGTGGAGGGGCAGAAGAGGGTGGTGTAGGAGCTCGACTGGGGATATCCGAGGGTGGATATCAAAGGGGAGACGAGGGATATCAATCCCCGGAAAAGCCACGGGCTCGGACTCTTTCTCTCGCTCTCGGTTCTCGCTTCTCGCGCGTTCGCAGTTCTCAACCGCGAAATCCTCCGCTCGAATTTATCGCCGTCGTAACCGAACAGCCTCCTGCTCTTCTTCCCGCCTCCTTGCTCTTCCTTCTTCAGCTTCTGCTTCTACCGACACCTCGAACCTTTCTCGCGCTTTCACCGAACGACGGATCCCCGCGACCAAGTGAGAAACCACCGGGATCATCCTACAAGATCGAGAGCTTCCCCCGATCGAGCCACCCCCGATCTCACCCTTTCTAGCTGGCTGTGCTTTCCATTTTACAGGCATATCGCGCCCCGTACTTTTCCCCGGTGGAAAGGGTGCAAGCTGCGATGGCAAATTGTCTCCTGAGGGCGGTTAATCAATTTGAAATGGGAACGGGTTTGGGGATTGATTGGTGCCTGTGATTTCGACTACTGATACATCGTTACTAATTAATTCTTTGTAAAGAGCTAAGTGGAGCAGTCATTAAGGACAATTACTTCAGCCTGCGAATAGACTGCGAATGTTTCTACAAAATAAAAATGGTTTAATAAACCGAGCCTGCATGTACAATCTTCAAAACCCCAGAAAATTTTCCAGAGAACGATAACCAAGTTATATCGACTACAAATATTTTCCACCATCCTCTCCTCCAATATTGTGCTTCTTCTGCTCCAGGCTCCAGAGAAGATACTCGGTTAGCCGAAGATCCACCTCACCACCCAATGTTTAACATAGTTCTGCCACAGATCTAGATCTTCTACAGCTTCCATCAACATCCGTTTCAGATCGAAGAACGCCATCACTCGCGATCCACCCGTCTTTCCGGCGGCTTGTTCTCGCCGCGCCGTGTTCTCGTGGAAGGTTTTCAGGTCGCTAGAATCGAACGGCGGAGGCAGCTTCCAGGCTAGCGAATCAAGTGGTTCCATCTCCGGAAGTCTGTCTAATTTCGCGGAGAACGATCCCATCGAGAATCGTTGGAGGTCGTCTCCCGGTTATCTTCAACCACCGACGAAAGCCGACGCGGAATATGAAGGAAATCGTGCGCCCCCACCAGAGCTCGTCGTCGGCGACAGCGACGACGAAACCGTCTCTCTTTCTCGGCCGTCTGTCCCCATCTATCTATCTATCCGAGCGGAGCAGCTATCGCCCCGTCGCCGCCGACGACGACTACGACGACGGCGACGGCGTCCCGTCTCTTTCTCTCGAGCACGAGATAGGGATGCCTAAAGGGGGGCGCGCCGGGCACGCGGGGGTGGTTCTTTCCCTCCTGTGACGGAGGAGTTGAGAGTGCCGTTGAATATGCATGAGGGAGCTCTTGCTCCTATCCACCGTCCTAAAAACATCGGGCCGACGCGAACCGAACCGACCGATGCGAAACGATGCCGTGCGATCCGATGCTGATGGCCCCGCTCTGCTCCCGTCGCTCGCCAATCAATGTCTCCGGCAGACTTGTCTCGCGAAACCCGGCGCACTCTTTCTCACGGGAAAAAAACCGTCCCGCGAAATATCAATCCACCCCCGCAATCGAATATCTACACATTCGCTCCTTGCCTCGCAAACCTCGCAGCTTTCCGATCTTACTTTCGCGATTTTGCTTTGATAATTCATCCCTTAACTCGTCGCTCATTTCGCGAACTGAATCTGTATCCCTCAGCGTCAAATTGACACAGTGGTGAATGACCGGTGAAATAACAAGGTAAAATAAAATTAAAATTTTGCTCACAATAAAATTACTTGCGTCGAACCTCGTTTGGGTTTGTACGATCTAAGAGAGTTCGAGAAGTAATCCCTGTGATGATGTTTAACCAAAAAGATTTGTCGATTAGTGATTGTTCAAGAAACACACTATATTGAATGATCGTCGAGGAGAAGAAAGGATCGCGTTGCAAAGTGATCGAAGTCACGGCGAACTCTCGGTCCCGAGAAACACACCTGGTCCCCGCGTTACGTCCACGTAACTACGCAAACGCGTGTACGCGGCCAGGCTTAATGCATTCAAATGATATTCACTGTGGCGCGCTGACGCGAGTGCTTTCGACAAATTAACGCCGCGTATCGAGTGACTATCTGTCGCTGGCGTGTTCACCGACCATGCGCGAGAGTAATTCCGCCGACGTCTTACGGATCGAACGGCGTAATTGGGAGGCCCGATAAGATCCGACACGAGATTCGGACCGATTCCCCGACTGGGCCCTATCCGCTTTAACTCTCGCAGTAGGCCGCCGTGCTGCTCTGCCTTGCCTGGGCATAACAGTCCGTTTCTACTTCCCGTTGAATGTCCCTTGCATCTCCCGATACTTTAAGATATCAGCTTTCGATCGGGGACTTCGAATCACTGTTTGGAACTGTTAATGCGAAGGCTCTGATTGAGACAGCTGTACCAGATAATGGTTAGGGTAATGACTGAAAGTTTTGGTCTTTTGTAACAATTATTAGTAATGAAAGTTCTTCGTAAACCTGTCGAGAATAAATTTGTAGAGCAGAATCTAAAAATTCTTTAACATCATCAGCGTATATACATATATGTGATAGTATAATAAAAAAAGTTTGATAGATACATCACTTTTCATTTTTCCTTCTGATGTAAATCGGTTAATATGCTGTGATCATCTACTTTATGCTAGGGGGATTGGAGTCTGTTCGCCGAAAGCGGGTACTTTGAAAGAACCACATCATGAAGTAATAGACAGTCAACGTAAGACAAGTCTATACTACAAGTCTTTATTAGAGGACAAGCCGCAACATCCTCGGTTTTGCCGATGTCTTACACTGCTGGCATGAAGAATCACCTATCAGCTCGAAGAACCCTGAAGAACAACCATGAAGCTGCAAAGCGAAAGTGAAAGAGCTTCGTACAGAGGAGAGAGGGTACACATCAGCAAATTGTTAGCCAGTGGCTAGGGGGTCGCCTCGCAAAGTCAGCGCGGTGGAGCGAACACCGGTAGCCCGGCCGGAGCCAGGCAAATGAGAGTGCAAGTCGAAAGTCCTGGTCCATTAACCATATTAATTATTTAGCGATTCAAAATCGAAAGGCACCGAGGAGGGACGTGGCCCTGTCGCCATCTCTCGGCGAGGTTGGGAGGCGCGGTAGCCATTTTGTTTCTGGAGGTGGCCAGAAGGTCGCCGTGGTGTCGCGGCATACCCGCGCATGTCCATTGGTCCCTCCTACGTTGTCCTCGCGGTGGCGGAGGTTGCGGTGACAGCGACGGTGGCGGCGGTGGCACACGGCTCCTCGCTCTCGTCTCGGCTCGCTTCCTCCCCGGAGCCCTCTCCGCCCCTTCCCCTAGCCCCCACAACCGTGAGCTCTCCCACCACGAGTTTTCCCCTACCTATCAACTCCCTCCATCGAGCGCGATGCCTCCCGTCGAGCCCGCAACCGTCGTTCCTCCTCCGACGCGACGACCACCACCTCCTCTCCGCTTCTTCCTCACCCCTTCCATCGCCAACTACATCGACTGCCCTCCCTCCCTCCCCTCTTCCCCCCCTACTCCTTCTCCTCCTCTTTCCTCGCGGAGCCGCGCTTCTTCCTCCCCGGCGACGAACCGGCCCGCCGCGACCACGATATTATCACTCCGTTTTACTCGCGATTTATCGACCTTTATCAACTACACCGAACGGCCGGCGACGACGCAACCAGTTCCCTCCTCTCTCTCACTCGCACATCAATTGTCTCAGTTTACGCCAGTTTCCTGCAATACACTAACCTTGGACGCTCCGACTCGGCGATTCGACTCCGCGTGACAAATGATCGCCCCTCCCCCCCCCCCCGCCCCACCCCCCCCCCCCCCCCCCCCCCCCCCCCGCGGCCCCCGCCCCCCAGCACCGTGCACGCGAGATGCAATCAATTTGCGGAATTAAAGGACTCGCGACACGCGCCGCCCGCGATTAATACCCGCTCCGCTTGTCTCGGCGCAGCGGACTGACTCTGGCTGCGGCGATCGACGTTGTTCAACGTCGAATCTGATGCCTAACTTTGTGATGCTCGCGACAAAATTTGGACAGAATGTTACTTTTTGCATTACGAGAGGTAATTTTTCGGAGATGATGTGGCGAACGAACATTCACTTGTTTCGCCTAGACGCATACATAATGACGTATTCTAATTGAATGCCGCACTAAACATACTGTTGTTTGGTCGATCAACAAGACCAATTAACACATTTACTGGCGTGGTGGTCACCGATCGCCGACGCTATCGATTTGCTTGGAAACGATTGTCATAAAATTAGTGGCATTGAATATCAATTGATTTGGTCCGAAGCGAACTAAATTATTACGAGTATTGTTACTTTGTTATTAAGCAGCCAATGATAATTAGTAATTACTCCGATTTATACGGATGGAACCGGCAAGACTCGAGTGAAACACGAAGTTCCTGCGCCAGTAAACATGTTACAAGGATGAAAAATAAACAAAACATTCTGTGTGCAGAATGTTCAAATTAGCAACGCGTGCAACAACGTGGAGCAACTTCAGAACAACAATTTTCTAGCTGAGTTACATTCAATTATTGTAGAACGTAACCTGAGATGCGATGCAACTCAAAACAGAAAAGAAAATTGCTACCTAACGTAGACCGAATGTGTGCAACATAAATAAAGTATTTACGTAACGTTTTCGTATCTAGATGCATAAATTTGTTAGGGGCCAGTTGAGCATTTTGTTAGGTATATTAACAATCAAAGCACCAAAGCATCAAATAACAGGTCTTATGGTCAGTTTCCTACTTAATCGATGCAGAACATAATTTGAAAGAAACACGAGGAATTTTTGTAAAAAACGTTCTCGGACGCCTACTGTTTAGGGTTTGTAAGAAGAGGATTATTTCGTATTATTTCGATCTAGTTTCGGAAGAATCGGTCAGAGTATTCCGCAGTAGAATCGCCGCGCGGTTTACCGTCTCGTAAATCAACGCGGCTGGCTTATCGTCTCGCACCCGATGGACCGACGTGTCTTCCGGGGCTCGCGTATTCTCAATCGACACACGTTGCTCCTCGTGTGCTTCGACTTCTTCCCGGTGTTCCCGGCGATCTACGTGCGCCTGTCGCCGCAGTAGATCCCGTAAATCAACTTCCTCGTGAGAACAAGCTTCTACGAGCCGACTCGGACGAATCTGGAAACGTAATAGCGCTCTGCGGCTACACGAAAAGCTGCCGGATAGAGAAACCTTTAGCGGAAGCTTTCTCGCGCCTTAGAAATTCATTTGGCTTTCAATTTATCCAGACAACATTTTTTTGATTCCTTCGACTCCTTCGAAATTCACATTTTTTAGCCGATCCAAGCGATTCGACGATCCATCGAAAACGTGGATATAATTACTAGACTGGAATTACTAGACTAATTACTAAACTTTATGCAAAATAAAAATTTTCTTCGTCGAAAATAACATATAGATGTTCTTAAATTATCTTAATATTTTTATTGTTTCAAATCACATCTACCCATTCTTGTCATAAATACATCAAATCCGCAGTCTAATAATTACAGTTGAGAAAACTTGGAAGTCCAAGTTAGAAGGCAAATTCTAAAGACTGCAGAGTTCACAATGATAAATATCATAATAATTTTTAATGAAGAAAACAGTTTCCTCTATGCATTATCTGTCAACATTATCTGTTAATAGCACCCTAAATTTTTTGCTGGAATAATGAAAATCGCCAACGGAAGCGGTGCAATTATGTGAGCGGAGACTCGGGCAAGGAGTTAACAATTACACGGAGGAGATTCTTCTTTTCCTGTTTAACCAGGGCCCGATTCCGATCGATCCGAACAGTCTTTAAGAGGGAAAGTTTTAACGGTACGCGCGTACGGGAACCACCGTTTCGAGGACTCGAAATATGTACTTGCCGCACGCTCTGCCAATCTCTATTCAACGCGCGGCGCATTGCTGTCATAAATTAGGGAGTCGGGTCACGCGCGGCGAACTGGTGTATGGAGCGCGGATATTTACAAGTATTTACAAACTGCGATATCTTGTGGCATTACTGTCCACCGGCTCCCGGCCGGATGACGATAATTTAATATTTCCCGAATCGATCCGCTGCTCGTTGCATAGCCAACTTCAACCGTGCAGATTTCCTCGTTTGGTCTTGGGAACGACGAACGTTCCTTTTCATTACCCGAGTTATACTAAACGGATAGTAACACGACTTCACTATTAAAGACATTGTCTTCTGATGTATCTGCATGTAAACAATTGCACCGATCAAGTTGAAACGATCTAGACTGAAGAAGATGCTGTTGAAACGATCAGAACAGACATCGACATTCTTTTTTTCTTTTTGGTAAAACATAGACAAAACATTTTTATATTATATTTTAGACCGACGAAAGAATTCGTAAGGACACGTGTCGAGATTTCTATAAGAACGCAGGTTAAATGTGTCCATAATTATGCAATTGGTCTGAGTGATATATTTCTTGTTTCGAGATATTTAAAGGAAAAAGATATTAATTTCTGGCATAATTTTATTTCTGGCAATATCATAAAAATTATATTGAATTAATTTAGTTTAAAATAATGTGATGTGAAATAACTGATAATCTCTTTTTTTTACAGGGAATATTATGAGAATAGTACGAATTCTGCTCTCTTATTTTTGGAAAGTGAAAAATTGGAAGAATATCAGAAGACTATTTAGTAGAGTATGTTCTTCTTTATACGTATTATTGAACGACCAGATACTTACGAGCTTCAGTGTACTCGTAATGAAAGAGCGACATATGCAAGATAAACCTGTCAAAATGAACCCGAGCATATTCAGCCAATTAAACAGATCCCTGAAAGTCTTTCAAAAAAATAACCACTTTCATAATTATGGGCACGAATACAGCATTGACGTTCATTTGGGCGATGCGCAATAAAAGACTGAGCCTACGGGACGACCTAGTACACATAGAGGCCGGGCTCGTTTGTGTAGAACGATCGGTGGGAATGAAACGCGGCAGAAGCGAGCATTTCGTGCAGTCGACACCGGCCGATACGCGAGATAAGATGCGAGATAGCCGGGATGCGCACGCTGAGAAATCCGCGGTTCAATCTGACGTTCGATCGCCTGCGAACGTGGGAGTCGAGATCCGCGGTCTCTCCGGCCCTCCGATGATGGCCGCAATCGTAAATTACCGAGCAAACCGGCCGCCGCGCCGCGGCCCGGCCCGGCCCGACGATTCCACGTAACCCGCCGCACGAACCCCAGAAACCGATACCCGCTCCGCGATCCTTGTTCCTCTCTGCTATGCCCGACTCGAATTAGCCGCGGACCACGTTAACCGTTTCCCGATCACTGCCCTTTAACCCGTTCCGCTCCGCTCCGATCCGCTCCGATCAATGCCGTCTGATTTTTCGACCATGACCGACCGAAACCTGACTGACAATCAGCTGCGTTTTACCTGCCGTCTCTGGCGCTAATTCGCGCACCGGTACGCGCAACGTATACTTATCAGTAGACTGCGGACCTTTATGCATTTATGAAAAAATTGGTTGGGTGAAATATAAAACAGTAAAGGATTAGAAAAATTTCAGAATATCGTAATGTTGCTTTCAATGTGACAAAGTCATTAAGAGATGAAATCAATTTTAATTTTATTTCTGCTTCCCACAATCAACGCAGAACATTTCTATTTTGCATAAAGACTAATAAGTAGATTGCGGATTTCATGCGTTTACGAGAAAATATGATTAAGCGCATTTTAATCAGCAGATGGATTGAAAGAATCGAGAAATATCAATGCGTCAGGTTGTACCGATTAAACACATTAAAGTGATCGATCGACCGTCACTCTATGTCATTCCCGATTTAAATAGTAAAGTTTGAAATTGCATCGGATCAAGATACGAAGGCCCAACCGCATCTAATTGGCCCACGAACATATTTATTTAGGCATTGGGGGATATTCATCAGAGGCTGTAGATACAATCAGCTAATCGAGTCTCCTAAAAATCAGTTCGCCTCTGCTGGCACGGGACCATTCCTCTTTCTTTCCGCTGTGTCGAGGATACGGTGGAAGGTATATCAGAGGGAGGAAAGAGGAAGAGGCAGAGAGAACGTGGAAGGTAGGAGACGAGGTAGGGACTCGGCGATTCCATTTCCCGTCGTCATAGTCGTCGGTTTACATCCTGTTGGGTCGGGTGCAGGAGAGGGTGTGCGCGGTCGCGAGGACGACGGACGACGTGGTCCCTCTGTGTGTCCGCGGGTACGCACAGTAGGTATAGTAGGTAGAGGTCAGTCGCGCGTGGTGGTGGGCGACACGATGGTGGTGGACACGGTGGTGGTATTGGTGGCCGGCGCGACGGTGGCCGACAGCGACGACGACCGACGATGATGATGGTAGTGATGGTGGTGGTGGTAGGCGATGCTGGTGGTGGTGATGGTGGTGGTGGTCGGGTGTATATAGATCGGAGCCACCGATGCACGGTAGAGTGCTTTCGAGGCGAGTGCAGCAGAGAGACTCACGGTGCTGCACGGTCTGGTGATTAGCGCCGCCCCCTGGGGACGGCAACCGCCAATCGGTGGACGGCGCCGCGACGCCCGCCGTCGTCGCTTCACCGAGCGAACCCGCCACCGGGAGTCCCCCTGCAGGTCCGCACAATCGCGGATATAACGGATAGCGTCAGGCAAAGCCACGACAAAAATCAATCACCCGCTGCTTCCTCCTGTTCTCTCTCCTCTCTGTCTCTCTCTCTCCCTCTCGGATCTCTCGACCCCTCCATCCCCTTTCTAGGCTCCTCTCTTTCTCTATCTTCCTCCATCTTTCACCCAGTTCATCTTTGTCCCTCTTTGTCTTTCAGGCGTCCCTCTTCCACCTCTTTCCCTGCCATAGCTCTATCGGTGCATCCGCTTCTTCGACGAACCCCTTCTTTTCTACCCCTTTTCCACGCTGTCTCCAGCTTTCTCTATAGCCGCCACCCCCTTGGTTTGAAATCCGTGGCAACCACCCCACCGGATTTTCCACGTCGCAGACTGACTACTGTTCCGTCCACCGATGATATTCTCCGTCGACGGACCGATGCCCGGCCTTGTCGGACGGAAGAATGCCTTCGGTTCGGAACGACTTGAACGCTTGATCTTGAATAATTCTAGGCTCTTGAATAATCTGCGTACCCCGGTCTACGTTGATAAAGATATTTGGGTCGTTTGCGTTAACCTTGATTCAGGGGAAAGGATTACGGAATTCAGATTTGCATTTTCATGATCGTAGATTCGCCTTTTCTGTTTTGTAGGTCTTGAGCGAGTTGCAGATTAGTATAAACCTACGCTAATGGTAAAACATGTTTAGTTTCTTGATATCGCGTAGGCAAGGAAGCGAAACACTCAAATTATTCTATTTTAGATACATTGTTCCTTAGAACTATAACATACTGCTCTTTGGACTGTACCTGAACCCTCTATACTCCTGCGTTACAAGAGGGTTGGGTGTACAGACAAAGCGCGTGCCCACGAATATAATAAAACAAACAAAAATACATTTTCCCCCATTTACTAAAAATAAAATATTCTGTGTTATCAGTAAACCGGAGTGAAATGGAAGTATCCTTTTCTTTCTTAATATGTTTAATAGATCGACAATAATGTAACAGTATTCTGACGCTGTCCAGTTATCAACGAACTTATATGTTACCAATAGATTGCGGTCTATTAGTATTATAATAGGATCTGTATGTATTTATGGCTTCTGAAAATTTTCAAAAAATCCCAGAATATATCCTTCGCCAGAATTTAGTGAAATTTTCATATATTTCAGATCTACAAAGGCTGCTACCACTGCAAATAATATTTTATTTGGTTCCCCCTTCTTAAAAATTGCAAATTGCAGAAACTTCTCTGGAAGGAAAAGGGCGAACAGCCCTCTTTCCCTCGAAAAGATCGGTCACAGCCAAATAAGGAGTCGACCAGCGACCACTTTCCGATCAGAGCACAGCAAACGAAGGTTGTAGATCGATGGATGACGAGAACACCGTGCCTCAGTGGTTCCCGCGACGATGACATTGATCGCGGCCGATTTAGCCCGCGACATCTTCCCACGTTCTCGTAGGTAGTACACGCGGTTGTATCGATCCCGTGGTCGACGATCCACGTTCCCGTCGACGTCGACGACGACGATGATGACGCGTAACAGAGAGGGGACAAGGACAAGTGAGAGATCTCGTCCGACCCGGACTGACCGACGACCTACCTTGAATTTCATTCACACACAGGGAGGTCGCGCTCACTCGACGCTTACGCGGAATACAAAACGACGTTCCCAGGGATCGGACTAACTCTCTCTCTCTCACACACACACATAGACATCCTCTCTCACGGGATGTAGCTGCTCTCACTGCCCGAAATACGCAGCGAGCCTACCTCGTGACCGGTGTACACAGAAACGGACTCTCTCCAGAACAAAACGCGAAAAACACGCGGCAGCTGTTTCGCTAGACGTCCGAGCCACGGTTCCCGAGGGTTAACGATCGGCTGGGAACCCGGACGAGAAACCAATAAACCGATTGTATGTTAATCGCCAAGTATATTTCGGTTGTTTCTGCGACCAACGATGACCTTCAAACAACGTGTGCACGTGTGCAGATAACACTTTTATTCTTAAGTCGGTTTCTTTGCGATAGGAGAAAACATGTTTGCGAAACCAAGAATAGCTCGAGATTATCGCGGCTTTTACTAGCTCGACTGGTATCGCTTGGCGAATATGCGCGAGTATGTATATGTGTGCAGTGTGGAAGGATCTGAGCGTAAGTGTTCCAGTTTTGATTTGCTTTTATGGTTTACGAGGGTCCCGAAAGCAGAACGAATTTTATGGTGGAGTTAAGAGGATACGCGTGCGGGACAGGTTTCTTACAGAGGTACGAAGAAATAGCCGCACAATGTGCGCGTGAACCATGCAATATTCCTTTCTTCTTTCTTCGACTCAAGAACAATAAGAATCTTAAAACTCTGGGGAGAAGCATCCCGAAAATTTCACAATTTTTTGTATTTCCGTGAGCGTTGTTTGTCAGCCACAATCGACCATCCCCATTGTCTCCGGAGTCTCTGCCGGGTGATGGCATGCTGAAACAAGCAGCAGCGTCGAATCGAAAGCTCGCCTGTCGAACAAGCAAACTGTCGGTTCGCACGACTAATCGAAAACGAGCTTTTTCACGGCGGCAGTTGCTGGCGACGCGACGGAATCCGTCTCCCACGGCCGAGCATGGCCTACCGTTACCGAACGCGCTCGACTTTTCGAGTAACGCCAATTTCCTGCGATCGCACGGATTAACGAAGGCAGCCGGCGCGGTGGCTGGCTGTGGCTTGGCTTGACTATAGAAGTGTGTTAGAGCCTTGTGTAGAGAGCTTAGCGGACGCGGAACGGGGCATCGGCGGATCGAGGAAGCGAGAGCCAGAGAGCGCGGAAAGTGCAGGCCGTGACTGAAAACATCCCATGGCGATAAGGATCTCCCGGCGATTAATTGGTACGACAGCGGCACACATTGGCGGTGCGTTAACGGGTTACACGGCAGCCGTGTGCGGTAAGCGGGTATCGTGCGCGATATCTCCTTATGACGCCGGTCGACGACTTCCTCCCCGTCTCTCCCTGTTTGCCCCTTCGATTCTCTACCCACTGGCGAAAAAGAAAAAACAGCAGAGAACGAACAGAGCGAGAGGGAGAGAGGAGAAAAGAAAATGAGAGCAAGGTTCCTGGGAGCGCCGATAAAGAAGGGATCTCGTGGCTGTCGCGCCACTTGCCCCGGAACCAGAGTTCCGGGCGAAATCCGCGGGGAAGTCAGCTGCCGGAAGTTGCCAAGGCAAGGCGCTGCCGACTGCGAAAAGCTCCGCCATTCCGACACAGCGAGCTTCCGAGCTGCAGGGATCTACTTGCCCGAAACACGGGCTCGTATTCTCTCTGTGACCACCCACGCTCTGGCCTCCTCTCCTCTCTTACGCCAGTGATAACGTAGGGATCCGCGGGATGATACTACTCCTGGATCCCTTATCCTGGGAATCCTGCTGAAGCACTGGGTATGATAAGCGCGAATTTTAAGCCTTTGCTCGGGGAGCAGCCGATGGGATTGCTGCTGGTGCTGTCTACACTTAAAGTGTGCTTTTTCGAATTCGTAAGGAGTATTGATTGTTCCAGAGATGATTGAACGTCTGGTTCGGCTTTGATGCTGCTTGGTCGCCAAGGAATGTGATGTAACGCTCTTCAATATATACGCTAATGGAAACTTTGAAGTTTTCCGAAGCTTTTCGTCTTTCAGACGTCTTGTTTCAGATGTTCCAACTATGTCCAGTTCATGTCGTGAGCCGTTCAGAGCTAAAAGGAACGTAAAATGGACACCTTTAAGACGTCCTGTACTATCTGGGTCGATAAATTCAACATACCGAGACCGAAAATTTCAGAATCGTTGGTGCAGACATTAAAATGTATAAATGTCGTTCTAGAAGAAGTATAACATTCACTTCCATAAATATGCACATCTTCTTTAATCATACGAATTCGAAGATGCTATAAATAAATGTCGTATATTCTACTGCACAAAGACATGTAGCCTAATCGCCTCTCCTCCAGAAAGATTAATCACCACGACTGATCACAGTCATCAACGCCTGCTCTAAACGAACGAACGGGGCCCAATCTAGGGATCACGATCGATCCCGCGCCTCGTTCCAGACTACATAATTGATTTTCCGCTCGACGCGACGCGTTCCGCTCGTAGCCGTTTCTACGCTTGGCCGTCCGCTCGCTCGGTACGATAAAGCGCAGCTGCACCGGGGAATCTCTCTGCGATTGCCGCGGTCTCGAGGTCAGCCCGATCCTCGTGGCACACGCCGAAGATCGTTGGTCCACCTGCTCCACCTCGCACAGCCGTTTCACCTGCGCTTCCTTCGTCCACCGACTCCGCCATGCTTTCTTTCGCTTTGCACGCGACCAGCTGATTCCCACGAGACGCATTCGCGAGTTTGATCCCGCGGATACGTTTCAACTCCGGTGGTCGACCGTTTTGTTGTTAATTCGAAACCTGCGTCCAAAGATTTATCGACCTCGACAACGCCATACTTTCCTTTCTAGCGGTGATAACAGGCGGAAGGAGAACTACTTCCGGTTTACGCCAACGGTTCTAAGTCCGATGGAAAAGTCCTCGAGGTTTATAGGCGCGCTTTACTACTAAGCGATTTTACGACCGTTCAGAGGATTAAGAATCGAATGGGATCCTTGTTGGCCACTTGGCGATCGAGGTCGGTCAGGCCTTGTGGACGCAATCTGCTGATTGAGAAAAAACATTCTTTTCGAAATTGATCTCGATATTTTCCTTAAAATTTCAAATTTTCGATTCGCACAACTACGGGATTTTGGACGTTTTCTATGTCAAAAGATATGTTTTTTTCGATCCGGTCTAGCGTGCGTAGAGCAACGAAGAAGTGAGATGCAATATTTTCCTTCGTTCGTTCTATTTCCGCAATCCACAACAGTTCTTTGATGTGTGATTTTTTAAATCTGAAGCAGAAATTTTGGTCTACAATAGAGGCTTCTGCACGTCGTTGCATGTATGTTAATTGCCGTGTAATATTTATCTGTTCATCGTTACTCGAATTAGTCCAGGTTCCTCATTTTTTCCAATTTAATTTGCCTCTTGTCTAATAGACGGAACGTGTCTGAGCGATGTGTAAATCATCAATGTGGAGAAAGGTTAAATAATTGGCTACGTGAACTCCTTTAACGATTTTAAATCAGGATACATAATAACACGTTGTTTATGCAGAACCAGTGTAAAATGTGTCAAATCGACACGAGAGATGGATAGTACTTAAGTTACACGAGGTTCCCTGATATATTACTATTCATTGCGCGATAATGCGTGAGTTTGTATAATACGCATTGTGGTAACAACAGAATCTTCGTTAATTGATTATAGAGGCACTTCTCGCCAGTACATTTTATAAATATTTCATAAAGTTTACGCGTTTTATACTGTTGCTCGAACAAAGGCTTGCAAGAATTAGTTTATCGTTAGTAATTTTCTACCAGGGAAATAACTATGTTCGTACTAGGTGTGCGTTTACTGTAAGAGTTCAATATTCATAAGCGGGGAACAATGGCGGGGAATATTCATGTTTATTATATTCAATCCAAACTCTGAATATCACGAATGGTTAGTGGAACGAGGCACACTTTTCTCAAATGAGCTAGAACTGAATGATATGAAGTAGAAGGCTGTGGATGTCCTGTTATACTGATTCCGGGTAGCACGAGAGAGGAACAGATTCCAATTTTACATTCGCTAATTTTATATAACGCGATGGAAAAATTCTTTAAAATTACTGTGACATGTAATGTACGCGTACTGTACATTTACTGCAACATACAATACGTATAATACAGTTTTCTAGAACTTTTCATTTTCATTGGGAAACCTCTGCTAAATTTTGACCAAATGAAATTATTCAATGCAGTGCAACTTTTGTACGAAATATTTTTTCGTAGAATAAATAACTTACGAGTAGGTAGCGGATTTTGTGCCATTTGATCAATTCAAAAATTTTGTTATATTATTTTCAGCCTGTCGAACACATTAAGAAAGAAAATACATTTCCATTTCACTTCAGTTGGTTGCAATTCAGGTAGAACATTTTTATTTCGCATAAAGATCCGCTGTCTACTTCCGAGTTACTTAAGATCGTCACTTTATGAGACCTACCCTATATATGGTTATACGCTTTCGATGGGCATTGTGGAGGGCAGAATGAACATGTATCAGAGACGTTACGGAGGGACCGTTTTCCTTGGCCGAGGAATCGTTGTCGACGTTATGGGAAGGAGTTTGAGAACACCTTGCGCGACAGGTGCCGCGTGTAGCTCGCGAGCGTGTAGCGTGTGCAGCTAGAGCGCGTACGAAAGGCTGGTTGCCCACGGTGTCGTCTATCGTATCGTTCGGTTTGGTGTCCGTGTCCGTGTCCGGTCCCGCTGGTAGACGGTATCGCCGGTACTTAAAAATATGTTAGCGACCGGTACATAAGCACCGTGACCTCCGCGATACGATCTAAAGAGCGGCGGGCCCCAGGCCCCAGGGTCCCGAACCCAGGCCTAACCCGATGGTACGGCGCAAAAGCGGCGTGTGCGTCAGATGCTTTTACGGGCCGACACCGAAGGGTGACACGAGCTGAGAACGACCGTGACTGTAACCGTCACGCGGTTCCCGCGCCGGAAAAACGCCGAAACCGAGTGCCACCCGTTCCCTTCATCGATAACGCGCCACACCGGCCACTTTGGCGATCCCGTTTAAATTCACCGAGTTCTGGTGCACGAATAATTAGGGGCAGTTTATGTCATCACTCGACTGCGGATGTCCATGGAATTTTCAATTTTCTCAGGCGAATTTTAAGAAAATGGTACCAAATAAAATCTTCCTATTGGTAATAACTAGACTGCGGATCTTTATGCAACATAAAAATGGTCTCCATTGATTACAGGCCACGGGAACAAAATAAGTAATTCTTTCTTCTTTTAATTATCTTATTAAGCTAAAACTAATACACCGAAATTCTTAAATCTTTTTCATATGTCCACTGCTTTAAATTGAACCTATCTATTTTTCTTATGAATGCATATAATTCTGTCGAATTTGATACTCCAACGTTTTTTCAAAATTTTTACAAGCTTATATGCATAAAGATCTGCAGTCATCACTTTGCTGAACTTCTCCATGCAAAACAACTGAAAAATGCATCATTGTCTTTGAATAAACTACCAAGCAATCGTCTATCTACTATATGGTACCAAATACACAGATTCTCGTTTTGCTGCAGCAGAATTATTCGTATTCTCGTCGAATACGTACGGCGTAAACGATTTTCATCGGCGGTGCGGCGCCCGCCAGAAAGTCTCGAAGAGGATCGAACATCTTCCTCCGCCTCTAGAAGACGAAGACCGATGCCCCAGAACATCGTGGCGGCTTCATCGGACGTATCCCGGTCGACGGTTCTAATAATTCATTTTATGGAAATGCCGTTTGGAAAACAGGGACGGGTGCGGCGGCCCGGGACAGCATATTTTCCGCAGAAATTTAGCGAGGCCGATTTCGAGCCAATAAATCAAACTGACCGGTGGTCCCGGGGATGAGTCCGGCCGGCTGTATCTCCATATCGAGATTCTTTAGCATATAGAGTGCGGGTTGCGTAACCCATCGGACCTTGCTCTCTCGCGGCCAGTCTTCCCTGGACGTCGTTCTTTCGGACGTAGAGACGCCGAGCGTCGTCCTTCTCGTTCGGGGCGTCTCGCGGCCATCTGCCCACGCTGGCGCGGCGCGGCGGCTGGCTGGACCCGTTGTTTTACGAGCCGGCTTGCGCGGAGGGTGCTCCTCCGCTCGACTGAATAAAAATTACGGAATATGTTGCATATAAAGTAAGTGAAAAACAGAGCGAGATGATGAATTACCGCGACGACCGAGCCGGGGGTAGCCAAGATAACGCTCAGCGCCATCGATCACCTCGGCTCTCCTCTACGCCGAGAGATCGCCCATTTTGGTACTGATCCTCTTCTAGTCCCTTCAGCTACAGGACCGATCGATCGGTCGGACGTCGCGATCCCCATCTGTGGAAGATTTCTATTGGATGTGATTTTCAATCGCCCGAGATAAATATGCCCATAATTATGAAAGTGGTCTAAATCATATATTTCTTGTTTCGAGATATTTAATGGATTACATTTGAATAAATTGAAAACTATTTTCATATTATGTAAGATTTTGATTTAGAATTTTATCAGTCTTGATTAATGAACATTTATTATGAATGTGGAATTTTGTGTGAATCTCGTACGAAAATGTATGAAGTAGAAATTAAATTGAATGTTATTTCTTCTCTTAATGATTTTAATAGAGGAAAGATCATATATTGACGTCTTCAATTTTGAAAATTTTCCAACAATTTTCAATTTCGTCAGCTTAATTTTCCTATAAATGCATAAAGTTCCGCAGTCTAGTAACAACTGATAAACTCATTTTTTTAAATTTTAACTTAGACCGTTTTCATAATTATGGGCACAAATGTACATTGGTATCGTCTCGCTTGTTTCATTGCGTCTTTAACCGTTTGAGCAGCGTCTATAAGCAATCTACGAGTCTTTATTTGTCCGAAGGCATTTGTCTGAGCATCGAAAGAAGCGAGGCGGGCCAGAGTGTGTGATCGAGAATCGCATCGAGCGCAGTCGTGCCCGAAGGTGTAAAGTGACTCTAAGCGCTAAGTAAATCCGCGCTCGGAGAGAAGCGTCGGAGCGAGGAAAGAAGGTGCGCCAGATGAAAGATGGTACGAAAGAGAGGGAGAGCAGAGAGACGGAACACGGTGAAGTCGAGCGAAAAGGGTGGAAGGATCGTACGGGGAGGAGGCGTGAGAGCGGAGCAGCTAGGGAGATAGGTAAGCAGGGACGCCGGAGACGCTTTCGAGGCTCGAGAGTCGCG
The DNA here is from genome assembly GCA_028455795.1 of Lasioglossum marginatum. Lineage (NCBI taxonomy): Eukaryota > Metazoa > Arthropoda > Insecta > Hymenoptera > Halictidae > Lasioglossum > Lasioglossum marginatum. The sequence goes on along the minus strand of CM052245.1, from coordinate 9,420,221 downwards.
CGAAATCTGCATTTCAGGCTTCCATCGTTCCGCTGGTTCCGCGGCGCGTCTCCCGCGCGGCTTCCTGGAGCTCCGAGAGCTTTCGAACCGCTCGCAAACACTCGGCAATCGCGGGAGAGCTCGCCAGGCATCTCTCTCTTTCTCTCTCTGGGTGTATATGTGTGTGCGTGTGCACCCTGTGCTCGGTGAAACGCGAGCCCGCCTCCGCAGAAGCCACGCGGAATGCTCGAATCCTAAGGCCCCCCTTCCCGCAACGTCATCCTACTTTTGCTTTCGGTATTTGCCGAAGGAAGGAGCGCAAGGAAAACCTTTTTCTCTCCCAGCACAAGGGCGATCGGCGTTTGGACACCGGCAGGAAGTAGATTAGTCCCGTCCCGCGCCGGCTGAAACGTCTTCGAAATCCGGGGATGTATTTACAGTCTCACGGTCGACACTTCGCTTGTAGGAGGACTCGGTGAAAATGAGTGATGCTAAAGAGAATAGGGGAATCAAGTCTGAACATCATTTGAAATACTGAGGCGGCTGTGAGTACCGTGGTTTAGTTGATCCCTTGCTTAGAAGACGGCGATTGATATTTTTATTGACGTCATTATTGATGGACGATGGTTCTATTTGTGGTGTAATTGTAGACATGAAACTACAACTTTCTGAAAAATCAGGACCAAATTCCCATCCATTCCACAACATCTTGCAAAACAGCCAGCCTGGGAATCCTAATTGTAGATCGACATGAAACTACAACTATCTGAAAAATCAGAGACTGGACCTGATCTGCCCCTTCTCCTGCACCAAAGTCACATCCATTCCACATCATGTCGCAATACAGCCAGCGTCTGAGTCTATAGAACCAAGCCTGTCGTCGAGGGTGGTCCACGAGAACGTGTCCAAAATTCCACGGTCGACGGCGATGAAAAATCGTTTTCCCCGGCCGGGCCAACCGGAAGGAGGGCGAGATCCGTCGGGGACGCCGCAGCAAGAAGAGGCGAAGGCGACGGGTAATTAATCCGCGGTTTTTCCTCGTCTAATTAGTTGGATTTATTCCGTTGGTTCCCCTTATCCAGCGGTCCTCCTTTTGCTCCCTGCGGTCGTCAGTCTCCGCAGCCGGCGAGCCCGACTCGACCCGAGTTGAATCGAGTTGACTCGAGTCGAGACGGCAACACGAGACCGGTCGGTCGGTCTTTCGCTCGCTCCGGCTCAAGTTGGACGGGGCTGATGTATGGAAATGTATGCGGGGAGACGGAGGCTCGCATTTTTCCAGCCTCGTTGCCTTCATTTCTCCACCCCCGCCCACCCTCTTTCGACTCTTGCGGCAGGTTCTTCCGAGCTACCCCCGCGTCTCGGCCGGTCTGGCCCGCGTCTTTCGACCGGAGCCTCAAAACTGTTATAATATCGATCTCGCTCCTTGAAACCCATACCAAGAACCTCCACCCCAAACGTCTTTAAAAGAATCAAATTTTTGAACTATTTCCAAGAACCCGCCCCAGATGTGTTCATAGACAGTCGAAACTTTCAACTCCTACCAAGAACCTCCAACCCAAATGTCTTTACAAAGAATCAAAATTTTGAACCATTACCAAGAACCGGCCTCAAATGTCTTCATAGAATGTCGAAACTTTCAACCCCTACCAAGGATCTCCACCACAAATGTCTTTAAAAGAATCAAAATTTTTAACTAGTACCAATAACCCTCCCCAAATGTCTTCATACAAAGAGTCGAAATTTTCAACTACTACCAATAAGGACCACCACCCCGAACGTCTGTATAAAAAGTCGGAACTTTCAATCCTTACAAAGAACCTCTACCCAAGATGTGTTTATAAAAATTGCGATGGTCCCTTCAACAGCAAGAGCAACTTCAATTGTGAACCAAATCACCCCTAGTAACGTCGTCTAACAATATTGTCTGGTATTATAATATCCAAGAAAATTTCTAAGCTTCCTTCTGGTAGTCCTCTTATTAAGCCCGATATACTTTCATCGTCTGTTACGTAATTTCTCGAGGACAATGGAATCCGCAACAATATGAAAATGCAAGTTACCACGAAGGTTGAATTGCCAAGAAGATCGCGCAGAAAGAAGCTGGCGATCGGGCGTCGTCCCAGAAGGGTTAAATTCGCGTCAGGTCTGCCGTTCCGGGAATCCGTGCAAGATCCAGAGAGCTCGCTTAAAGAAGGGCTCGGCGTGCTCGCCACCCGAGATTTTCACTTTCCATTCTCGGGACGGCGTTTCTCGCGATTTCTCGCTTGTTTTTGCCGTTCGAATCCGCTCGCCGGCTCGCTTATAAGGTCACACGCCGGCTCCTCGGCAGATCCACCGGCGTGCATCGTGGGCCATTGTTTCGATCCGAGACCAGTCTTTTTCTCCGCGCAATTCGATAATTAGGCGAAGCGCAGAATTCGAGAGAAAGAGAGATGAGAATGCGTGTGTTTCTTTTCAAGTGATTTTTTGAAAACCCTCTCGCCTGGTCAGAGAAACAGAAAGAGAGAGAGCCGATTTACATGCCGCGTATAAACGATCCGCGGGCTCGTTTAATATTTATGCTCGCGATACGCGACCCTCGGCGTACACGATTTCCACCGGGCGAATTTCTGCGCTCGTTGTAATAATTAGCGGCCGGTGATGCAACGGCGATCGCCGCGTTTTACACGGTTACGTGACCGAATTAATTTTTCATCGTGCGATCTCGCGTTCGGCGGCGGTCGAGTTTTAATTAAACGCGCGGTTTCGGATAAACGCGACGGACACGCGGTGACGCGGCGTTTCGCTCGTATAATGAGACCTCGAGAGGACGTATCCCGTGAGCGATTCGAATCGAGAAAGGGTGGAAACGCGCGATCACCGGCCCGAAGCCATTCGCGTGAACAACGTGACGACCGATTTCGCGTGACGCACTCATACATACGCTCTCGCACGCACATACATGAACCCAGCAACGCCGAAACCTTCGAATCGCTACGGAGAATCGACGGCCCACTATGTTTATTAACCCCTCGCACACGCTCCTCTGAAATTGTTGCACATGAGATCCACTGATAACGATTCACCTATTTCTCCGGCCATTCTGAATCGCTAAGTGAATACATACTTCGTACTTTTACGCTTTATCCGCCGGAAACCCTATGAACCCCTTGCCGTATTATTTTCTTTACAGTTACAGTTACATTAGAATGTCTTCACCCCCAAAATGGCTAATGCTTTGTGTAAAATCTTCATGATGAGTGTGACTCGTTAAAATACCGCGAGGACCCATTGAAATGTTATGCAATCTAACCATTTTACATTGATTTTAAAACCATGCAAATATCTACCCGTGATCATACGTTTTCGAAAAATATCGAATACGTTCGAACGAATTGCGATTCATTTATAGCGTGATATTATATCGAAATATATTCTGCAAGAGACGAGCAGGTGAGAATAAAACATTGTAGGGTACCATGAAGAACGCATGAGGGTTAAGTCGAGAATTTAGCAACAAATAATTGCAGTAATTGTTGCAGCTTTCACTATGACCATCAATAGTGGAATGTAAGGGTCATTAGAAATGCGGTGAGCATGTGTTTCGAGGGTCGTAGGAATATGTAAAAGGCTCTGGAGTATTGTAGTTGTTAATTACACGAAGAGATAGCATTTTCAAGACGGAATACAAAGAGCTAGAGAATATTAAATATTTATGTATTGTACGAGGTGTTGTATCAATATCATATCCATGAAATGAAAACAAAAATCATATAGAATGGAATTATTCTAGGTGGGGAGAAAATGTTTAATTCTCCGGTACAGCAAAGGGTTGACAGAAGAATCCTGGAGAAACCTTCTACATCTTCGACTGAGACTAAAATCAATTTGGAAAGCGAAACTTGATAAAAAATTGCCAATTAGGTGACTGATCCTGTCGAACCGTTTGATTCACGATCGTCTAACGATCCCGTGAGTAAACGTCAGTCAACCTCCGTCATGTCTCGGTTTCACGGAACAGTGTCGTGTCCCAGTGTTAACTTCGCCGGCGTGAGAATTCCGAACGGGGTTCCCGAAGTGAAAAACAATCGCGAACACTCGCCAGCGGCGATCAGCAGAGCGGCAACACAAAAGAATCGCGTGGCCATGTCCCGGCGTTTCTCTGCTCTCGACCATCGTCGTGGTAGTCGTTCTCGCTGATGCTTCTCCGAACGACGTGCTTTATCCTGCAACACAGACGAAGAAGAAGATGATGAAAAAAGAAACAACGAATTTTGTAACATCTTACTAGGTGAGTTATCGAGGCAATAGATAAAAGACGATAAGCGCGCGCGCCGCAATGAATAATGCATCGGCCACGGCATACGCGATAATTGCCACGCTTCATTAAAACCAGATCGCTCATTGTCAAGGCAGCAGCGAAGCGACTCGCGAGCTGCTGGACTAACCAGGACCTACCAGGCTCGTTTCCCAGAAACCCTTACCGATCGCGGACATATTCGATGCGAGCCGAGTCCTCTTCGAAACACTCCATTTTCGATCAAACCCACAGCGACAGCATCGAACGTAATCGAGTTGCTTCACTTGTACCGACGATCTTGCACAACGATTCGGAGCTCCTAAAAAGACTAGCTGAGATGTAAAGGAGCTGTGTTCGAGGTTTTCTTTGTCCGCAGACTGCGGATCTTTGAGCAATTGAAAAATTACCTGCATCGATCACAATTTCTTCTCTTAATGATTTCAATAGATTGTAAACAATGTACCACCGATACTAAATTCGTGCGATGTTTCTTTCATTTTCTCGAATTATTATATAGAGGATTTGGAAAAGACAATTGGAAAAAATGTTAGTACGCGCGAAATAGTGGGTAGGAGAATTCTTCAGAAGAATTTAACCCTTTCAAGTCGGAGCTATTTTAACTCGAAAATGAAACGTTTCTTCTGACCTAAAATAATTCTACTGTATATGATTTTTTAACACCCCCTCCAATACTTTAAATGTTTACTAATTTATTAGATATCAACGCATTTAATAATCTAAACTATATTATGAATAATGGTATAGTAATTTTTATTTTAAGGATTAAGCAGTATATTTGCATCTCGGTTTTGTGTAATTGCTTCGGAGAAGTTTCGATCTAGTTGAAAATACGCAGTCTGGTTACCGTGCATCATGCCCTAGTATCATCGAGGAATGTGACACGAATACACCACTCGGAAACCTACATTAATATTCATTAGCTACTTAAGACCATTCATCGTTGCACTCTGTGTGAATCCTTCAATTGTTTCAATCTCAACGCTCATCTAAATTTACGTTTCTTATACCGTACGTTCCTCTAATATGCTCATTGTGTTTTGCGCTTGCATTACTCGACATTTTTCTTCTCTGTACATATTCTTTTACTGTGTTCGTTCTGATGCGCGCTCTTGATAGGGAAACGGCAACAAAATAAATGAATAGTAATAGGCAGAGTCGACAATTCAATTAGTTTGGCCAAGAAGTGATTTCCGACCGTGTGTTAACGTTTACATATGAGCTCATCTTTTTATCCATCTGACAAACTGCGTTTTGTAAAATACTTCATAGGAAGATAGTACTGTAGACTCCCGTATAACGCGACCAGAAACTTCTTTAGAAAGACTTTATATATGCATTGTATGTTGCAGTAAGTACACCTACTGTCACAAAAGAAATACAGTAATTTTGAACAATTTTCTCATCGCGTTATATTCATTGAAAAATTGGTTGTTTCAATCATTCATTTCTACAAAATTTCTCTAATAATTCAATCATCCTCTAGATTAAATTACAAGTGCAACTACAATTTTCATGTAATTTTATCAATTCTTTCATCCTTGAAGTCAGTGGAAATTCGTAAAACATAAAACGAAAAGAAACCATTTCTTGGTAAAATGTCATTAAAATCTTGGATCCAGCCCATTGTGCGGCCACGTCCGCGGAGTGAGATCTAAACCTAGTAGCGTCTCGATGGATAGGTGTCTCGTCCGATAAACTTAATGGAAAACGATTCTCGTCGGCAAAGAGTTTCTTTGGTTACGCGATCACGATCCGTCCGTGGAAACGTGGACTACGCGTAGACCGCGAACACAAGAGGGGAACGGAAACGAGCAACAAAAGTGTAGAGGGTAAACCCTGAAGGAAGACGACTTCTAAAGAGAGAGAAAGAGAGAGAGAGAGGAGAGAGAGGGAGAGAGATGGAAAGGGAGAAAGAGAATATATAGCGTGTGTGGCAACGTACGTGGAAGCCAGGTACGTAAGGCTGGTATGGCGCGGCGATGCCCAGGCACGTACCTAGCAACGTATGTAGGTACGTAATGGGTAGTAGCCAGTAGGTGGCAAGGCTGCGTGACGAGGCGATTGCGGACCGTGACTAAAATATTTAAAAATATGTATCTTTCTGGCCGGACTGCCGTCCAGTTCCAGTTCCAGTCCCGGACTCGAACCGGAGACCGCCGCATGCCGCGCTGCCTCACCCTCGCCTCTTGCCACGCTGTATTTATTTCGCGTTTCCTTCCTGCCACGCCGCGAGCCGGCCTTCGCTAACGGAGGGCTGCTGCCCCTTTTACTTTTTAAACCCTCTCTCTCTCTCTCTCTCATTCACTCTCTTCCCGCTCTTTCTCGCTTTATACAGCTCGACGTGTCCCGTTCCTCTCGTCGCAAATCAGTGACAGACACTGGTCGATCACGAAACAATAAAAAACGAGAATAATTGTTCTAAACCAACCTCAGCTTGCCAACGGGTCCCATTAAAATCACCGACGCAGGTTTTACCGACATTAACTTTAACCGACAACGACTTTAATCGACGACGGTGTTATCCGATAGTAGCATCGTTACCAACAGCCAAATATAATTGAAAAATAATAGAATTGCAAAATCAAAATGTTCTACCTGAATTACGACGAACTGGAGAGAAATATAAATTTATTTTCTTTCTTAACTTTATAATTGCATGAATTTTTATGACGACTTGAGAAAAATATATATGGCTGTTAGTCTACTTAAAAATGAGTATGGTCATGAAATAAATAATACAATTTTATTAGAAAATGTTATTTATTGCATTTTATGACTGTTCCTGTATGGGAACTTTATACATTGTCTATTTAATTTACGATAGAACATTTGAAATTTAAGTGCCCAATTGAGAACGGTATGCGATAGAGGGTTAATATATGTATTAGGTTAGAGGTTCAATAGGTGTAGGTAATAAATCCATCAAATCCGCTGTCTAAGGATTAAATAAAATATAATCGTTCCGAACTCATTCGAAACCCCGCTCAGCTTGCTAAGAACGGAATAAAATGGAGAAAATGACCGACAAACTGTCCGATAAGGATTAAATACGATGAATATCGACGAATGTCGACGAATAACCGTTGAAAAGGTGCAAGAAGAAAGGTCGCTGGCAGTAGCCGATTAGGCGAGGTATCGAGTCGCGAGATACGTTAGATGGAGTCGGTTGCGGCACGGCACAGCGGCAGGTGAGTTGCAACAACTGCAGGCCGGGGCTGCAACTGCGTTCGCCGTGCCCCGGGACCCCGAGTGTCCGTGCGAAATGCCGGCAAACGGTCGTGGCCGGGTCTGCGCGATGCATATTCATGATTCTTTTTTTAACTGATCGGCCATCACGGGAAAAAGGAAGTGAGTTCTGCTGGGCGCAACGCGTCGCCGCGCGTTAAGGACAACCCGCAGGGCACCGCGACGCGACAGGGCGCATACTAATCGGGCCCTGGTGTGCTTTTTCCCGGGACTTCCGATCCTCGACAATCCCTGAAAACTCAAGGAGAACACCTTCGAGCACGAACCAGGAAACTACGTCTCCGATAACCGACGACAGGCCCTTATTGCTACATTGTTACGATAAACCGTGAATGTTCGAGAAGAAAAATTTCCCACGTATCGAAACGAACGCTATTTTACAAGCAGGTGCCGTTGCACGCAGGTGACGTATAAGTAACCATCTACTCGATTCTGTTACAGGTTTTCCTAGAAGAAGTCGCAGCTTTGTGAAACGGCAATGAAACGTGGAAAGTGTGCAAGGTTCTGGTAAGTGTCCAAGAAAAGCGTTCTTTCTTCCCGTAAATTGGATTCGCTACTGGCATCCTTGTCTTTCAAACAATATCAAACGAAGGAGGAACTGGAAAGAGGAGGAGCAAATGTCTGGCCGGCTGTACCGCTAATGGGGCATTAAATAAAAATATTCATTGGCAAAGCGAAACGATGGGGGGCGCTACGCCGCGGCTTACAGTTTTATAGCGCTTAATTGTGAGCGGAACGCGGGCATTCATTTAATTCGTATCGTCTCGTAGCCCCTGTTCCATGGCCGCGAATTAAACTTGGCCCAGAAAAATCCCCTGGTCATAGGGCTCCCTTGAAAAATGAACTGCGAGCATGCCGGATGAAATATTCACCGCGCCGTTAGCTTTTCATTTAACGCGTTTCGCCTGCGATTTCCTTCCCTATGACGGATCGGTACTCTCTGTCTCCCCAACAATTTCATTCTGTTATGGTGTTTAGATGTACTTTTGATTTTGCTTCTATTCAGCTGCACAGTTTCTCTGTGATTTAGTTAATCGTTCAATTTCATTAATTCCCTTACGATTGATCGATGATGAAAGATCGCAGGATCGCGAGGAGGATCCAACGAATTTCGAGAAGGTCGTGGGAGGAACTCGGAAGGGATTCTCGGGTGTGGCGAGCGGAAGTGCCGTGGAACGTCGGCAGTTAGCGCCGAAATAAAATAAGGATGGAACGAAGTGAAAGACAGGAAAAATAAGTCGGGCCCTTATCTCGTCCTCGTCCCGTGCCGTTTGCCCTATGCATATTCAAAAGCAGCGTTAGGGTCTCTCTCTCTCTTTCTCTCTCTCTCTCTCTCTTCTTCTGCAGGCAACGTAAACTCTTCACGAGGCATCCCCCTTAGGTTCTCGTGGCTCGTTCCACCGGGCCGACACTATACTTACCTACGTCCGCCACCCGCTAATTTCTAGGCTTCCTTCTTTAATTGCACCGGCACGATAATAACCGTGCGCGCGCGGCTCTATGTGTACATCACTGCGCGGCCCGTGAACGAATCCTTGCGGACACGAGGGGACTGGCTGGCTGTTCACCACCTAAGTAGGTGTACATTGCAGCCGTGCAACGAGGTAGCACCCGCTCGATGCACCCTCGTCATCGGGATCGTCTTCATTATCGTGCGATCCTCCGAGCCAGCTGATTCTTTTTTTAGACCTCGGACAAGTTTGATGCCGTTTAATTGAGAACTTGCTAATCGCGGTTCGCGCAGACTACTGGATACTTGTTTGTCCAGTTCAGTATTTTCTTTGGAATTCTTTCACTTGTGTTGACTTTTTAACGCTTTATCCGGAAGCGTATTCAAATTACTGTGTATCTATATCTATAAGTGTACAGTCGTCAAACCCACTGTTTTGTACCCGTACTGTATATTTACTGCGGCATACAATGCAATACCATTAGTACCATTGTACCATTATTCACAATATTGTTTACATTATTAAATATGTTGGAATCTAATCGATTACCACACATTTATGTGTATTGTACGAGGTATTATATGAGCCATAAAATGAAAAAAAAGTCATATACAATTGAACTATTCTAGGTCGGAAGAGCTGTTTAAGTATTAAAGAATAAATTTATATTGAAGAATACATTAAAGAATAAAGTGCAATTGCACCTGGCGGGTGCATCGGTGCATCCACATAAAAAATAAGCTCATAGCAAGTGTTATGACATATGATTTGTTCCTTTATCATTTTTTTTAAATTTTTACTTAACCCTTATATAGTCAATCAAAATATATAGATTATTTAAAATCTTTCTGTATTTAACATGTTCGCACAAATTCTTATTATAAAACTGTAAATTAATGTATTAACGAGTAAAGAATTCAGAGAAATTTTGTAATATTTTTTAGAGATTAGTAAATGGGTACCCGGTTGACTAAACAGGGATTAAAACAGCAGTAACGTGTTCCAGTTCCCAGTGGACAGTGAGAAACGAGTCCACCGGTTCTTGAATCGAGAATTCGCGAGTTTCGGACAGAGAAACCGAGCAGAAAGTGGCGGATCTGCGCGTTATATAAAGTCGGCCGCGCGAAGTTCGCCAATGCCTTGACCCGATCGGTCGAACCGTCGCTCCGCACCGCTCCGCACCGCTCGCCTCAGCACGCTCGGCGACGATTTAACATGCGAGCCGCGTATATTTTAGTGGAATAAGGTCAGAACCGGGCGACGCTCTCCTGCGTTCGAACAGCTCGCATATGGTATCGGTTTTGCCGAACGGAACGGAACGGAACGGAACGAAACGGAACCGGTGGGAGAGAGAAAGAGAGAATGAGCAAGCGGCCGACACAATGGCGCGGCGATATGTGCTCACTCGGAATGGAACGAAACGAAACGAAACGAAACGGGACGAGTTTGCATTGTCCGTCGTGACACCGCACGCTCCTCCTCGTCTTATCGCATTCTTATGACGCGCGTGACACGCGGCTCTTCGCTGCGCCTACTTCGAGACGCCAGCGCGGCCTTACTGCCTCCGCCTCCGCATTATATTACGGGTCCATTATGGCCGTGGAAAACGGGTCATCGATCGATGATATTTACCGTCGACGCACCCGACGATACACAGCATGCGTCGCAATCTCGCAGAGGTACGTCGACGGTGCCGAATCGGTCTACTTAGAAACCAAAACGGTCGACGAACCTTATCGCGACCTCCTCCAGGTAGTTGAACTCGGTTCAATACATTAGGGTACAGATATAGTGGTGAAGATCAAGGATAGCTGAATATCGCGGCAAAATCAAACCAATGTATAGCTAAATGCGACTGTTTATAATGGACCGGTGCACATAAAAACAAAAATCACTGCGCCGCTCTCACAAACGCAGTTGGAAAGAAGACGTTCTCGAGTTTAAATATTCCCGTACTTACGGTACAGATATGGTGGAGCAGTGGAGATCGAGGATAGTAAGGTGAACATCGCGGCAAAATCAAACCAAGTTAAACGCGACTGTTTATAATGGACCGGTACACATACGAGGGTCGTCTGAAAAGTTTCGAGCCTCAACATTAAGATGACGTTACTCGTCAAAACCATTCTGGTTCCACAATGTATATGCTCTGAAAGATGCCTGTGAAAATTTCAGGCATTTTGGGTTCCATGTTGGGCTCTAAACTTTTCAGACGACCCTCGTAAAAACTCTATATTCCCGTACTTATTGTCTACTACGATTGGAAAGTGAAAGAAAAATCGAGAACGAAGATTCCTCTCGATTGTTTCTCGTGGACGTTCAGAATATTTCGAGGCTACGCAAACGCAGCGAAAAAGAAGACGTTCTCGAGATGCTCGACACAAGAGAGAATACCGATCGGTCCTCGGACTGTCCCGTTGCTAATGGGTCCCCGCCAAAGTGTTACGATCCATGAGCATCGGCTGTTCGACCGACGACTACCAGTTTTACCCGTCGAAGTGGAAGCAGTGTCCCGTTAGGCGCCAGCGTCGTTGCCAAGCTAAATTGACTAGGGTCAAAGTGCCAGGATGAGAGCCGGGCCTCGGACCAGAAATGATACCTTCTTCCTGGTGCACCGTCGAGACTGATTAGAAGCTTCGAATTCGTCAAAGAGAATTATTCCTTGCCACAGGAACACCTGGCACGAATTTTCTTTCAGTAAAGTGTTACCTAGTATATTAGCTTGGGTGGAGGGGGAAAGTTCTGTCGTATTTTAAAGAAAACATTTGAATCAATTTCTAAAAATATATGTTTAATATTATTCAATGATATAATTTCCATTATTGGTAACAACTTGTCGTCATCTTTTATTGATAACCTGTCAATTCCTGTTTCACTAGCAACGTGTGTTTTTGATTTATAGACAAAATTACCTGCCTATTTCAAATACAATAAAACTTTCTCTTCAACCTAATAAATGTACAAGGTAATCATTAAGCTGTGCGAGTGGCTCTAACAATTCGATCACAGTAGATGTAATCGATAGACGAACTGATCCTCTAAGCAGAAGGAAAATCACATCTAGCAGAGCACATAGGATTCCGTTAGCGCCAGCTCGTTCGCGGAAAAGCGTTGAACGCGTGCGTCCTAGGTGTCTAGATCGAAAAGCTGTTTGGATATATCGTAGCAATTAGCTTGCGAGAACTATAGTCCGAGGTCGCTGTTCAGATCAACGTCGGTGTCGGCGTCGGCGTCGGCGGCGAGCAGATATCGAGGAACGATGGGCGCGGCGCGCAACATTCCTCCTCGAAGAGCTCCGATGGCATTGTTCCATCGCGTCGCACCTCGATCACGCCTCTGTCACGTGGCCCACAATTCATGGGACGTGACTCCTCGGGCCCTCTCTTCAGCTTGTCTACGAAACGATCGTCACACTTACACCGCGACTCGCTTCTCTTCTTCGCCCGGCTATTATATTCCTCTCCTCTTGCGCGTCTTTTCTGTCCTTTCCGCCCGGCGAAACGTAACGTCGCGTTGCAAAACGATCGCCGACTGGTAGACGCGTGCAAATCGTCGCCTCGATTCACTCACGGACGCTCAAGATCCTCCGTGACACAGGGGCAACCATTGAACACCATTTACAGCCCTTCACTGTTCCATCAGAGACATTATAATACTCTTTCATTTATTCTTCTTGAATCAGCTGACTCTTTGTCTTGCACAATACGACAACAAAAATGCAGCGCTGCCATGGACGATCGAGTACGCCTTTTTCTGGAAAGTGAAGTACGATACACAGAGAAACAGTAAGACGCTAACAATAACAATATCAGAAATTGTTCTTCATCGCCATTTACAGCCCTTTACGGTTCCATTAGAATCATTAAATTAAATTAGGTTCCATTAGAAACAAGAATAATACTCTTCTGTGTATTCTTCTTGGATCAGCTAATTCTTTGCCTTAGACCTATATCAATTCACAATATGAAGATTCAAAAAGTGAATTGCGATACGCAGAGAAACACTAAGACGCTAACAATAAAAATATCAGAAATTGTTCTTCAACACCATTTACAGCCCTTCACGGTTCCATTAGAAACATTATAATACTCCTTCGTGTATTGTTCTTGGATCAGCTGATTCTTTGCCTTGGACCTATACCAATTCACAATGTGAAGATTCAAGAAGTGAATAACGATACACAGAGAAACACTAACAATAAAAATATCAGAAATTGTTCTTCAGTTGAAAGAAAGTTTGTAGGAGGCCCGAAACGCTGGGACAAGCCAGCAAAAAGACACCTAAACGAAACGAGCGTGTCTATAGAGAGAGGGAGGGGGGATGTAGCGTTGCCATAGACGATCGAGGAGATTTATCGGTGCTCGGGGGGGATGACTGTTCGTTTCTGCGAAGGGTGGTCGGTTTATCCCCTCGTTTCGGAAGGAGAAAGACACGCGAGGAGCGTGCACTCTCGGCAACGGGCTTGATTCCTGCACGCACTCCTTGCTCGCTATACGCTCGGCCATGCCAGGAGAGAAACGACGGGGCCGTGGTAGCTGGTAGGGTGACGAGTTCAGGAAGTATAACCATAATAGGCAGCAAACGGTGGCGAGCCGAGGAGAGGAGGAGGACGGGCGCAGGAGAGCGAGGCAACGAACGACACGAGAGCCGTGACGCCGTTCCTGTAGGGATTAATTAGCGATAAGGCTTCTAATGAGCGGCAGGTGAGCGAGCGAGCGAATCAACGTACGAGTAAACGAACGAACGAATGAACGTATGGACGGACGACGACGTCCGACCACAAACATCGGCATCGTGTGCCGACGTGAAACTTTATCGGAAACATATTAACGAGAACCCTATCGGGACACGACGGCGAGAGAACCCCGTGATAATGCTAACTAAATTATATAGCCGCCGCGGAGGAATGCTGAGGCTGATTCTCTTGATTGCCCTCGCCGAGACTTGGCGTACTTCGAGTATAGTTAATGCAGTAGCGTGCCGGGTCGGTCGTGTGGGACCGACACAATTTTTCTTACCCGAACATCACTTTCAGTACAGTCTATGACGTGAGGAGTTTATAAAAATCGTCGTGAAGCACTAAAGATTGACACAGGACGCTAAAATATTGAAACCCAAATAGCACCTGGACATCCGATGGATGTCCAGTGGACCTCTGTACATCCCACGGACGCCCGAATAATGTCAACGGACGTCCGGTGCTATCTGGGAAGAGTCGATCAACGAAGCCGCAAATGGCCCCCGGCACCGTCGGGAGTCTAATAGATACAGGGATTCATTATCGAAGAATATCAATCAGTACAAAAGTCACCGGGGACGTTGGTTCGTAACTACATCCGTCGCTCTCGAGACAACTTCGACTGTTAAATGAATTCTCTGACCAGTCTGAAAGCCTCCTCGACTAGAATCGAGTTAAACGATCGAGACCATCGATCCTGGGATTCCTGTTAAGCGGACAATCGCGCTCGCGACGAAATGATCCTCTCCGACGAATTACGCAAAGAACCTTTTCACGAAGGCGACGCGACGCGACGGGGACAGCCACAACCTCCGATCGGTACAACCGATTCGTCGTGGTCGTCTTCGTCGTCGAGAGACTTCGTCGTTGTCGGTCCACTGTCCACGCCGATAACGCAGCCCGGCGACATTTACAATAATGTATTCAGTCAATGTGTCAAGAGGGGTCGATCGTTGTTTCAGCGATCCGCGACGTTGTTAAGCCACTTAAGCCCCCGGGTACGCGACAGCTGGCATAGGTCAGTATCATTATCTCGCGAGGAACGAGAGTGAAACGACGAATCGATAGACGGACGTACGGGACATTAATAAACATGAAGAGACCGAGCGCGGGGAACCCCTTACCTTCCAATCAGGAGCCTGACTCGCGGCATCCTGTGCCTGAGGACGTCTTCCCGTTCGCTCCGAGAACCGTTCCTCGTTTTGGCACCCTTTTCCCAAGCAACGAGTCACGATATTCGATATTTCCGTATGTCCTGGAAGATTAACACACGATTTTCAAAATATTTTTAAATTTCAGTCTCAAAATTCATGAAACATTACCCAGTCTTCACAGTATAAGAGAGACCATCTTTGAAACTAAGAAAGTTTTCGGAAGACCAACCTTCTAGGTCTCTAGAAAAATCGGTAAAACAGCCTTGCAGACTACCAAAAATTAATAAGTGATCAGATTCTTGAAGACCAAGCTCGCCACCCTCAAGTAAATCCTTCATCCCCGAAAAGATCTGAGAACATCATCAAAATCGAGCAACACCTGTCGTCTTGAAGCTGCGCGCTGTTCTCATATCGGAGGAGGGCACGAGCAATGAAGCGATCTTCGAAGGGGTCGGTATCCGAATCGTTTTTTAAACCATCCAACACGCGATGCGGCAGGAACAGCTGTTTTAGCATGGACGAGCGTCGATGGTAAGACTTAATCGAGCGGTGCGCGTTGGCTCGTAACGCGGGAAAGAAAGCGAGAAAAAGAGCCTAGAGAAAGAGAAAAACAGAGCCGAGAGAGATCCGATGGGGCATGGAGTAACGAAAAGGGGGAGGGAGGGAGGTAGAACGAGCAAGTAGAATGTGTGGAACGAAGAGCCCAGATAGAACACCCACCAACCAGCGGCATAGGCGCGCGAGTCGAGCCGGCAACTTGTTAATTATTAATCAGCATGTTTAATTCATATTGCGCGCGCCAGCTGTTTGTTTCCTTGATGCGCGCTAAGGTCTTGTACTTACTACACCGCTTAAGCGTTACCGCAGGTAAGCATCGCTCTCGCTACGGGTGCTTAGGAATTCTCTCTCTACCGGCTCGCTGTGCCGGACCTCCTCTTCCCCCCTTTCTTCTTCGCCTCTCTACTCGCGAGCCGCGCAGAGAGTCCCCCCTTCGTTTTATTTGCCTCTCTTTCCTTTTCTTTACGGCCCGGCCCGACCCGTCTCCCACGCCACCGCAAACTGTTTACTATGTATCCGCTAACGTAACGCGTTCCCCCGCGTCCATATGCACCTCGTGCATCGCGCGATCACAAGGTCGTCTCGTTCGCGAGCCTACACGGACACCATCCCTCCTCCCCCTCTCTTTGTCTTCGCCACTTTCTTCGTCTCCCGCGATTATGCGCGCCGTTCTACAGATTAATTGTCCCGTTCGACGAGATATCTGCAGATTCATCGTGCCATTGTGCAATTCCAATCGACAGTCAGTATTCTCCTTCGTTCAGAGCTTGTTGCTAGCCTGGCGCCACCACATTATTCCAAACCCATGGACCCCGGAAAAAGAAGAAACGTGTGAAATCGAATCGGATATGGATTAATTTCAATGCAACGTGGTACGGTTGTATACGCTAGAAATAGTTGAAGCAGCTACACTCAGCAAAATCATCATGATCCTCCTCGTCGAGGATCTCCCGGGAAAGTTCAATCCACGAAACAATAAATTTTAGGGCTTTATATGAAACAGTAATGGTCCAAGTGATAGAACGGGGTTAGATCTAACTTACCAGCATGATCTCCAGGCATCGAGATCGCCGGGGATCGCCGGATCAACTCCGGAAACTGCATTCTCAGCGTGATCGACAACTAGCCAAAAATCCCTAACAATTTCTATAGAGGGGGGTAGAATATTCGAATAGCGTTACATAGACAGTGGACGCGGCCCTGTCGTTTCCAGAACGCTCTTCCGCCTTCGTTCCCTGGCTCGCAGGGGTGTTTATGGGATTATTATACGAACGGTGCTAGGAGAGAAGGTCCGCAACTCGCGCGAGGAGATCCCGCGAAAGACGTAGAGCCGCTGCTACACAACCAGCAGAACCAGCACCAACACCGCCGCAAACACCGTGTGATTCAATAGCGAACGATAGCGCGCGAACTATATCGTGCGTACCGTACACTATACACAGTCGTGGAAACATCCCTTCGGGTCTGGCCGTCTGGAGGTTGCACGAGGGGGAGGTCATAAAAAAATACCCGTCGAGTGAAAATAAATCTAACCTCGGGTCGGGCCGACCGTCGGGTCTCTCCCTTAACGCGGGGTAATAGAAACGAATGGCCCAAGAGTGAGAGAGGGAAGGGTCGAGAATGGATGCGACACCGGGATCTTATGTAACGCTCGACTACGTAATACCGGAGGCTTTTTCCACCGTGTCATAAGACACTTATGCGAGCCTGGATTTTAGCTTTGTCCGCAATCTCCTGCCGCGAATGCGCGGCCGAGTGGATCTTATTTATGAGACCGGGTGCGCGAAACAGGGGGGGGGGGGAAGCGACAAGCGAACTAGAATAAATTAAACGATTCTGAGACTTAGTTAAACATCTATTATTTTCTAGAAGAATCTAGTGGCAGAGAGAGAATCTAGATTCAGAACGAGAGAGCGAGCTAGCTGGAGGGAGGAAGAGCAGGGGAACCAGAGAAAGAGGAAACGTAGGAAGCCAAAGGGTGGAGTGGGGTTGGCAAGAAGACAAGGGAAGAGTGTAGGCGAGGCACAGTGGGTTTACCGCACTGCTACCACCCTTAGCGCGCGGTCTGAGTTCATTGCGCGAGTCATCAGTATCCATAAGCGATGAGTTACCTCCCCGGGTTCCCTGCCACCGGTAGTCGATGGAAGACAGGAAGAACGGCCGAAGGACGTAGGAAGCAGGACTCCGGAGAGAGAAGAACGAGGACAAGGTAGACTGGTGAACGGAAGGAAGAAAGAAAGGAAGAGCCCCAGCCGCCTCCGGTGGAGTTAGAAGAGGAAGGGGTGTCGGGAGCAGAGGGTTGGGAAAAAGAGGGTTGAGTCGGAGCACCTGGTTCGGTTGTTCCGTAGCAGTCTCTCTCTCTCCACCCCTCGGGTCCAGGATGCTGCAACGAGAGGAGAGGACGAGGGCCGTGGACGAACGGTGTCGGTGCCGGTGCTGTGGGTGGTTGATTTTCTTAGGTCAACGTATAATGAAGCTAGAGGGGGCTGGGGGAGAGAGAGAAGAACGTGGACGTCCTAGACCAATCCCAGGACGCCGCGGCGAACAACCCCGTGACGTGGGCGAGCCAACCGGAGAGTCCTCTTCCAGAAGGAGCCCCCGAGAAGGCACCTTCCGGACGGAACCGCTGCCTTCGATACGCTCTCCTTTGGATGAGCATGCTCTCTCTCTCTCTCTCTCTCTCTCTCTTCGTTTCTCTTTCTCTGTCGGTCGGATCTAGCCCCACTGACGGAGACGTTCACCAACACCAGAATAGCGTACTCCCGCTTACACGCTCGCGGCCAAAGTTAATAACGGATGATGGTCCGACGGTGCACGCTTCGACGATTGAATTAAACGAGCCTGGCCAACACCTACGCCCTTATTCCCTTCTAGAAGCTTCTCTCTGTCAATGATTAGATTCCGGGGTGGGGCGGTTTCTTAGGTTGCGAAATGATGCTGAGGTGAGCGAGACGTATATGGGTCATGATTTTGGAAGTTGGAGAGTGAGAGCATTTTTATATTCGACGAGTTTTTAGTGGTGGCTGACCAACGTCTGTTCCTGTGTCTCGGGCTTGTTCTTTTCACTGTGGAATCTTTGAACCTGCTTTTGTTCACCCTGCTTCGATCTAAAATACCGTATTTCTTGGTGCAGGAGTTACAACAGTTCTGCACCATCCAGCAGCACCATCATGATGCTCCAACCCGCAAGTAATTGTAACAGACTGACCACCTATTACAACCATAACCGCAACCAACTACTCCCTCACCGGAATCTCGAAAAATATCACAGAACAGCGTTTTGATGCAGAGCATGGCAGAGCATGGAATCCCCCATAATCCTTTCCGAAGCCTGAAGAGACAGGACAGCGATGTTTCCGGTTTCGAGTCGCGTAGTCGATGCTCGCCGATGATCCTGCTGGATCGAAGAACAGTCAAAGCGAGCGAGCATCATACGAAAGACGAAGAGTCCGAGTAACATCGTTCTCGAAGAGGAAAGGGGGAAGGCAGGTGATCGGTCGGTTGGTCGAAAGTCCGTGTTCTTGGAGGCAAACGGGGCGCGATGGAAAAATTGCCTCGATGTAAAAACATGAGAATCGTTTCTCCCGACGTCCACACTCGATAAAACGACCCCCGAGCAGACCCTGAAGAGATACGCGATCCACCGGACCGCATAGAAGAGAGCACTCGGCCGAGAACACATCGCCGGGTACAAACGGACCCGATCGTTCTTTGGTTCCTTCGTCGAGGAAGGAAACGCAAAGAGAAAATGGTAGGCTCTCTCTTTCTCTCTCATATCTCTACGATGGCCAAGAGAAAAGAGAGAGAAAGAGGATCGCATCGAGTCGAGTGGTCAGCTATCGAAACCTCCTACCCTTGAATTCCACCCCCTCCCACGGGGACCGGCTCCATCGCCCAATAATAAAAAAATATACGATCTGTTGGCTCACACGGACAAGACCCGCCGGCACACATACCAGAACCGACTCCGCCGAATTATACATCGAGGCTGCTTCTAAGTGATCGCATTTCCACATAGACGAGCTGGGCCGATACGATATGAAAGACTGGCCGGTGGCGTTATTGCCCCGTGGACGGGAGTAGAGGAGGGGGTTGAAAGGGGGCTGCGCACCGCGGGGCGCCTACTACGAAAACCGTCCCGGTATTATCGAACTGGATACTTTTCCGATTCTTTATGAGCACCGGCCAACCCCCGCAGAAACTTGCGAAAAAAATAACGCTGGACGACAAACGACCTGTGCACGGCCGCTCTCGGACGTTCTTTGTGGACGTTCGGGTAGACTTTTTTTCAGGGAGAAAGAACGATCTAGGAAAATTATTAGTCCTCGATGTTTCTCTTCGTTGCGGAGGCTACTTCAGCGCCGATCATTCGTTATTCTCTGTTTCCCAGATCGGAACGTTCCCGACGTCTTTGTTCCGTCACTCCGGCTAAAGGTACCGGTTAATAAACTTTTTAGAAATTAATAAAAATAACATGAAGTACGTAGTATTATTTTATCTTTAAAAATAAAGATATAGAAAACATTAGTTAAAAACCTTATCCCCCGGGACAACGCAATTTTTCGTTTCCGAAAAAAATTAATTGATTAATTTGTTATCCCAAATTTCTTGTGTCCGATAAATAGGATCAAAACTTCCGATTAAAACCTCGTTAATATTTTTCTTACTCTTGAACGGAATCGTCCAGAAAAATTTGGTACAGGAAAAAGGCCTACGTACTTTTCAACGAACACATCGAATCCACTGAAAACGAATGACAAACTAGGGTAAACGTTTCCAATTACGCCAGCGTTAGAAACGTTACCAGAAACACATAATTCTCCGCGTTCGTTCGCCATAATTTTTTTTTCGCGAAGAGGGAAAACAGAGCGCGGACAAAATAATTAATGTTTCCGGTCGGTTTCGCCGCGCAGATAGAGGAGAGCGGGCCCGTGAATAATTACGTCGAATCTATCGGCGCTCCCTCTGCGGCCGGCCCGTGTGTCTAAGGGTGGCGAGCTAACGAAAGAAAGATGATCCATTCGTCATAATATAAAAATGGCCGTGACAGCGTTATCTGCGGCCATTTCCTGCAGCCATAGCTCCGGTTCCCCGATCTCACTTGTCACTATACCGGAGGTAATGATCATTACCGGGGGTTGGAACCCCCGCGAAGGATACATAAGTATAGCGAGTGAGAGGAGCGAGGCCGGTGGATGGCTAGAACCTTGGAGAGAAGGATCGCTGGAAGAAAGAGACACTTAGGAGGGAGTAGGAAGACCGAGGAGGGTGACTAGAGGGTTGAAAGTAAAAGACAGTGATATAGACTGGGTTTTCGAGCCTGGCATCTTCTCTCCTTCGTTCATCTTCCTCTTTCTCTCTCTCTCTCTCTCTCTCTCTCTCTCTCTCTCTGTTTCTCGTGTCAGCCATGGGTGGGACAAGATGGCCGCTACTGCTAGGACTCGAGCCGGGGCCCGGTCTTGGGTTTATGCGTCGTAATAAATGGTAATTTAAAACAGCGAGAACTAACAATTTCTTTCTTTATTTCTTCGCCGGCACCTCCACACCCTGTAGAGTCGCGGCACACGTACGAAGAAGGGTAGTTTTCTTCGAAGGTGGTAAAAGGAGAGGATCCCCTGCGCACCGTGGGGTACATGGGGGTACAAGGGGTGGTAGAGAGAGGCCCGAAGCACGATAGGCACTACCTTTTCCACGAGGATATACACCAACCACCAAGAATCCGGAGTGAACCAAGCCAGTCAGCCAACCAGCCCACGTAATATAAAGAGATATGTGCCCGCGGAATAGCATTACCATTAGGAGATATAGTTTAGCCGAGCCACCAGATGAGATGAGATACTGCGGCTGAATCATGCATGAAGCCAAGGTGCGATCCACCACCTCCGAGCAAGAGGCGTTAGACCGCTGCCCTTCTTTTCCTTTCCCTCTCTCTCTCTCTCTCTTTCGATTTCTCACTGTCTTTGTCGGTTCCTCTGCGTACTACGATGTCCGTTTCGCATCTTGGATACACCAGCCGCCACACCTGACGAGTTGTCTCTGGTCAGGCTTCCTTCCTTCATTCGTCTCGCTGCCTTTTATACTGCTTTTTTCTTTTTATTGTTGAAAATCTCTTAGGAGATTTATCTCAACATGGTACAGAATTCAATATAAGAACCAAGAGGAATATTTACAGAATAAGAATATACAAATACATATGTAAACATTAACACGTTCCGTACCTGTGCTACCGATGGCACATATTTATTTAATCCGCTGAAAACATGTATTTTATAACAACTTCGGTCCATCTACAATTTTCTAGATTGTACTCTCCAATCGTCCCGTCAAATTTCGAAAGACAGCGCGCATTGTCTGCGGGACAGCTTCATCTCGCGATCATGCTCCGCAGAGCGATCGCCTCTTTTTTCATCGGGATCCCAGGGTGTCGTGTTTTTTTTCCCTAGGCAGTCTCTTTCCCCGAGAAAAGTGAATATGCCACGGTATTCAAATGGCAGTCGCGCGACACTTTATTAAACGCGCTATTTGCATCGCCGACACCCCTTCGTCGCGCCCCTGTCTCGATAGGGGCGGTGTGTGCTGTCTCTCTTTTATAGTTTTTTTTTTCGTTAGACCACCGTCAAACTACTCGGCCGGGGACTGATTAAAAAGTCGCCAGAGAAATTGGCTGCCGTCGCTGCGCGTTACCAACGCGACGTTCTTCCTGTCGCACAGTCAGATATAACGATCTGACGGCGACCGAAAATCGATCTTCGTTACGAATTAGAAGTAAAAACTCATGTTACTCCGGAAAGAATCAAATCTAGTATAATATAGTACATTTCATTTTTTAATATTTTCTGTTGTTGTCCTGCAACCGACGCTTGAAGTCAGCAGAAAATCGCAATCACCAAGAGGAATTGTGATTCCATAACATTAATTTATACTTCTGAATGCAATTTATATTCTTTACAGGCTGATTCTAAGAACTGGGACAAAAGTTACTGCTTGTTTTTAAGTAAAAATCGAAGAAAAATGATAGAGGAAAAAATCATATGTAATAATATTTAAAAATACGTTAAAGAATAAATTTATATTAAAGAATACGTTAAGAACACATTAAAGAATAAAGTGCAGTTGCACCCGGCGGATGCATCGGTGCATTCGCATAAAAAATAAGGTCATATGAAGCCAGGACGTATTATGATATATGATTTGTTCCTCTATCATTTTTTTCGATTTTTACTTAAAACAGAGTAACTTGTTCCAGTTCCCAGAATCACCCTGTATATTCTTTGCGACGGCGGCAACATAAAACAACTGGAAATATTCTACACAGATTTTCGATCGCCGTCAAGTCATGTCGTTCCATTGTGTGTCGCTCGTTTGAAGAGCGGCCTTGTTATGGTGCATATAGAAACATGATTGAAGCGAATGAAGTGAATGAGATGAATAAAAATTGATACAAGGGACATCCTCAAAACGTGTCACGCCGGAGCAGATATTAGCGGAGGAAAACACCCCTGAACTACTGCCGAAGGGGTGGCTGAGGCCGCGCGTGCACACATTATGCTAATTTGTCTTTTAATCTCGTGCCACCGACGCTGCGATCTTTCTCTTTCTCTCTTTCTCGCTCGAGCGACCCAGACGCTACCTCCTCGTCCGCTAGATCACAATCTGCCTGGATTGCGTGTTATTTACTCGCCGGGAACACACCGCCAATTTCGCCGCCCGTAACGACCGCCGAGATTGTTCTTTCACGAAGATTCGCGCACCCGAACTTGCCCGCCCATGGGGTCTGGGTTCCTTTAACCTATTCGATCATGGTGATTGGGTCAGTCGATAGTGCCAGTTCGAAGTAATTATTTTCGCATAATAGAAGAATCATCGATTAGAAAATTCTAACCACATAATTTTACTAACATCACCACCTTTCCACGATTTCTGCACTTTACGAAGAGATCAATCAATAATACAAATGAATTCGTAACCCTTACAATAGCAATTTTGTTTCCAATAAAAATTGGTTGAATTCATATATTTTCCTGGAATCTGCAGCTAGTGCATAGAAAATGGAGATTCTTTTTAACTGTTTCAACTCTCAAAAATCACGTACCTTCTGCACGATCTCCTTGAAGCAAAAAACATTTAAGAATGCGGAACAACACAATCTGGCCACAAGAAACGAATCTAGCAATTCCGAAAGGCTGAAATCAGTAGTCTAACGAAAGATTTTCTCAGGTGTCTGACTTTTCAAGGAAGACAATGGGTAACACGTAGCCAGCTCGATATTTTCATTTTGCATCGACCAGGACGACTCTGTTCGTACTGTTAGGGTCGCGGACGGCAAGGTAGCGCATCGCCAGGGAACAAGGAAAATACATTTGTCAGTGGGCTGGCGATCAGATCGGATTTGGTTCGAAAGGGCGTAAGAAAGCGTTCCCGAAGAAAAGAATCCGGAATCAGGCCGTGTGGCCGTGATAGGCGGGAAAAGCAGGTGGTGGTGGCGACGCCCGGTTGGTGGGAGCACTTATGCATTTATGCATTCATATTTCCGTGGTCTCTCCAGACGAGCTCGTGGAAGAAGAAGTTGTCCTCCTCCTCGTCCGACGTCGACGAAGATGAAGACGAAGAGGAAGAGAACGACGAAGAGGAGCAAGAGGACGTCGCGTCGGCTGTGCGCGCGATGGTACAGCGTTTCTATCCCCGAAGAAAGAGGAGAGGACGTCGCGTCGCTCTGGGGAGGGCAACCGAGAAGGCGGTGGGCGTAAAGTTGCCCTGGAATAATAATACGGACAGCTCGTGCCTGCTCGAGGAAAAAATCTGAATACATGAAACGTAATGACGAGTCGCGGCGTATACCCCTCTTTCTTCGCGAAGGCGTCCCAGCCACTCCGTGTGCCCTCCCGAAATAGAATTTCCAGTCTATAGTGCTTCGCCTGATCCAATGGACCCCTGATTCCACGACGAATCGGATGGCGAAAGACGAACGATTTTTTGGGCCGATTCCAAACCGATGTTCGGTCGAGGGCGTCACAAAATGTTCGAGGTTAGGTTGAAGGACGGAGGGAGACTGTCCGATGCAGACCTAACCTCTTCTAGCTTAGCTCTTACACGAGAGATAATTGCTGTATGAAGTCTGTCAAAGGAATTCTGCTGAAATTTTTATATTCTTTTTATATGCACGACTGTTCTACTACATTAGAAAGAAGCTTCGAAATTTTCTTCCATCGAACAACTCTGAATAAAATTGTTAGTAGTATTTAATAATCTCCTGTGGGTGAAAGTGTAAAGATATTTTCGAAGTTAGGATCTATTCGAGGTTTTTGATCGGAAGTAAAATTGGATCGAAAACGGTGCAGGTTTCTATTTACATTAGAATAACATTGTTTTCCTTACCGTTACCAAGGATTCGTATTCAGTTTCTCATCTCCGTTCGAATCTTTTCAAACCTCATCTTAGTTTCTAAGGGGTCCAGTACAGCCATCACAGTATCCTCAAAAACCCTCAGTCTTACTCGAAGCTCATGATAAAGCACAAAATTTCTCGGTATTACCACTAGACAACGGATTTGATGCATTTATAACAAAGATTATTGTCAAGAAAGAAAATTAATTTCGATTTCACTCCAGTTTGTTGCAATTCAGGTAGAAAGTTTTTATTTTGCATAAAGATCCGCTGTCTGATTATCACTAAAAACAGCCGAATAAAGAGATTGCCAAAGATCCGGAAGAAGGGCAAAGTAATCGGAAAGTAATTCCAAAAAAATCGAAGATGCACAAGGACGCCAGTATGGCGTCCACAGAATGTTCAAAAAGGTTGTCTGTACTGTATCAGAGGTGACGGATCGAAACGATCGGTGGTAGACAGAGGTGTAAACGATACAGGATACAGGTCGTAAGTACAGGAAGGTGGATAAATGAAGGAAGGAAGGAAGGAAGGAAGGAAGGAAGAAGGAAGGAAGGAAGGAAGGAAGGGCGCCGTCGTAGCCCGGGTGCCCGTGGCTCCGCCTATCGGTGCGCCGCCTCGCGGTGGTGAATACATTTAGCCTGGTTAGTTTACAAATGAATACAGCGATTGAAGCAACTTATAATATCAATGTACCTCAGGCGGTCTCGCTCGCACGCCGGGCGCCACCCCTTGCGGGCATCTCGCTTCCACCCACTCTCTCGCGGGGTTCCATACAGAATGGCCATATTAACTTGATAATTAGCTCGGTTATACGACTTGCAGATGAGGAAAGACTCGGGACGGACGTCGGCTACCCCTACCAGGAGTGGTGCCAGTGTTCCTTGCTCTGCTCCCTATGCTATGCTCGACTCGGCCCGGCTCCTCGTCGCTCGTCGGATGGATATAGAACCCTTAGTTCGTATTCCTCTCCCTGTCTGCCAGGAACCCCGGCGTGTTCTGTCTGTCGGGTAGCTGTCCTTGCCATTCGACGCGTCTTCTCGTTGTTCTCTCTTCGTGGTAGTCTCTTCATGTTCTCGCCGCGTGTTCACCAACAGCCTTTCTCTTCGCGCGGTCTTAGACGTCAGTGCCGGGAAAACCTGCGTAGTGAGCTAAGGGTGGAAAAGTGCCGTCGACGAGATGTCGCCGTCTCGTGTGACCGGTCCTGGAGTACCTGGGGGATCACGTGTTAGCATGAGAGCGGCCACGTGCTCGCTATAGAAGGCGGAGCGGATGACAGGAGCCACGAGAAAACATCGTCTCCCCCGAGAATGATCATCGTCTGAGCGACTGACAACGGAGGTAGGTCACCAGCTAGAAAAGAGTGGCAACGAGCGAGGTGTTCGCGGGTTAGGTAGCGTGAAACGTCGGCTCTCGAGGCGATACGATAGAGTCTCTTTTGCGGCGGTCGTCACGGTAGACGAAGCGGAGAAGCGGACTAGGTGGCGCCTTGAAGAGCCAAAATGGCCGCGGAGGAGCACGAACGGGAGGAGAGAGGGATCGGTAGAAGGAGATGGATAGAGGGAGGACCGAGGAGGATGGAAAAGGAGAGAGGAACGCCGGTGCGGTGGCGAAAAGGTCGTCGCGCGCGAGGACAGCTCGAGCGGAGCCGAGTCGAGCCGAGCCGAGAGAGCCGTGGCCCCGTGTCCTCAAACAGATCAACGCGAAGGCCTCTCTGCGACGCGAGCCTTCTTCTCTACGCGGGCTCTCTCGTGGACGACAGCAGACCAGGAATACAAAGTACGCTCCGTTCAGGCGCATTCCGGGAGATGACTGGCATTGAAAGCTGCCTTTGGGGCCGCGCCTGGCTGCCTGCTTCGCTCGCTCGCTCGCTCGCTCGCCTCGACGTCTACGACCGGAATACAGAGGATGGCGGCCATATTAGGCCTCACCTCCTTCCACCGCCTCCTCCTTTCTTCTCCTGGCTTGTCCTCCTGCCGACGAGGCGCTCTCCTACTGGACACCCATCGTCCTCGGGACTACTCGCCGGAAAACTCGAAGAGTGCTCCTCTATGATCGCTCCTGGAGGACCGATCGCAGTCGAACAGACGGGGTTGTCTTGTGCCCTGGGATTTTTACATTTCGCTTGAACATCGGAGGAGGACTATGACACGTGGGAGTAGGTCCCGAGGGCTGCGCAGACTGCTGAAACATCTGGTGGTTGCGCTTTGCTGGAACTGGTCGTTCTACTGGGTGTTTAATTGTGGCTCCGGGATTTTATCGGCTCCTGCTTCAGATTTTTACGTGATTGCGATCTGAACTCTAGATTGTTGACTACGAAAGATATATTTTAGGGTACGCTAAACTTTAGGGGCCTAACGACATGTGGTGTCCTACTGGGTTCTTTAGACCGTTCATTAGTCGGGGATATTCAACTGTGATTCTGTTGATTACTCTACCAATTACCCTCTAGATTCAAGATTATTCACTGAGTCGGTACAGACCTTGCTAGGGACCTTCTTAAATTGCTCCTCCTCTGCGTCTCTCTTTTATGGATCGCTAGGAATCGCAGCAGTTTGGCATTGACATCGATCTCCAGTAGTCGAATCAGGTCTGTCACTGGGGCGGATCCCCGGCGCGTCGGAGAACAGTTTCATCGGGTTGTCGGTTCGGATCGGCTCCGGCGGGACCGTCCGATCGAATCCTCCGCTGAAACGGTCCCGACTAATGGCTACCTGTCGTCGTCCGGATGCCCGCAAACGACCGGTTCTAAGACGCGCCGAATGTTGTGGATTTATCGCGAAGGTGTTCGCTCCGGCTACCTGCTATTACGGTGCACCTGCGCACGCGATCCCGCCGCTCGTGCCCCTTGTCCCCTACTCTTCTCTCGTTCTCGTGTGTCCTCGCATCTTCGGGCCACTCGACGATATTCGCACCTTCGTTCTGCGAGGCGCGAAACTCTTTATCCTCTCCTCGGACTTTTTCTGAGAGGGACGTGTAATATTCTCGCACCTCCGGTTCGAAGCTTTGATAATCTTTGAATCGAAGACCGGTTCGTTCTCTCCTGAAATTTTTCTGGCTTTCTTCGGATCGGAGGTCTCCTCGGATTTTCCTGGAAGATCGAATGATGTTCGCATCTTCGGTTCGAGGAGAGACGATCAGAGATTGTCTGGGAGCGTAACGCATCCTCGCGAAATCAAGAAGAAGAACACAGATGTGGAGGAGGGTCGGCGAGAGGCGGACGCGATGCGATACGCGTATACGTGCCGTCACGTACGCGACGGGCTTTTTACTGAAATAAAATCTAAATACAGGCGGCTCCGACGAGCACACGGCCGCCACAAATTCTGTTCCCATGAACACGGCTGCCGCCGGCCCGTGAGAGACTTGCCCCGGTTTATCAACCGCCTGGTCGCTTCAAAGACTCGCCCACGCCGTGCTCGTAGACCTGCTTAGGCTATTTATTTACTATTTTCTGCAATAATAGAACAGTTCATCGTGTGATTGTCGAAGAATGACCGGAGCAGGTTGTAACAGTTCCTGAAGGGTTACTCTTAACCTCTACCCTCTGGTAGATGCGGTTCCAGGATTGCAAAGGTGAAAAGCGCTAGATAAAAGATCAATCTAGGCCGCAGTCGCCCTCAAAAGTCCTATTTTCACGTTTACGAGATGTAATTTCCATTATTTGGGAACATGTAGCTATCGCAGCTTTATGCATAATAAAGCAAATTATGCTGCCGAATGAACCATATTACGCCTCGTAAACGTAAAACCAGGACTTTTCATTTAAATCTTTTATCTAGCGCTTGTGATTACTAAAAAACCCGTCGCATGCATTACCGAGAAATGAAAAGGTGCATCTCGCACCCTTGCAGTCCTAGAAACGAGTAACCCCCTTAAAGTCATAGTATACTGTATGATATTCAAGGACTCCAAGATTTGAATATGTTCCGTTAACACTAAACCTACTGAGCAGTAAAACTGACTAGTACGTGTTGTCTAATAAAAATAACAAGATTAAATTTATTTAGCGCTTTTCACTACTGAACAATCCCATCTTTGCATTATCGAGAAATGAGAAGGCACATCCCGCACCCTTGCAATCCTGGGAACGAAGCTACGCCCTTAACACGTTGGCGAACGGCCATCAATGTATTTCTACGAATCGAGGATTAAATCGGACGTAATCGCCGAGGACAGCAGGCCCCAATTTGTTCGGCCAGGGTCCCAGGAAATATGAACATGTTCACACAGAGCCCCCGTCCATATGGTGAGCCATAAGTCCGTCGACCTGTGCAGCCTGGTTTCTGGGCAGGTTGACCCGTATCGCGCAAGGCCGAGGCTAAGCGATCAGGTCGTAGACGAAAAAGACTGTTTCGCCTGGCAATAAATTCGGCCGCGGAGTTATCGTGGATAAGAGAGTGGAGGACGGGCGCAGGGTGTGCGCACGGTAACACACACCTGCCCGGTGTGGGTGCCACGCGGAGGGCAAAAGAGGCCGACGAAAATAATGTATGCACCCCAGTACGCACAATGGAAACTCGAAGAGCTGAAGCCACCTGAGCCTGCAGGCGGACACAGGACGGGAGCGTCATTCGAGCCGGCTGTTTGGTACTCACGCCTTCCATCGGCCAACACTACACGCCACATTGTCGTCGTCGTCGTTATTGTTGCCGGTGCAACTAGCTTTTTGTCAACGATTTACTCTGGCCACAATTTTTACCAGCACTGGAACGAGTCACCTGAGCTTGTTCTATTCTGGCTCACATTCGAACGTCTCTACGAAGCTTAATCAATTTTTTACGCGATTTGGACCACCGTGGATTGAAGATTCAAGGCTCCCCTTTACAACGAAAATTGCTCGAAATTTGCCTTTGCCGCGAAATTTGCTCTATCGGCCAATATTGCCACGTTGTCGTTATCGTTGTTGCAACCGACGTAACGCGAAGGGACGGCAAGACTATTGCAGACTAGCCTAATTATTCCGGCAATTTTTCTTGCGCCAGGGGAAACACGATCCTACGAGTTACGATAATTGCGTGAAATTGCCCGGCAAGAGTCGTACGTTTCCAGCCGGCGGCGAGCGTTATCTAGACCGCGCGGTGTGTCCGCGCGAACGCCTCGGACAGAATAATTAAGAAACATCCGCGAAGAAAGTTACCGTCTGCCCGATCTAAACACTTTCTCCCGCCAAGCCGCGTCGAGTAGAATTATCGTCCGCGACTCTCGCGTGCCGGCGAAATCTGGACACGCAGGGTACGCAGGGTACGCAGGTTACGCTTCAGTGTTTCTGTGAACTCTTTGCTCGTTTAATTGGTTACGGCGAAAATTGTGCGGGATCGAGGAGAATGTTGTAGCGAGGATTTTGCAAAGGATTAAAGGATTTTTGTTTTAGTTGTGCTGAGAAAATCAGAATTATAAACCGAGTAATCTTGTAAACTTTAGTTTCTTGAATCATTGTTTCATTGAATTTTGTTCGAAATAATAAGTATGGCGAATATAGAATACAATGAAAGAAAATACATCGTACGAGTGCTATTCAGTTTGATTGAGGATCGTCATTTTGTTAGCGAAGATCAACATCAATAAAAAACAGGAGAAAGTTTGCGGTTTAATGTACAGGCTGTCGATAAAAGTATGGTACAGGCAATTCCTCTAAGGAGTGAATAATTCATCCGCGAATATGGATTTTTCAAGTCGATCGGGCACGCGCGCCTAAGCATTTACACCAAGTAGAAACAGTGTGTCATGCACAGACACGCTAGCCGGATCCAATGCTTAGGCACGTGTACTCGAAGAATTTTTTCAAACTCTATATTCTCTTCTCCAACTCTAAATATATTATTTAGCTCTTTAAAAAAGAGCTACATAATTTAATTAATCAATCAATTCCTTTTTACATGTGTTGGAACATTCTCTGAAACGCGACGATATGCATGAAGCAGAATTGTCAGATTAAAACAACACATGAAAAATGAATGAGCCATAATCCCAGGCCCTTCAACTCAGCCAGCGATGTATCACCGTTAATGGAATCAAATTTTCGACGAGGGCTATAAAACGAGATGTCGGAAGGCTCGATGAAGCGTCGCAAGGACAAAAGCCGTAGGACTGCGGGAAACGGCAACAAGTCCGACCGTAGTTATCGTTGCCCGGTGGCTCGCCGTGATTATTTTCATTACGGTACGCGGGTGATCGTTATCTACGGCTTCCCACTGTAGTCCGCGCGGCAGAACCGGGGCTTAGATTTCATGTTTCTTCTTAATGATTCGAGCAATTAGCCACGCTGAGTGCTCTGACTTCTCGTTCCAGCTCGCTCCTTCTCGTCTCCTTCTCCTCCTTCTGCACAGAGTTCTCTCCGCGGCTCCTTCCTTTCTCGCTGCTCTTCTCTCTTTCCCTTTGCTCTTCATTTCCACCGGTTTCCCCGACACCTCGCACGGAGGGTGAGCCACACGAAAACACACAACCGAGAGGGAAATAATAATCGCGGGGCCGAAACTATTGCTTCGACGATTGCGTGCAATGCTAGCCGCCTCCCGCGGCGGCTAATTAGGGAGCCGCCGGTTAGAAACGACGGTTATCCCGCGTCGAATCGGATCTCGCGAGTTGTTTGCCTCGCAAACCCGAAACATCCTCCTCAAATCCGACGCGGAACGCTGCCGTCACAGCCGATCCTTATCCGTAGCCGCTCAGAAGCGTAAAGGACGCGCCGGACGATCTTTGTCTGCTACCTTGTTATGCGATTTCGTAGATCTATAGGCTGTTCGACGAACGCAACTAGGTTTCGTTCAAACTTCACGAGAAATCTCGAAATCGACGAGCATCCTCGCAAATGACCACCGTTGAAAAAGACCCTTCGGAAAGCGACCGTAGTCTCCCCATTTTGCGAAACAGAAAAATAAAAAAAATATCCTAGTACTCTGCAAGGTCGGCGCAACAAAACCCCGTTAAAAAATGTTCGATCCACCCATCCATTGTTTAAACAAAAAAATCCGAAAGACGCATAGAATTTTTAGAGGGACAGAATACTTTAGCTCCTCGACTACGAGATCGAACTACTTTCACAAGTACTGATCATTGCGAAATTGATTCACGAGGACGGAGGGAGGGAACAGAGGTAACAAGGGAGCGAGGAAAAACGCTGAGACCGTCGGTTGGCGCGCATTTGCGTATTGTTATGTTAACCGGCGAACGAAGTAACAATTGGCGCGGGCACAATAGCGAAATCCTCGGGCGAAAGAAGAGAGACGGGGTTCTTTCGGCTCGAGAAAACGCGGAAAGAGAGAGAGCGAGAGAGAACGAAGGCAAAAGGAGCGAAGCTGAAGAAGAGGAGGGTGGAGGCGTTATCGCATTATCGTATTGCGGCGCCTCGCTGCCGGCTAGCCTCGCCTCGCTTCTCTTCTTCGCCCTTACGTAAATTCCTGCAAACAAAGATTTACACCGATACAAGTGTGCCCGTCGCGTAACGCGCAACAGTCGTCCCCCGCAACCGCCCCGAATATCGCGGACTTGGAGAGGGGAGCAGTCCACTTTAATATTCCCTTGTTTCCATAAAAACCTGCCTTGGAGACTGTCGACGGGAAGATTACGCTTCAGACTGGCCGAGCCACGATCGTTCCTCACGCAAAAACGGGTCCGAACCGATATGATTGAATATTTACGAGCGAACGTTTCGATGTTTACGCGATTCCTAGATTTGCAAGTGGAAAATCGCGGTGACTAGAGTGTTGTACACATCGCCCATATTTAAAAGACATTAATCTCTAAAAAAGAACGAGAAAATTGTCCGTGATTCGAAGCACCTCGAATTTGAAGATCGCAGTGTTTACGATAATCCCTTAAAATTCGCTCTACGATTTTCCGTTAGCATTTTCCGACACATTCTAACCGCCCGAAACGAATTCCCCAAACAAATTGGAACCACGTTAGCCGAAATTAGAGCAAAGAGAAATTCGCAGGGAAAGCTCGTTTCTTGCAATCTTCGAGCATGAAAATATGTAAGGGCGAGACGAGGGGAGCGTCACGTTGCAACGGGGTTTCTGGAGCAAGGCTCGGTGGTCGAGCGGTTAAGGGTCGAGCGAAAGCGCCGGTTCTCAGGGCGGGCAAAAGGTGCAAAAGTAGTTTTTTCCAACGGACAGCAGCCCCTGTCTGGCCAGGGAAGGGTGGGCCTAACGGAGGAGAAAGAGGAGAGGAAACGATGGAGGAGGACAAGGGGCGGACGGTGCGGCGGGTCATGGGTGGGTGGTGAATATGCAAATGTAATTGATATTACTTTTTAAATATTCCCCAGTCTCCCCGGCGCTGAGCGCGCGCGGGCCACCCGTCTGTTGTTCGTTCGCTCGCTCGCTCGCAGCAGAGGGTGCGCCAGCTTTATACACTCTTACTCTAAGTGCCTTTTACCCCCGGTGTGTCCCTGCACCCTCCCCCACCTCCCGATTCCCCCGCAACACACCCCTCGGCGCCGCCCCTCGAGCCCCAGAAGCAAAGGTAATTAATAGGCTCGAAGATCTACTACGAGATCAGGACGGATAACGGGCGAACGGCTATCGTTACAAGTGGACCGTAACGAATTATCGCGAACGGAAAAGAGCCACGCGATTCGACTCGATTCGTTTTCCTTTCCTCTCTCGCACCTAATCCGCCTCGTTCGTTCGCCCGACCTTCTACTCGTGTTTAAACGTGCGATACAAAGTACAGTCGCATCCTCGATAACTCGAATGTCAAGAGAAGCACTAGAATCTTCGAGTCATAGAGGTTCCGACTTATCGAAGTCTTCGAGTAAGGAAGGTTTACCCTATGAAAATTCGACTTGCAAAGGATTCGTACAAGAGTTAATAATTTTCTGATTGTAACAGTTTCAAAGAAAGAAATATTCGATTTTTGGAGATGAGTTATTTATTGCATAAATATTATTGAAGAAATCTGTGATTTTACTCTGCGCAAATGAATTAACAAATTTGTTGATCAATGGTATTTTCAACGGTATCGAGGTTATGGTGTCGACATCGAGATATGATTATCGAGATTCGACTACACATTCGAGGCTGATTTTGATTTTTACAATTTTGATGTCCCTGCGAAGTTGAATAAACTTTTTTCGTCACTGAAAAGTCAAGGACTTGGAAGTGAAGCACTTTTTACAACGGCCTGAGTGTTTGTACACGACCTACCCTATTATTTTCACTTTGTTTGTTCATTTAAAGAGGGTCAATGGTTTGGTATGCGTAGAATGAATATGCAGTGTTAGTACACGTAATGTATACGTAATGTAAACGTTCAAATGAGGCACGAGTGCCGAACGAGTTCGCCAACAGGCGAAAATTGTTTGCTTGAACCTTTTGCAGATCGTGTTGGTAATACGAGGGGCTGGAATTAGGATGAATCGTTAATTTAAAGTAGTAAGGGATGCGGTTGAAAATTGTATATGTTAAAATGAGAACAGCTAGATAAGCGGAGCAACTAACGCTTGCTTTTTAACGGAGAACAACAGTGTTTCAATAGAACCTCATCAGCCGGCGATGTCGCCACTGCACAGTGCTCAAGAACCAAGGCAGCAGAGCCTCGCCACCACTCACTGGAACAAGCCTAACCGCAACGGATGCAACTATCATTGAATTTTTCGGTGGGATTCATCAAACAACCCCCACCGCGGATCACTGATCTAATTTCGTGCCGGGAGGCAGAGACCTAGC
Organism: Lasioglossum marginatum; assembly: GCA_028455795.1. Classification (NCBI taxonomy): domain Eukaryota; kingdom Metazoa; phylum Arthropoda; class Insecta; order Hymenoptera; family Halictidae; genus Lasioglossum; species Lasioglossum marginatum. The sequence goes on along the minus strand of CM052245.1, from coordinate 9,385,740 downwards.
GGATTACCATACATTAATTTGCGCGCAACGGTGCAATGAATTTATTAGTTAAATGCATCGCATTGTCCGCTCGATAATTACAATTTATGACGCAATAATAGACCCGCCCGGATAATTGTTCCACAAAGCGTGAAAAACCGCGAGACGAATCGTTGCGCCATTGTTCACCGGTGAGAAGAGAGCTCGCAATACACGCCGAATGTTTATTATCGTTAGGGAAAAGTTGTCGCGAATTCACGTGGAAAAATTCACATGCCCTTTTCTTTTTCTCGCACGAAAAACCGAAACGGAAACGGCCGGCTCTGTTTGCACGGTTTTCGCGTTCTCGCTCGAATTATTTAGCGTTCTACTTAGCGGTCGGTGAGCGTGCGCTCTTAAGAGATATTTATGGGGGCCCCATAGGCTATGGTATTCTCGTAGGTACGCGTTTGCGTATAAAGGAGCGTGCGCGCCCGTTTTGGCCCGAGGAATTCGAGGCGTCGGCAGCTTCTTCGACGCGCCGTTAAATTAATGTCCACGCTCGAACCGCTCGCACCTTTCCCGCCGGCTCGAATTCCGCTCCAGGTGATATGCACCTCTTCCACTCGCGACGAATCATACTATTTCAACCAAATTCCAGAGCGAAACGCAGCCGCTGTAATTTCAACAAATGACACCCGCGAGACACCCCCTCTCCCTTCGTCGGAATCTCCGGAATCTCGAAAAACTCTCTTTGTTCGAGCTGTGGATAGAATTATGAATGTTTGTAAACGAATCATATATTTAACAAAACATATTAGGGTAAACTTATCTATTAATTAGTACAATTCAATGAGATTGCATTCTGTCGTTGGCGAGGCAAAAAAATTGTCAATCATTCTCATATTTTTATAATCAACAAAACATTCCTCCTAAAAGGTAAAAATAGGGCCATTTCACTTCTAGCTCGATCGCCAAAAGGACTATTAAAAATGTAAAAAGAAACTTCTCTTGCAATTTTAATAAAAAAAAGACTTCAGCCCTCAGCATTACGTACATTAAAGCAACGGCGGAGCTCATTACTGCGGCAGAAAAATCACTAGCCATGTCCCTAATACTGCGGTGTGTATTGCAACTACGATGAGAAACGAGCTTCAGGCCAACGTTTTAGCTTAGGTATACTATAATTATATTATAATTATATATCATATTAGGTATACTACTAAAAATAGTAACAAATATAAAAAATTTACGGAACTGAAAACGAAACATATCAAATTGAATGTTATTAGAAAAAAAATATGCAAGCGTTCACGTCTTGCACTAATTTATCAGAATTACAAAACGCACGGGATCAGACGCTATATTTATTCATGAACTTGTAATTCAGCCAGTGGACATTTTAAAATGCAATCCAGTATATACTACGAAAGAACTTATGTATATACCGCACTGTAGTTTATGCATTGTATTTCGTTCTACGATGTTTTCGTGTTTAAAATAACGCGCACCCCATGCGCAAATATGGAGATTGCCATTAATTAGCATGTCTACATACGGAGAGCATAGTGGGTGCTCAAACGTGGTAACACCGTAATGATATGAAAAGTGACGAAGATTCTTGCGTGTAAGTACCTTCGCGTCAGAAAAACTGGACGTTTCATTGCCAAGGCTGCGGGCGCTTTCCTCGTAGGTAGTTCTCGATTGATTTTAATCAGTTTCTGGTAATGGAAAAGAGCGAGTTGAATAACAGCTACATCTTCTTCCCATTGAAAGGAGAATGGCATAGCAAGTTCTTGCGCCCGGTGCTGGAAAACACAAAAACACTGGATTAGAAGCGCATTAATTTTCTTTATTGTGTTACGAACTCTTCAGAGCATCGCCGGAGAATGGACACACGCGATCCGCGAGCGATTAGCATATCGTTTCCGCATTCCTGTGTGCAAGGTCGCGGCGAGACGCGTGAATGTCATAAATATCGTTCTACCGTGGATCTTGGCTTTCACTGATTCCTGAGCACGGCGAAGTTCATCAGCCAATTTACGAATCTTCTGAGCATGACTTTTCGGAAACTCCTTTGAGCCGATCAGATTCGCACGGGCTGCGGTTCAGCGTGCTTGTCGGTGCGCATAAATTATTCTCGAACTTGTAATATTTATTCTCGAAATGAAGATAATCAGTGAATAATAAGTATCGTTAGGAATATTTTTGTTATCAGTGTCGAGACATGCGATTTTAATGCGAGTGCTAGTCAACGTAAGCAAACGCGATTAACTTTCTTTAAATTAACATTCGAAATAAGCTACGCAGCGACTTAATCGTTTGCAGTTTTATGTAAGTCTGATTCGCATCAGTCTCATGAGAATCTTTGTATATCGAGTGTGACTCAACACTTTTTCATTGTTTTTGAAAAGTTGTTTAGAATGACGACCTTGACAACATATTTCAATTTCATCGAATAACACGTGTATTCAGTTATTCGCAATGCAATTAGTAAAAAAAATTGTTTAAAGTCGGTACCAAGTAAGGAACTGTCTCTTGACGTATTATTTGAAATAAAACATTTCAGACAATAGAGAATCGTTGGGAAGAAAATCATGAAAGAAAATCTAAATGGTTAAGTGTACGTCGAAAGGAAACTTAAATCTACGAATTTCTATGAAGTTGAACTAGTGCGAGCAGTTCAGGAGATTTAATTTATTGTAACTATTAACACTCTCCTGCATATCTGATCTTCATATCGAGTTAATGAAATGTAGAACATAAGGTTGAAGTGTGCGAACAGTGACGATGGACACATTAAAGCAGACGATGAATACGATAAGGAACGAAATAGAAATCGTGTGTGGTTGAACGAGTTTGTGAGTAAAAAATATTAATGTATGCAATGTGTCAGTTCTTTATGCATGATGATGAGGGATACGAACGATGATTATGAATTATGACGAGGATGCTCCAGTAACTTCATTATTTACATACATGCTAAAATGTAATCGTTCGAGGCATGAAGTTCCTCGTGTATGAATGAAACGATAGTTCAATTTTTGACAAATACATTTCTATAAGTACTTTTCGAGTACAATAAGAACGCGTGTGTTTGCTTTTCAATTCTCTAAAGTGTCGATGCAGTAAAAGAATACGTTCCCGTTAGTTTCCTCTGATAAGCCACTCAAGGAAACATTCCGCCATTCTAAAGTAACATTTCTGGCTGCAAGCAAAGACCTTTAGAAACTCGCGCATTATTACGAAATCCTTCCGCAAACGTTATCGTACCCCCGGGTGTAATAAAGTGCTTCGAGCAGTTTAACATCCATTCACGCAACCGTAAAAAATAATCGCCGTTTTTGTTTCTCGTTCGCGATCGGCGCCGGTTCCAAAAGATTTATGATATTGTAGTCAACCGTCGAATAATTTACTCGTTCATTTATTGTAGAAGAGTTTCCGTCTGTTCCGAGGAGCTCCAAATCGATATTATCGAACGTCACCTACAAACCTTTCACGTTCTGAATAATCGCTTCCCTTGCGAGTCATCAATCTCGAACGTTCTTTAAATTTTCAAGGACAAAAGTACGATTTCAAAACAGCGAACTTTTCTTGATAGAATTTTCTTCTCGGGTCGGAGGTTTTTCCGTCTGTTTCGAGGAACTCCGAATCGATATAATCGATCGATTCCTACGAACCCCTTACGTTCCGAATAATCACTTCTCTTGTAAATTTTCAAGCTTGAACGTCCTCTAAATTTTCGAGGACAAAAGTCACGATTTCAAAACAGCGAACTTTTCTTGATAGAATTTTCTTCTCGGGTCGGAGGTTTTTCCGTCTGTTTCGAGAAGCTCCGAATCGATATTATCTATCGACTTCTACGAAATTTTTACGTTTTGAATAATCGCTTCTCTTGCGAGTCATCAATCTTGAACGCTCTCTAAATTTTCAAGGACAAAAGTCATGATTTCAAAACAGCGAACTTTCCTGATAGAATTTTTTTCTCGGGTTGGAGGTTTTTCCAAAAACATTCAGCGACACGTTGAGAAATGTTTTCGGTGTCCCGTCAGAGTTTGAGGAAGCCATTCTCGGCCCCGGCCTGCGAAACGAGAACCGGCCTACCAGATAATCCGCCATTTCGAAGCAGAGTGACAGGAAGCCAGATAATTACCAGCAGCGTGCGAGCATAAAGAGCAGCGTGGAACACGATGGCGGCGGCGATGGCGTCCGTCGGACGCCGATACGCGTCCCACCCACGCCACAAGTCCCGTCAACAAAGACTCCTTACCCTTTTCGCTTTTCTTCTCCTACAACTCATTATTTAGGCTGCAATTTACCATCCAGGCTGCTCTTTACCACCAAGACTGCATTTTATTTAAAGTATTATACATTTCACTGTTTCCTACGAGAATATAGTGGAGCGGCGAGGTGAGCGAAGTGTTTAGGAGAGCGGTGCGGTGATTTCATTGAAATGATAAAAAAAATAAAAAAATTCATTGAAATTAGTAAAATAGGTAAAAATTGCAATTTATTATGATTTTCAGCCTACAACTGCATTTTTACCACTTTTGATCGTTTATAATTCGTAAACCAATTAACCAGTTTCAATGAAATTTTGTATATAATTTATACGAGTTTACAAAACACATCTTTGAAATTTTCCTTATTGGCTCAGCTAAAAAAGTTGTAGAAATCAAATTTTACTATTGCTTTCCACAATTCCGATCAAATGCATTTTTTCAAGATATTCATTAGATGTCGTTTACTAAACTAATCCTTCTAGTCTCACAGAGAAATTGAAGTCGTTTGGTCCATTCATAAAATAGTTATTCCGATTTAAAGTGTGTGATCAATTATGTGCGTAACTGTATCTCTGTACCTTTAGACAGTAAAAGCATATGACTAGAAGAGTCCAACGAGTGTGCACTCCTGCTGTAATTATCTTCGATCGTCTAGATTGAGAAAATTCACTTAAAACCTTGCCGTATCATTTTCTGTACAGTTACAGTGATTAAAACGTCTTTATCCACAAAAATGTCGTAGAAGAGGAAAGAAAATGTATACTTTTTGTATGGCTATTAAATATTGATTACAAGCGAATCAAATTTTATTTCGTTTAAAAAGAAACGCGTAACATTCATATTTCCTAGACTTTGTTTAAAATTTTCATGACGAATGTGACTCGTTAAAATACGGCACGGGGTTAAATCCAATTCAGATCATCGATGATACATATATTGAAACTGTATTTTCTGAACGGGACATTTCAGGAAGCAGCGACCACCCACATCGTACGGCACGTACATAGTATGATAGCGCTGAATAGGCGTGGACATAAACGTTAAAGTATTTACTGCCTCCTGTCCCGACCATTACCAAGCTTGTCTCGTTTCGCAGCGATAACGTTAATCGGCGAACACCGAGCTGTTGGAAGCTCGGCTCGTTGCCTCGAAGAATGGCCGAGGATGCGGCAGCTCGTTAATCAAACGACGCACGACTAACCTTCCCGCGGGATCAAACGAAGCGCGAACTGTACTCGTAATACTTTCGATTTTGCGGATCCGTGAAAGATCCAGCGAAGATCCTACGTAGCCCCGGAGTCTCGAGGCAAGCCTCATTAAGTGGAAAGAGCATTAGCGTTATTAGCGCGTAGGGTTAATGGCTCGTCAAGATGCGCCGCGTTTCCAACGCGGAGTCCTGCTCGTTTGCGACCGAGACGAGGACTTTAAACTTCTTTGGACAGTTATCGACGACGCCTAGGAATGCCTGGCTTCTATAATATTCCACGTGGAACCTCCTCCCTTCATCCGTTTTCATTAACTCTGATTTACTGCTCTTTTTACTTTTCGCCGGTTTTCGTTCCGATTTTTAGAATCAGTGAATCGAATAGAATTTTAATTAACGATGCTGAGAAATCATTTGACAGCTGTAACGCGACATGTGGGATAGATAAATTATATACAGGTGGATCGGATAAAGAATTTGAATTTTATTTTCTCAAGGGAAAATCAAAGCCAATTTTTTTACTATTTAGATCCGAACTAATTCCGAATGACCTAACAATTCGATATGGTTTTTGACAAGAGTTTTACTATTGAAAGGAACAGATAATATATTCGTATAATTTAAGGCTTGTAAGTTTAAGGTTCGGCTAGGATTAATGAAATTACTTACAGTTACTTAAGTTTGTCGATTCAACAAGCATATCTCTGTTTCCATCGATTCACAGAGGGATCCGAAACTTTCGACCGGCGGTGTAGGTTACGGAATAACTTTAAACTCACTTTACCCGAAACTTCGTATACCGCGACGCAACGCTTTCATCCTCTGAATCCTTCAATTGTCACGCAAGAGTTTTGTCGCCAGTGCAGTGCGCGCCTATGGTGTAACGCCACGGTTTCACTCGAGGAATTACAGTCTCGTGAGAAACACGCGAAAATCTACGCGACGCGACGGTGAAATCGCGCAAAAAAATGAACATCGCTAAAACTGAAACTGTTCTCTGCGAACTCACCCATCAGACAAATCAAAATCTTACCGGTGTACTATGTACAAACCACTTCAATCCAACATTTCGAATAAGCTTTACGATCCTATTGAAGTAGAACATTTTTATTTTGCCTAAAGATTCATATTGTAAAAATATGGAACGTTAGATAGTGCTTGTTGTTTCAACATTATGTGGAATTCATTTATATCACTTAGTCTCTGTTTATTATTTATATTATTCATGCACTTCTCTTGCAAGATTCAACCCTCGCGAGGAAACTGAATCAATTTGACCCAGAATCGATTGATATACACTTTCTCCGGCTATCGACATATCGATCTTGAACTGAAACTTTCTTATATCCTCAAACATAGCGTTAACATTCTATTAAACAAGTTTAGCGATAGCAGCAATGATTTAGTAACTCCTTGACGTATGTATCGGAGAGATCGCATCGAGCAGCAATTTCTTTCTTTGGTAATTCATCTTTTCATTCTTTAACGATTCGTCTTCAATTTCTTTGAATCTTTTCACTGCGACAGGTCACACGTTTGACTCGTGGAGCAATTTTTTGGCAAATCAAAATCGACGATGTCATTGGTGCATATGATCAGGGCACGGAAAATTTCTTTGAACCTTTTGACTGCGTCAGGCCACACGCCTGACTTGTTGAGCAATTTTTTGGCAAATTAGAATCGACGATGCCATTGGTGCATATGATCAGGGCACGGAAAATTTCTTTGAATCTTTTGACTGCGTCAGATCACACGTCTGACTTGTTGAGCAATTTTTTGGCAAATCAGAATCGACGATATCATTGGTGAATATGATCAGTGCACGGAAAATTGAAGAAATCGGGGGAGGGAAACGGTGTGGGAGAGAAACCTCGGAGAAGGGTGCAGCGAACGCGTAGGAACGGTCGTACAGGCATCGACTTTGCGTTAGGTGGATTGCGTGCCGCAGGTAATTACCGGGTTCCCCGTGGTAACGCACCAGCGATGGCGGATCCCCCTGAATCCTGCTGGCTACAGGCATTCGGGCATTCGGCCGACGACACGGCCACGGTGTTCCCGTCACACCAGTGGTTTCAACGCCAATTAAACACCCGCTTGTCAAGGAGGGGAAGCGAAACGCGGGCCGATTCTCCGAGACCGACAGAACCCGAGCCCGGCCCGATTCGGTGTGTCGCACGCGATGCCCTACGCCTCCTCTCAACCCTCTCGGCTCCCTTATTATTAGCCCTTATTATCACCCACGCGACCACCAAGGACTCCAGTTCCTCTCGACGCCCCTTGCACCGGAAAAAAAATAAAATGGGCGCCGTCCAAGGCCCGGAACGACAAAAAGTTGCGCTGGGATACGTGTATGTGTTAATTGCACAGCTAACCCCTTTGCTCTACAATTTTTCTTTCGTCGCCATTTCTCGGAAGAAGCAAATTTGCACAGTCGTAGAAATGAAAAACCACTGTTGAACTTTTACGCATTTTGCTCGAAAGAACAATGATATGAAAGTCTCCGAGGCGCCACTAAGAATTGCTGTACCATTATTCAAAATATTGTTGATATTATTAAATATGTCGGTATCTAATCGATTACTAAATTTCAATTTCATATCCATGAAATGTAAAAAAATGGAATAGAAATATTCTATGTCGGAAGAAATATTTAATTCTCGAGTTAAAATAGCTCCGATTGCCAAGGGTTAGTATTCAGATACGTGCAAGATCATCAAGGTTCGTTGCGAGTACCTCGATCGAGCACAAGCTCGCGAACAAACCTAATTGTAGCCGACTTCTCGGCACGAGAAATTTCGGATTAATCTCGCCTATTTAATTCTCGCCTGCGGCGTCGGAGCGAGCGCGTGCAGGCGTTTTTTCCACCGTTTCAATTAGGTCTGCGCAATATTTTTTCCCGTCATCCGTCATCCAGCGATCTGCATTTCGAGGCGAGAAATGCCGTGCCCGGTCATTTGACCGGTGGAAAGCGTCACTGTACGACGGAGGTTTGCTGCCTGTTGAGAAAAACGCGGCGAGATATCCCAGCGACCTGGATTCGAGGCGCGTAGACTTACGCGCGTTTTACACCGCAGCGCCGCGTAATTAAAAATAAACTCGGTGCGTGCGCCGGAAGAATAAAATCCGCCGGGTGCGGTTTGACAAACGTCGCGACTTGCTGTAATCCGGGCTGGAACAAGCATACTTATGCGAAATCGTATGCGCGTTTGCCCGCAGAACTTCTGACTACAGCGCTTCTAGAGAGACCCAGGCTTTTTCTGGATTGAGTCGATTTTCAAAATCTTTCAGGAAGCTACCCTGCGACTTTTCTGGATTGAGTCGATTTTTTGAAATCTTTCAGGAAGTTACCTTGGGACTTTTCTGGAATGAGTCGATTTTTTGAAATCTTTCAGGAAACTACCTTGGGACTTTTCCGGATTGAGTTGATTTTTTCAAATATTTTCGATGCATCCAGTTATTCTCGGACACGGTCGATTTTCTCGAAATTTTTCAGGGAACTACCCTGGGACTTTTCTGGGTTGACTCGATTTTTTGAAATCTTTCAGGAAGCAACCTTGGGACTTTTCTGGATTGAGTCGATTCTTTCAAATTTTTTCTATGCACCCAGTCCTTCCTGGACACGGTCGAAAAATTTTTTGAAATTTTTCAGGAAACTACCCTGGGACTTTTCTGGATTGACTCGAATTTTTTAGATAATTTTTCAGTCGGCTACCCTGACACTTTTCTGAAGACCGTCGATTTGTTTAAACATTTTCTGAGACGTCCCTAAGCCTTTCCTGGATCGAGTCGATTTATAAACATTTCTTCAGACAGATGATGCTTCCTGATGAGAAATGCTTGTCGATGTTGCACGGAACGCAGGGAAATAATGATCTTAATCAAGTTGTACGCTGCATGCGTCGTGAACACGACCACGGAAAAGGGGATGGAATTATGCGTAATTTTCTCTAGTAGTAATTAGCGGCCGGAACTGCGAATTCGGTTTAATGTCGCCCGGCTGGTTGTTATTGCTTCATTTTTGTCGCGACGATGCGGTTCGCAGTTGTGCAGGTAAAATGATTTAAGCTTCGATACGATTAGACTTCTTCTGAAATTCTTCTTGAATTACATGCAAGATCCTAATGAAATTTCCAGACACTATAAATTCATTCAACTCTTGTTTCTCGCAACCAATTCACATTTCTTCTTACCGTAAAGACTCCGCTCGTTACTCTTGGAGGTCAAGCCCGATAAATTGATGCTGATAGTTATACTCGGACTAATAAGCTCGGTGTTCGCCGGGACAGAACTTCTGCAGCAGCCTAATATAATAATATATGGTTTGGACTCAAGGGGGAACTGCGTATCGTCGGATCGCGCGGCACGCAGCCGTTCCATTCCCTTCGCGAGAGGGAACAGGAAAAATTGCGGATGCATGTAGGTCGCGGCTGGGCCGCAGAAACAATAAGCGATAGCGAAAACGTATTCTGTGCGTGCCCCGATAACACACCCGCTGGAAAGCTGGAGTCGCCTGGTGAGCTGCGTCGTTGATTCTTGAACGAGTTCACGCCTTACCGCGGGAACAGTCGTGTACAATTTCGAAGACGCACGGTGAAACTCCCGATTCTTCTTTTTCTCACCTGACCAGTGAAATTTGCAGTTGCAAGGAATGACGCCACATGTTACAATTTTAAAAAATTCGAGTTTATGCATTAATTGAGCTTTATAATATAGAAGTATAGAAATATAGAAAGTCATGAAAACAAATTCGGGAGGCTGAAAAAACGTCCTCGTGATCAAAACTTGTGATCAAAACTTCAAACGGCAATGTCACGGAAATCGCAACGCACACTTTTATCGAACTGCCGTGACGAGCAGCTTCGTTTTTAGCCTCATCTTCCACATAATAATTCACTGCATACAATACTTAAATGTTTAGTAATTGGTTGGATACCAACATATTTAATCTAAACAATATTTTGGAAAAGGGTACAGCAATTTTTAGTGGTGCCTCAGAGTCCGTTCCTCATTTCATGTACTTTGATATGCTACAAATGGCGAAACACGATTCGACACAAATGACATAATGGAAAGAGAACAATATTATTAGGTTGTTCGGAAAGCAATTTCGTCTTCCGCGTAGAGCTGACATTTCGGACATCATTTCCTGCCTTGTAATGCTTTCTAACCTTTCAAGCATTTTTTTGTCATCACATCAAATATGCAAAATCTTTTGCTTTTCTATTACAAAAAAAAAGTTGCGTGCTGTTTGAGAAGAGGATGTACCATTTTTTTCGCTTTTTCCAACATTTTTCTACGGTGCAAATTTTACTTGAAACAAGGTCGTAAAAAGTCATATAACTCAATTCTTTGCTAATAAAAAAACAGAAATTCTACGAGCATGTGATCTTCAAGATGCCTGAAAAATCATAACAAATCATAGAACAAAATGAAATGACTTTCTCGCATTGTAGGAGATGTTTTAGCCCTGCGTTTAGAAGCTGTCTATTATCTTGTGGGTGTTTTTAACATTTTAACACGTTATCTATCGGTGATTATTCCATAACTGCTGAAAGTTAATGGTCCAGAGAATTTTTTAAAAGGATCCTTTAATAGCAACAGTAACTTTAATCATAAACCAACAGAACTCACCCTCAACAACATAATCCAATAATTTTCTTCGGGATTATTCTGTAAAACAAGATTTTCAAACTTCCATTTGGTGCAGCACAATTATTGTAAAGCCTATTAATAGGTATTACCGGTATCGTCTATATTGAAATATAGTTTACAGAAAATGGTAGCGAGGTCGAGACGATCGGAGCCCGTGTTATCTTCGCACACTGGGAATTGTCAACAGTATATGGGAGTTGTCAACTGTATCAGCCGGTAAATGCGCGTTTAACCTCGCCAATCAACGTCAAAACTCGGAGACGCCACGGGAAAGTTCTAGACACTCGGTGACGCTATCGAGAAGCGAATATCAGCGTGGCCGAATACCGGCGATATTGTCAAACGGTTATTTATGACTGGCCTGATAACGAGAGGGCGAATCGGAACGTTGCTAATTTCCGAGCAACGATAAAGGTTGAAACTCGTCGCTGCGCTTCCTATCAAACTTCTGAAACTTTCGAGAAAACGCCACTCAAACCAACCCTAGGATCCATTTATGGCTTCCATGAATATTAACAATTTCACACCGATGTATAACATTTAACAAAATTTAGCAGACTTTTCACCTTGGCAGCCAAGTAATTTTTACTCAATTACAATTTCTTTCAACCTCGTTCATTCCTCATAGTAAAAATTCATTCATTTTTCAACATTCACAATCGTGCATTCATAATGTATCTTTTCTTTTTGTCTGTGCAGACAAAAAAGTTATGTTAAACAGAAGGTTATATTAAACAATAGGAATTTATTCATATCTTTTTACTTGTGACGACAGCTACGCTTATGATTTGCGTTCGAATTATTCAAGGTCACTACTCGAAGATACATTTCATCAACATTTTTAGACATTACTATACATTACAGTGGCACATGTACTTCGGACACGACGTATTAACATTTTTAAAAAGCATTTTGAAGCTCTTCATTAGCGGAAGTAACAATTATCTTTTACTAAAGCTGTTCCATTGTCTTTGTATCGAGGTTATTCGAAAAGATTATTCGTAGCATACGAAATACGTGGAAAATTAAAAATGTACAAAAATTACTTTTCGAACGGCTTAATACAAACCAATGAAGTCCGACCGGACTGATTTGCGCGGATAAAATCCGCGCTGAAAAGCGTGACTCATAGCCTAAATGTAATCGCTAAAACGCAAAAGAAAAACTGGAAAGAAATTCGGATTTGCATAAAGATCCTCTAATACCGGATGATCTACAGTCTGCGAATCGGTGGATTCGTGGGATCGCAAAGCGCAACGCAGAGGCTCGTCTCGCACGAGAGCGCGACCGCAGCGCACAGTCTGGATCACGATTTCTCGATCGCGATTATCAAACGTTGCGGCGCGGGATCGGTTCCCGTTCGCGGGGCGTTACACGTGTTGTTCTTAAGGTTTAGTGGTCATTATTATCCTGGGATCGCGCCGTTCTTATCGTTCTATGCAAATCGAAATCATAAGCGGCGTACGGAGAGCAGGTTCGAAAACTATTCGTGGCCGTCGTAGCCGATTGCCGGGCACCGGAACGAATCGGCGAAATAATACGGTGGATATATATTGTATTATATCGGTTTTACGATTTCGCTGATAGAATCGGGGGTTGTCTCGCATTACAACTGCCTGTGAACAAACAGGCCTCTCCGAAATGGAATGAAAGGTACATGTCGTTTCGTACTCCGACCAGTTTTGATCCCGCCTCGGCGAAATCACGCTCTCGCAATTTCCAGCGGGTTCCCATTTAGATAAGCAGTCCCGGAACGCGCGAATAAAGCTAATAAAGCAGTCGGACACCGTGAACGAGTGGGTGCCCGATGAAACAGCCCCATGGGTGATAGCGGCACCAAGCCCCACGACGTCGACGTGATTAAAACTGGCGTTGAACCGTCGCCCAACGACGCGACGGGGGGCTGATTGCCGGGGGTGGGTTCTACACCCTTCGCCCCTCGATTCTCGCTAATTTATCGGCGCCTTTTCGGGCCCAAACTCGCCGCTCCTCGTTCCATCCCCTTCCCCCTTTCAAATGATTGTATTCATTTCTATGCTGCACGCTTGTTCGAAAGTATTCTGTTTACCCTTCGAAGTCGAAGCTATTTGAACTCGAAAATTAAACACTTCTTCCGATCGAGAATAATTCCATTCTATATGATTTTATTCGAATAAAAACTATTCGACCTACAAGTGTAGAGGCTGACCGAGCATTTCTCAGGATAACCTTGTAGTGACTTAAGAAGCAACCTAGAAGACAACAAATTAATAGTCTTTGCTTTTTACGATCTTATTTTCAAAGTTCTACAAATGAAAAAATTTTGTTTTATAATTTAAACATTTTTATCTTACATTAGATTTACAAAATACATGTTTGAAATTTTGTCTTTACTTTTCACTTTGCAATTGCGACCAGTATTTAAAAGAAAAATTATTTACACATTAGAGCTGGTGAACTAATCCTTCTATCGTCTGAGAAAACCTGAGCTGTTGGGTCGAATTTTGAGGAAGTTATTCGTTTTTAGAAGGTATATTAGAATACTTTGCGCACCCACTGTATTTTAGATCAAAGAACTAAATCCTGAGTCCCACGGGATTGCAATCCCTCCACGGTCCCCGTGAGGCCCGCAAGAAAGTGCACAGAACGCGGGAAGCGCAGGGAAGGTTTCGAGCCGATTGCGTTGTTAAAATTCCATGCTTATCGGGTTGGTTCGCTCGTTCGAAGGCTGGCGCGCGTTCCAGGTTCGGTGTAACCCGCGCGGAAGCCATTTGCCAGGTACGATGGGTAATTAGCGCGCGAAACACCGATTCGAGGAGATAGCGCGCGGCCTTCCTCTTACGTAACGAAGCTCGAAGCCGAGCGGAGCCGAGCCACGCGGTCCGTAAAAAAGTATCGACCATCCAACTATCTGGCCGCTGGTTACTCGAATCCCGTGACCAACAACCAGGACGGGCGAGTTAGGCTCTTTTCAAACTCGTGAGTCGTCCGCTGCCGTCAGATCTCTCGATCAAGATACACGTAGCTACAACTAGCGCGCGATTTCTCGCGTTTCCCCGCACCCGGAAGTAGGAAAAGTCGGCGAGGCATTTTCTTGATTGCCCACCGACGCCCACCGATGCCGGCGACGGCCACGCGATTTCTATCTATCGAGCACCGAGCCGACTTAATTACACGCTTCCGCTGTATCGTCTATAATTTCTTACATTTTAAAACGCGCAACGTGCGAAAACTACGCGCGGCCCTCTCCCGTCCTCGATCTTAGATCCTTTCGACGTCCTACTCTCGGCCTCGAAGATCTACGAATTTCATAGACTTATGAATCATCGATCTTTAAGCTAAATAAAAATGTTCTCCGTCGATTATGAGAACCAGAGAATAAATAAATATCGATTTCCTCCCTTAACCCCTTGCCGTGTTTTAACGAGTCGCGCTCGTCATGAAGATTTTAAACAAAGCGTATAACAGAATGTTACACCTATCTTTTTAAATTAAATAAAACTTGATTAGTTTCGAATAAATGTGACCATACAAAAAATATAAATTTTCTTTCCGACGTTTTAATTACTGTAACTGTAAAGGGGTTTTATCTCTCGGATATTTGTACTGTTTCCAATTTGATGTTTGTGTACCATTATGCTAAACATTTTTATCCACACGTAATTATCAAAAGCCTTCTCGGTTCACGTCTCTCAACTATGTTTCCTAAAGAACAATTTTCACAGAACAGCGAGCAGTCCCGTGACTCGAAAACAAGAAGAAAATCTATGGGGGTGAAACGAGGAAAATCGCGAAAACTCGCTGTCTCGGCTGGCGCGGCGTGGAAGCGACGGCTTTTGGCAGCGCGCAGGAGGATCAAGGAAGGCAGAGCAGGCTTTGGCATGTCGAGCATCGGCACCCTAAAGAATTCAGTTCGCGAGGGCCGCGAGGATTTCGCAGGATTTGCGCGTTTCCTCAACGAGGAGAGCGTGTGTTCGATTGTCCCCATGTTCGTAAAGAACCATTGCCTCTCTCTCTCTATAGAGTGGTTCTTTATTAAAGCCAACCCCTAGCTCCCCACGGGCTTAACCCAGGGAGACCTTCCATCATTTTAAAGCCGGTCGTGATAAAATTAGACGAACAATTTCATTTGGAGTTCTTCGAAGCCACGATCGAGCGGTGACGGTTTAATTTCACCGCCCACGGCGATCCTTCGACCCCTCGCGGAAAAGAGCCACAGCCTGGCCGACGCGCATTAACAAATTCGACTGTCGGAGACTCGCCTAACTTCGTTCCGATCACACCCCCCTTACTTCCCTTCGTCTCTTCTCAGTTCATTCCTTCGAATGGCTGCTCCCGAAAAAGTTTATATTTTCGTGTCTGTCATTCGAATTTACCGATCGAATTCGCGAATTCCGACAGAAGAATCGAGACTGTAGATAGATCTTTGAAGTTCTCCGTGTTCAACGGTGTGAATTAATTTTTATTTTGCACAAAGATCCACTACTTAATTGCGCAGATGGAAGAAGCTTCCATTCCATGCAATATTCTTTTATTTTGGCGAACAGAGTTTTTCACTTTGGAAAGTGAAAAATTGGAAGAACGACACAAAAGACTAACTAGCAGAGTGTGTTCTTCTTTTTACGTATTAATGAACGATCAGATACTTGCGAGCTTTATATTATAGATTATAAGCATACCCCGTACATCCATAAAAGTCTCACAAAAACGAAGTACATTATCTACCGCAACACGAACTGGTTAATTCTTAACGTCTACAATAACAATTACTCCTTCGACCTTCTTCACGATGGTAGGGAAGTTAATTCCAGCCGGCATATCAGTATAAACATGATTATCAATTCCGTACAAATAATTACATCGCCCGTATGCACCTCACACTACAGTCCACGTGTTAATTAACTGTCGTGTAAGCTGATCGCGTTCTTTGTCTCTTTCGATAAACTTTTTCTATTGTGAACATTTTCAAGTGCAATCTTTTAATGTTACGATGTTAAATCGACGATTAAGGAGCGGTAAAGGTGGCAATAGTTCAATTTTCCTTCTCGTTGAGAGCACTTACACTTGAAGAGAATGAAATAAACTTGATTTTTGGATCGTTGGAAAGGAGAACACCTGCTTAAGTGTATTTTTAAGAAAGACAATTGAATGTGAATTAGCCTCAAGGAGAAGTCAATCTTTCAAGATGATGAAAAAAAGAAAGTATATCAACCAATTTCCGCTCATGAAGAAAAACCGTGTACATTGAAGATCAAGTCTACCGTCTGAGTATCGTGAAAAGAGCGGTTGAAAGTGGGGCTGACTTTTCGAAGATTCGAAGGATTCGAAGGAACGAAGGGAACTTCGAAGTGTATGAAGTATCGAAGTATATGAAGTTGTAACTTAATCAATCTTTTAGCTGAGGTGGCGTATTTTTTCGGAATCTAGGAGTGGCTGTAACTGTATCAAATATAACTCAGCAGCAAAATTTCGAAGTTTAAAGCTTCGAAACTACGTTCCTTTTAATTGAATTCGAAACTTCAACTTCACTTCGAAAATGAGCAGTTGTAAAATTAGAAGAATTGAGAACTATTGTTGTATCAGTTCCTATCAATTAGACATATTAAGAAAGAAAATAAATTTCTATTTCACTGCAGTTCGTTGCAATTCAGATAGAAAATTTTTATTTTGCATGAAGATCCGCTGTCTATTCATCACCTTCGAAGTTTCTGAAATCGAAGCTCCGAAATTCGAAGTTCCAGAACCTTCGACCTTCGAAGAAAGTAACAGGCCTAGTCGAAAGTGATCGGACCGAACAAAGTCGTGACCGAAAGAGGATAAGGCTCGTCGAAGAAGAATCGAGCGAGGCAGCCGGCCTGTTCGAGCAAGAGGTGGTCACCGGCCCGCATTGCGGAACGATGCGCAACAGCTGCACCTGACACGTCATTTGCAAGGAACTCGTATCAGCACCGGCGACGCCTAATTATTATTCCAGGCGCGTTAGTGTGTGCACGCATGCACGCACGCACGCACGCGTTTATCCATCGCGCGCGAACGGCTATCCTTTGCCCGTGGCTATCCTTTGCTCGACCACGACCACATTCGTCTCGTCGTCGCCGAGTTTTGCGCGCCGCGTCGCGCCGCGGCTTTCTGCTCGCGGTTTTCCGCGCCTCGTTCCAAAGACGCCTGCCGACGCGGGATTTATTCGGCTTCGACGCACGCGACGTGGTTTATTCACGATCCCTTCCCCTCCTTACCCTCCCCTGTTGCTTGGAGAATCCAGCAATCGGTATTATCTAATCCCGCGAGCCAAACAGCCGGGGCTGCCCGCGTATTTTCCCATTCGAGGCACACGCGAGCAACGTTTATGCGGAATTGCAGCCGGGCAAGAGGGCGCGAACCGCCTGCGCCTGTTTCGCGAGCCCGACCGCTTGATTTCTTTATCGAGCCCATCCCGAGGGAATTCTTTCGCTGCCTCTACACCTGTCCCCGAGCCAGAGCTCCCTGGAATCCGAGTTTCAAGACACCAATTCGCATAACTCGACGCCGCGCCGATCGAAACCGTTTCCAGGAAAACGCCCACGGAGACGACCCTGAACGATGTTCCACGGAACCTGATTTGTTAACGCGAATTGTCCGCGTGTTTCCTTTGTTGTTGTTCTGGCCTCTGCCACATCGGTGCAGCGGAGCTGGCGCACTTAGAGAATTCGTTTGATATATTCACGTCTCGAGGTAGTTAACCCTTTCACTACTGTGGACGAAATACCTCGCCTCCTCGATGTCGAAGAAACGATGCTATGGACGAGACATCTCGTCACCATGATTTCGGCGCACAATGTTATGGACGAGATATTGATATAATTATGAAAGTGGTTTATCAGTTATTTCACATCACATTATTTTAAACCAATATTAATGCAATGTAATTTTTACGATATTATGAATAATGAACCGTTAGATAGTGCCTGTTATTTCAACATTATATGGAATTCATTTAGTGTTAATATCCCTTTCCTTTAAATATCTCGTAACAAGAACATACGACTTAGAACACTTTCGTAATTATGGACGAGATATATCTCGCGTATCTTTCTTACTAATACGAAGTGTTTTCATTGTAAGTTTCATACAAGTAACCGGTTTTTAAGACATGTCATCGTTGGTGGAAGGTATTTAAAGATAGTAAATATTACATACTCCATATTTGACACAATGAAAGTTTTTATTGTTTGTTTTGTATGGAATGTTTGAAAGCATGGCGAAATGCATAATGTGACGTAACAAGTTTTGCAGAAATATCTGGTTTCTTTCCGTCGGCTATTTTTTTTGCAAACTATACATTCTATTGTTGGATGAGATTTTTTTCTGTGAGTTGTATTTTTGTGTATTAAATCTTCTTAAAGCATCGATTATAATTATTCCTCTGCATTCCGTACAAAATAACCTTCCACCAACGTTAAATTTGGAAATGAAACTTCATGTGAATGATAAAGACACACGAGAGAGATATAGCATTGTATGATGAAATCGTGTTGTCGAGACGATATGTCGTCCATCGCAGGGAAAGGATTAAGGGTATAGATTCCTTTTTCCAGGATTGCTAGGGCGCAGGATTCGCTTTCTCATTACTCGATAATACAAAAATGGGATTTTTCAGTAGTCAAAAACGCTAGATAAAAGATCTAGACAAAAGTCCTATTTTTACGTTTACGAGACGTAATTTGCATTATTCGGAAGCATACAACTGCGCATGTAGCTATTTTCATAGCTACATGCTGCCGACTAATGCAAATTCCGCCTCGTAAACGTAAAAATAGAACTTTTCTGTGCGATCGCGCCCCAGATCGAACTTTTATCTAGCGTTTTTGACTACTGAAAACCCCCGTGTTTGTATCATCAAGAAATGAGAACGCGAATCCCGCACCCTTGCAATCATGGAAACGAGTCTACCGCCTTAACTGGGAATCGAAAAGAAGCGAAACGAGCGATCGAGCGCGAAAGAATGTGAAGAATGAGAAACGTTTCGAGAGGGTGTCTCTGAGGTATCTCTCCCACGTGAAAAGAGACGAAGGTTGTTTCGTCAACGGTACTCACGGAGCCCCATACCCTAATACCCGAAAGTCGAAACGACCTGTACCTTCGCGCGCCGCGAACCCTTCAATTACCAACAACCGCTCCGACGCGCGGCGAGAAAGGTTCACCTTCTGCAGAGAGAAGGTGAGCGAGCGAACATATCGGCGCGGCGTGACCACGAGGAGAGACGACGCCCAAGAACAAGAACAATAACAGGATCCCGAATTGCGCCGGCGGAAAGCACCGGGCGAGGAAACAGGCGTAGGTGCCGGCGCGAGGGAACGATGCACGTACACGGTAGCCGGGCCTCTCTAATGACAGCGAGCACGCGAGCCGGCCCGATCCGACCCGACCCTGCTTCCATGTATCGGATCGTTCCACGAGTAATGTCCTTCTTGTACCTTTAATACCCTGGCGAAAAAACGACCAGCAAAAAGAAAACACACGAGAGCCGAATCTTGCAATTACACTGTCCGGCAAATTTTATGTGGACTGACGAATTTGCTGGTTCTGTTGATCGCGATTAAATGCGATTTAATGAGCAGCGGACGGACGATTCTTATGGATTTTAATGCGATCATTGCAGTTATATAGGGTGTTTCATAATTTATCGTACAGATTGGGTCAGATAGATTCTATTGTTGGAAATAAGACGAAAACCAAGTATAACGAATCTGCGTGGGAGGCTTCGCTGTCGAAAAAATTCAATATAAATATACAATGACTGCATAAGTTCGTGTGTCTAGATTTAAAAATAAAATTCAATGGTTAATTTTTGAAGAATGCAGCTTTATTAATCAATTATATAGTCACCATTCTTTTTTAATTGTAGGAAAGTATGGTGACTATACATTTTTTTTTCATTTCATTTTCGTCTTATTTCCAACCATAGAATCTACCTGACCCAATTTGTACCAAGCTTACGAAGACAGTGGAATGTGTATTGACTTAGTGTGTTTCGATGACCATTATCGAATAAAATGTCACAAAAGCCAAGACTTGTTTTAGAGAAGAACAGTAAACTTCAGCAACCCTATATTATGATACAACTAGTATTGCAAGTCCCAGCTAGTGTGATTTCGAAAACGACAACCAAGAGCCTGGTATTCTGTTAGTTGGCTATGTTGAGAGACTCGGAGTCTCATTTATAGGGCCCGATTTGAGAGCCCAGTCCCGAAGAGCACCGCAGAAGAAATCTCTGTTGGCAATCAGGAAAACATTTAGCTGGTCGATCGAAATTGATGTCTAACTCAAGGGGAGTCAAGATAGGGCCAAGATGGTCGAAGGAACAACAGCATTGCGGCACAGGTCGTTCATTACTCTCGGTAGCAATCGAGCCAGCGAAGTAGAGTAGATCTTGCAGAACACGGAGCGAGAAGGTAGGCTGCTTCCCACGGCGATTCGCGAGTCGCTCGTCACGAATCGCATGACGACGTGACGAGTAGGTCGGGAACGGCGGCGAACTCGGTTAAAAGCGACGACGAAAAGATTGCGGCTCTGTCAAGTCTGTTCCCTTTCCCAAAACACTCAGTCTACTACCCTCGGATTCGACCTACAACAAGTCTTCTGTAGTACTACATATATTGTATCGCATGCGTTGAAAGAACAAGAAACCCTCTGTTTTGCAAGAAATATGATCTATCTAGCTCTGAGTCTGAAGATCGAGGATCGCTGAGCTAGGCTACAGCCATACTCATCTTCGGAATCATGAAATCAGTATCTCCGAGCCATGATAGAACCATTCGAACAATTCCAGCTCCCAGCTCAGAATGTCGACGGCGAAAAGATTGTAGCTCTGTCAAGTTGTTCCCTTTTCCAAAACACAGTCTACCACCCTCGGATTCGGCCTATAACAATGCTTCTGTAGCAATACTATATTGTATTGCATGCGTTGAAAGAACAAGAAATATGATCTATCTAGCTCTGAGCCTGAAGATCAAGGATCGCTGAGCTAGGCTAGAGCCATATCCAACTCCGGAATCACGAAATCAGTATCTCCGAGCCATAATAGAACCATTCGAACAATTCCAGCTCCCAGCTCAGAGAAAGACTACCTTGCAAACTTTAATAATCGTGGAGATCGTCGGGGAGGGATCTTAACGCTTCGGATGTTGAAGTTACCGCGGTGCCACAAAAGACTTGATCGACCAGACGCAGCCTTGCATCGTCGAGTTACGCCATCGAAAGAGTATCCTCTAGGAAACGAGGAAGGACGAAGGGAAGGGTGGCGGGGAGGCGCGGTGGAGGAGGTAGACGCTTCTAGCCTAGATCAAAACCCGTAATCACGAGGTAATAACACCCGATCACGGAAGATATTGCACATTTCCCCGGAATCACTGCTATTCCCAGGGAAGATGCCCCCGTCGGGGTTGTTTGGGAGGTCTTACTGTTCGCCGACATGCGATCCCGAATTTCTCCTTCCAGGGAACCGCGTGCTGCCGATCGTGCGGCTGCCAGCGGCTCTTTTACGGCCCTCCTCGTTCCACTTTGCCCTCGGTTTTACTTTTACGTGGATCAACGGCTCGGCTGGCCGTGGAATCTCTCCCGTCTGTAACTGTTTCGTCGATCGCGCCGATTTCGACGATCTTGACATTACGTAGCTGGGGATTCGGGAAATAACAGACAGGAACCACTGGCGACTTGGATAGTTGGACTTGTTAGACCACTTCGAGATCGAAGAAGCTGGTAACTTGGTCGAAGAGGGAGAGCTGGTAACACTGATAATTAAACTTGTCGGACAATTTCTGAACGTTTCTGAAGTTCTGCAAACGCTGAAGGGTGGATGCTAATATCGCGGATACCGGCAGTCCCGCGTAACGACGCTATCAAAGCTTTTTCTACTGCGTCCCGACGCCTGGAATCCTCTGCCCGTTGAATAGGCGAGTCTGCGACACGGTGATGGACGGTCCAGACCGATAGCCGAGGAATCGAACGGTGAAAAAGAAGCAAAGACCACGACGATGACGTCGGGAACCACGAAACACGAGCGTCCAGGTAGGACGGGTTTAACATAGTACGGGCTTTTTTACACCATCGACGAGAACTACGTTTCTCGAGGGCTCGTGGACCCAGGAGCAGAAAGGGCCCCTTTCCGTCGAGAGGATACGGACCAAGAGGTAGTGGAGGCGATGGTGGCCAAGGGAGGACAAGGACAGGGGAAAGAACGTCTCGAAGGGTGCCCGAAGCCAACCGTACCATTAATCATCGGGGTAATTCCATAGATGGCTGTTGGCCGCTCCGAGGAGCGAGCGATGCATGCCAAACTTACCTCGTGCCTCGCTTACCGAACGACCTGCGAAAAGACCCTTATCCGCCTGTTCGGGCTTCTGTCGCCTAACCGGGTGAATACCGTGACCCTTCGGACCGCTATCAGGGTCTTTATGGCGCGGTTTAGTCGCGGGTCGCACCTGTAACAGAACATCAACACCTGATCCTAGCGTCTTTAACTCTGGATGAGCAATCCGATCCGCGAAATGTTTCAATTTATTCCTTGCGGTATGTGCCCATAATTATGAAAGTGGTCTAAGTGAAAGTTTTTACGATAATGTCAAAAATGAACCCGTTTCCTTTATATCGTAACAAGAAATATATATGACTTATATACAAGCTGTTAGACCACTATCATAATTATAGGCACATACGATATTTAATCAATCTCGCCATATGTTTGACTTGCTCAAATTAGTGGAAGAGACCAGACATTTCGATATTCGTTAGGTGTACAAATAAATTTATGTCCTTGTGTTCATAAATACATTTCGGGGGTAGGATGCTTTACAGTAATGTTTGCTGTGTCTCCTATTCTAATTCGTTCTCGGACGCAGGTCTTTCGAAACGAAAAGTGAGACGAGGAAAGTGAAGAAAGCGTGGGGTAGAAGCAGGTCGCAAGTTCATCAGAAAAGCACGATTAATTGGTTTCAAGTAGAGATGGTTTTGCAGGTTTTTTTCCCGGAGGTTCGCCGCTGCGACCCGGTTTTTCTCGTGCGCGATCGACCGCTTATTGATTTAATCCGAGGCCGTATATCGTTCGGTTCTTACCGCGTCTGCCAAACCGCGAAATTTATGTTGCACCGGCGCAAAAACGCGTGCCACTCTATATATCACTCGCTCCTCCCCGAGAGTGGCGACGATGGCGAGAGCGTAGCCGGGGCCTGATACGTACGGTGGCGCTGTAATTAATCGAGGAGGTGCGAATTATAAAGGTACCATTCGAGGGTACATATTCCGTTTAGCTAATGCCCACTTTTATAGGATTTAATTAACGAGCGGAGCCTACCCCGCCTCGCATCTTTCTTACGTTGGTAGAGGAGACTGACTCGACGGCTAGAAGCTCTGGGGCAGAGGGAGTCTGAGCGATTTGCTCCGGGAGCACTGTAGACTGCCCTCTGGGGCAGCGAGACAAATCCAAATAATACTCAAGAAATAGGGAAGAGACATACTTACATAAAGACATATAATACTTTAATTGTAATGTAAAAGATGCAGCGGATCTTTATGCAAAATAAAAATGATATACCTGAATTGCAACAAGCTGGAGTGAAACAGGAGTTTATTTTCTTTCTGAATATTAATAGGTTGAACAGTATATAATACTAATTTGAAATTCTTCTAATGTTTTTACTGTTTTAAATTACACCTACCCATTTTTGTCATAAATGCATAAATGTCTATTGATTAGATAGAATTAAGTACCCCGAGTGGGCGTGGTTTTATTGCTCCCGATTTTCGAGGAACTATTTTAGTCTGCATTCTGAAATTTTCTCTTCTCATTAGAGTAGTTCGAAAATCCTGGAAGACTCTATGGGGATACACTTGATAACTTCCTGTTAAGTTAAGCTGGCCAGGGATAACAAGTGCTCCACGGATTGCCTCTGGGGCCATCATGGAGAGAAAGATCTCTGTGTCGTGAGTTAATCATCGACGACGGCAGAAAAGCATCTATCTTCTTGTACGTTGTGCAAAACGTTCTTCTGGGCGTGGTTTGCTCTTAGAACCTAAGCGTGATACATGCTCTATAATATAATACTAGACTCTGTACTCTCTAAAAATGTAGCTGTTCATCTTTTCATTAAACTGAATGAACTTGAATCTCCAATCAAAATCCATAGCTACCGATCCGCCCAAAAATGGGCATGTCTTCGTTGCTCCTGTCGCCATTCCATTGCCCCAGGTGGCAAACGGTGTCCCAAAAGGACGTTGCATATTCCGGAATCTGGTATCCGGCGTAATATGCATAGCAGTTCATCGAAGCAGTTCCGATTCGCATCTCGGTCACCGGACGACGCGTCGTCGGTTCGTAGGCGTTCCTCAATATCGAATCGCATCTGGCATCGATACCGGCGGGCTGTTGCGTCGGCAAATTCCCCGGAATAATTCGATGTTAATCCGAAGGCAGGCGGAGCGCGCGTCGGGACTGAATAGTCGGTGGCGGCCGCGTCTAATTTCCAAAGCACGATGTCCACGTCGTTTAAGGTATTCCCTCGGCCGCTAATATCCATCGTTAACGAACTGGCTAGGGCTTGTAGCCGGCCGTCCGTACACCGTGTATTCCGTCCAGTTTCTTTCTCCGCAAGAAAGCCGGTACATCGTAAGGCGGCGGGACTCGTCCTCTCTCTCTCTCTCTCT
This sequence comes from Lasioglossum marginatum, assembly GCA_028455795.1. Lineage (NCBI taxonomy): Eukaryota > Metazoa > Arthropoda > Insecta > Hymenoptera > Halictidae > Lasioglossum > Lasioglossum marginatum. Next base: position 9,360,987 of record CM052245.1, on the reverse strand, counting down.
CTCTCTCTCTCTCTCTCTCTCTCTCTCTCTCTTCCTCTCTCACTCTCGTCCTCTCTTCTCGCATCTTTCTACGATCTCTGTCCGTCTCTCTGCGGTTGCTCGTTGTTAAATCCGCGGCGAACAACCCGGCCGCCGGTAGGATAGCCGCTCGAACACGTCGTCGAACGTGAAATAAGGATTCGAATCGCGATTCAGAACGATCGGTGGGACAATGATGAGAGGTGGATGGATCTCAGGGGGAAGAGAGGATCCTCTCTCCGCCGATGGCAGAGAGACGACGGCGACGGGGCCATCCGCAGAGAAACAGAGAGAGAGAGAGAGGGGCAAAAAAGATCGAACTCATCCGCGGAGACACGGTGGCCACCGGGCCGTCCGAACGATGTCAGCAGTTTAATCAATGCATTTAGCCGAATTCCTGTCTGGCCCAAATAAAAGGCGAGACAGGGGGAGGCCCGGGGAACAAAAAACGCGACGCGCACGACGGATCTCCTCTCTCCGCCTTCTTCTGCATTCTCATTTCTACGTCTCTCCTCGGCGTTTTCTCTTTGCCCGGGCCCACAAAGTCCTCGGGGGCCCGACGCGGCTGGCCCCTTCGACCCCCTCACTCTCTCTCTCTCTTTCTCTTTCTCTCTCTCTACAAGCAACGTCGCAACCTCGTCCTCCACCGCCAAAAGTTGTTAAGTATTCCGCGGATGTATTCCCCACCCCCTCCTCCTCCTCATTCTGTGCCGTGTGTCCCTTTCGCCTCACCTTCGGGGCTGCGGACAGACTCTTCTTCTTCGAATAAGGTACGTCAACCGCGAGGATGACAACCAGACGGAAAGCGACTCTGACTGTCCGCTGTTCCGTCTCTCTCTCCCTCTCTCTTTCTCTCGGGACAAGGCTCTGCTAAGGGTTTCTTCTTCTCCATTCACCTTTACGAATCGAGATCCTCTCCTTCAGGCTATCCAGCTTTGGGACACGCTTTTTCTAGCGACCACCTTGCGCCGGACGAAATCACCCTGAGAATTTGCCGGGGTGCTTCGGGGGCAGTTGAATGAGAGAGAAATTGTATGCTCTATTGCTCTAGAATAGAAATGTTTGCGTTGAAACACTGAGATGAGACCAGACATGCATTATCAACATATACAATTGTTGTCGATATATCAATAACATATCGATAACTATTTTCTTCAGAATTTTCTGTCGGGCAAGCTATAGACTGCTCTTTCGGCGCTCGTTTGTATTTATAAAAATGAATAGTACTGTTAATCTTCTTCGATCCATCATGACGACAACGTTTGCTATGCGGAAATTAAATAAAATATTTGTTCGTTCCTGGGACATCTGTTCCAAGTGAACGAATATTTTCAAAAACAGGAGAGATATTGTCAGATTCAAGCAAAAACAAACAAAACTGTTTAAGAAGACTGTACGCATGCTGACACAAGAGATACATACAGGGTGCGGCCGAATAACATGTACTAGCGGGCACGAGGTGGTTCCTTATGAAAAAATAAGAACAAAATATGGAATAAAATTTTTTCATTTAAAGCTTAGTTTTCGAGAAAATCGAGTTTGAAAATCCTATTCGTACGTATGCTGTTACGGCTAAGTTACGGTTCGTCGAGCATCGTATAATGCATATCGTGTTTATAAACAATCTCTACCCAGCATTTAAAAGTTACGGAGTTCAAGAAAAAATACACAGAAGACTTTTAACGAACATTTTATCAATGACAAAATTTAAAAACTTAGCCGTAACAGCATACGTACGAATAGGATTTTCAAACTCGATTTTCTCGAAAACTAAGCTTTAAATGAAAAAATTTTATTCCATATTTTGTTCTTATTTTTTTATAAGGAACCACCTCGTTAGTACATGTTATTCTGCCGCATCCTGTGTATGTATACAGTACTTCTAAACTATTTTACGATCGCAGGAGTCTACTGTTTTGGATTGGTTTGGTCGAGGGATTGGTCAAAGAAGCCAATTTTACAAGGACACCAAATAAATGAATGAAACCAATGTACCATTATTACTGCTTCCTTATAAATACACTAAAGAAAGACATTTTTGAGCACCTCGCAACGTAAAGGCTCCCCGGACGGTTATCGTTCCTCGGTTCCAAAGAAGCTCAAAGAGCAGACGCGCGATTCTCTATGCCGTAACAACAACGTTCACGAGAAAAATAACACCCCGGTTGATAGACTACGAGCTCGCTATGTACGTGAGAGTTTCCTCCACGGTTCTGGAGACGATCAAGCGTTTCATTGACAGTCTACAAGGTCCGCCGAGTTTCCTGTTCATCTCGGCTATCTCGGCTAGCATCTCGGACCTTCGGGAATAAATTTCGTGCCCTCTGTCCCATGTACAAGCCTTTCTTCACCGATTCGAGCCCTTGCGAGCGCCATGCGACATGTCCGCCGTTGGGAAAGCATGAGAATAATAGATTGGATAAAGATACGATATATTGAATAAAGTTATTTGTTAAGTATTAAATAGTCACTTGTACTATCTCATTACATTCCATCTCGACTCAAGTAACTCATGGCATACGAACGTTGGCAGACTTGAACCCAAGAAACAGTGAGCATGGACCATAACGTAATCGGATCGCTAAGAAACTTAGACTCGTAGACTCGTTTTTCCAGGATTGCAAGGGTGCGGGATGCGCCTTCTTATTTCTCGATACACAGATCGGTTCTTTTTCAGAAGTCAAAAGTACTATTTTTACGTTCACGCGGCGTAATTTGCATAATTCTGAAGCAAAAAGCTGCGCATGTAGCTGTCTTCATAAAACTTCGATAGCTACATGCTGCCGAATAATGAAAATTACGTCTCATAAACGTAAAAATATGACTTTTATCTAGGGCTTTTGACTACTGGAAAACCCTTGCAATCCTGGAAACGAGTCTACCACCTTAAGCTTCTACCATCGAGAAGGAAACAGTCCAGCAAACCACGGTGGTAAATCTTCGGCGTCGATTCCGCGGATTAAGATGAGAGAAAAATCATCGTCGCCGTGTCGAGTTAGTCGCGGGTGATTTAACGGTTTCCGCGTAGAAGCGGAAGGGAACGGTCTGAGAAACGACGGCGCTAAATTTTAAGGTCCTAATAAAGATTGCTCGTAAATTGTTTTGCTCTTGTTCGTCCAATAAAGCGGTGGCGGGATTCAATGGTGGTGGTTGTTCGCTCTCTTTCTCTCTTTCTCTCTTTCTCTGGCGAACGCGCTATTGATTCTTTTTTCGTTAGCCGAGAGGACGGAGAGACCGCGTAAGACCACGGGTCCGACCACCGCAAGCTCGTTACGCCTGTCGGAAGTATAAATCAACCGCAAAGTTATTCCGCCAGGCTGTCGGGGAACTCCCCGCGGGGCGACTTCATGAAAACCGCTACCACCTTCTTGCGAGCGACATCGCTCCTCCGGGTACGTGTGTCCGGGCCATTCGTTGCGCGTTCGATACTCGACGATCCGTTACGATAACGACGATTTACGGCGAAATAGGCGAACCAACCGATAACGAACGACCACCGGACCGATTGCCACTGGGAACCCGAGAAACGTCAACAGGCGTTTTTGCTACCGGTCCACCGAGCGAATCATCTCTTGAAAAGATCCTCTTCAAAAGATTTTTCGAGATGTTTCGAGCGTAGGATAATATACAGTTAAGAACATAATTAATTTTTATGCAAAATAAAAATGTTTCGCATTGATTGCGGAAGCAGGAATAACATAAAAATTGATTTCATCCCTTAACAACTTTGTTATATTAAAAGAGACATTACAACATTCTTGAATTTTTTTAATCTCTTACTGTTTTATATTGCACCCAACCAATTTCTTCGTAAATGCATAAAGATCCGCAGCCTATTGATCATACACACTTTAAATCGGAATAACTTTTTTATGAATGGACCAAACGACTCCAATTTCTCTGTAAGGCTAGAAGAATTAATTTAGTAAATGACGTCTAATAAATATGTTGAAATAATGCATTTCATCGGAACTGTGAAAAACAATAGTAAAAATCGAGTTTTACAACTTTCTTAGCTGGGCCAGTAAAGGAAATTTAAAAGACGCGTTTTGTAAACTCATATAAATTATATACATTCTGAAAATTTCATTGAGATTGGTTAATTGGTTTACGAATTATGAAAGACGAAAAGTGGTAAAGATAACAGTTGTTGGCCGAAAATCATGAAACATTGCAATTTTTACCACTTTTACCGTTGACATAACAAATATTTTTAATGTAACGTAAATGGTAATCGCAAGGTGAATGCTTTGTAAATTTTATTTTTTACTCGAGGTCATTTTTTCTCTTGTGAATGTATATATCTTTTCCTTGCATATTCTAGTTTTATCTAATCAATTACATAGTAAACATTTATGTATGACCTACTATATTGTAGGATAAGATACGTCAGTTATGAAATAACACAACAAGAAAAGTATAATGTTTTAAACTCAACGTCAAATACAATCAAACAAGCGCGCTGAATTAATGAAATCTCCGTCTGAGAAACACGTCTTTTTCATTCAACCGTCACATTCCAAATCGCAATTGACAAAACAAAACGAAAACCGCAATCAATAAATAACAGTAACGACGTCGCGTCGTTACTGTTGCTAATATCAAATATTCAGGAGAGTTCACAACGGCATCACCGGCGTCACCACCCTACAATATCAATTTCATATTCATGAAAAGATGAAGATCATGTAAAATCGAATTATCCTAGGTCGGAAGTAAATGTTTAAATTTTCGAGTTAAAATAGCTCCGAGTGCAAGGGGTTAAGTCTAATGATGAGATTCCTTAGCACGATCGACAATGTCCCAGCCCAATGTTGCTTCACTCGAGGCTGCAGACACAGAGCTCTCAGGACTCAGCTCGTCGGCTCGGCGTAAACGCGGGGACGCGGCTTGGTAATAAAAGAACCTTCATAATACCCTGAGAATCTAATTGTGGGACGACCCCGGGACCCCGCGAGGAGGCATCGTTTTCTCGATAATAAAGGAAGAATAATCGTAATGAGGCGGCGAGGGGCCTCCGCGTGTGTACAGTTAGTCGCAATCACGCGGCTCCAGCCGGGGGAAAAATTATTGCCTAATAAAATAATGAGATAAGGGAACGTTGCACGGATAATTGCGAACATTGCACCGGCCACATTGTCGTGCGATGCCTAATTGCAGATACGATGCAATCTAATAATTATTCCGGTCATAATTGTATCATAGCCTAACGTTACTCCGGAGGGCGATTCCGGAATAATTCATCATGCGAAATTGCACGGAAACCGTTCCCGGAAATCTAGCCGAACACGTTCGACCGTGAATTCGGCGGTTGGCCGTCGGGTTTGGGCCCGCGTCGAGGGCCCAAGACCCGCGAAGGCGAAATAGGAGTCGAGATTTCAGGGCTGAAGGGCGATCCGAGAGGAACGTGCGCCGCGGAACACGGTTTTCGAGCGAAGCGTGACTTCCTGCGTTCCCACGGGACCTCTGGGCCCAACTTTTGTCCCATGATCGAGCGGCCCGCGGACTTGGGCCCCGTAGAAACCGAGGAGGATGCTTACTTGTGCACGCACTCGTCATGGAACGACGACAGGCACGTAGAAACCGACTTCTACGTGGACCGTACAGTCCCCGACAGGAATTGGGCCCGGTCCATTGTCCTGCCTACTGGGTCCTACGCACTCCTCTTCGACAGATAATTCTATCAGTCGCGAGAGGATCGTAGTTAGAGTGAAATTTTTGGATTGTAGTCTCTTAAGATGGGACTGGAGCAGTGGGGAGGTTTAATGAGCCTTAACATGTTCCGTGCCGAGCTGTTTTTTCTCGACAATTAAACAAACTTATGTGCTTTAATGCCTCTTTCTTTTCGCGGAAAAATATTCTACAGTGTCAAACTTGTTATAAAATATATGTGTTTAGCGCATTAAATAAATATGTCAGCGTATACGCGCGACCTGAGTGGATAGTTCAACGTATCAATAGTTTAATTTTAGGTTTGACTTACCAGTATCGGCATACACAAGAAAATTTCCCTAAGATCAAGAAAGGCTTCTCGACACCACTACAGCTGTTCCGTTACCTCAACGACTCTTTAAGCGAAGAAAAAATTTCAGAGAAGATCCCGTGCCAAGAAAGGGCACATTCGAACGTCGCAGAATCCTCGATAGAAGCAACGCGACGGGCTCGCAGAAAACTTTCCACGGGAGAAAATGCGGCATGAAAAAAACGTCCGAATATCGTCGAAGAAATCCTAGAGAGAGAGAGAGAGAGATCCTGCCGCGATGATTTGTCGTAGAAATCCGCGCTCCGAACCACGAACGCGACACCGCTTTTTCCTTTTCCCTGGGATTTAATTGCCCGCCGATTAGTTCGCGCTCGCCGGGCTGCCCGCTACGCTCCGGGTCCGCCTGTTTATAGGTTCGCTCGTTAACTCGTCGCTTTTAATTGCTCGAGCATCGAGCGGCTACCAAAACCGCGCTGCCGAGCGCGCCCGTTAATTTACGGGTCTCGAGCACGCGGCTTCTCCGCGCCGGACGACCGGCCCCGGTCATTTAGACCTGCATAAAATTAAGATTTTATACCGGCGACAGCCATTAAGTTATAAACTTTTACGCTGGTCCTCGTTACTCTGTCGCCCGACTTTCGCACGGCCCGCGCAGACGACTACAGCGCGATCGATCGCGGATCGCCCCAAGGAAATCGCGTATTAAAACTTTGGTTTCGTTGTTGGAAATAGTCCGCTAAAGTCTGGGTTAAGTGGGACTTTTTTAGACGAATTTAGAGTAATCTGTATTGGGGAAGCAAAGATACAACGCTGGAAGATAATTGCGTAATTGAGTTTCTCTTAGATCGAGCGTATCTTATAGTTTACGATATCACGAATGCTTGAATATGCAGTTTCGTGTGCAACAAGTGCACAAAGATCCACAATTAATATCATTAGCATTGATTAATGTTGTACGAACGACAGAAGGTGGTTGATTCACATCTAAATGGTGTTCATTGGCTCCACTGTGATTTCTGTTGTTGTACATGCATGGACAGGAAAATTGATTTAATACAAAAACACTCTTACGATGCCGATAATGGTAAAACGATTAAGATTAAGAGTTAATAATAATGCTAGGTCTTTATCGATCATTCATTACTGAGAAATGCAAAGGAGGATATGCTTATGCTTATGAGCTGACGTATATAATAATGAGAGTAATGATGATGTAAACCGATTAGGTTCACCGTATTTTATAGCCTGCTTGTCGGAGAAGAAATCCCAGGTACGCAAATGGTCATAGCAGCGTCTCTCTCGGAGCATTTCTTGTCACTATTCACTTTCGAATAGACATCTATTCTGTCTGTCGTTGTACAATGGATCTAATTACAGTACTATTTTTTTAATTTGGTGAAATTAAAGGAGCATTGAACTGTTATTGAAAAATTGTGCAATAATCATTCTCAGGTCATTTTTTTCACAGTCATTTAGTTTTCTCAATTTTTTATCATTTAGAACAAGTTTTATGACTAATTTAAACAATATTTTGAATAATGACACAGCAATTTTTAATGGCGCCTCTCTCTCTCTCTCTATCTCCGATTCATCGTTCGAGGGCTAAGAGTTAAACGAGGAGCAAACTGCAAGGATCGTGGTCTTGTGGAACATATGTTTATTTTTATTGAGAAAATCTCATAAGAGATTTATTACAACATTAGATACAAACAAAACCAAAGTTTACAGAGCAAGAACCTCTACAAACTAAAAGATAGGGTATACCACTTTTTCCCTTTTTGTTTTTCCCGCGCAGGTTACAGTTTTTTAGAAACGGAAGTATATGGAGGCGGCCTTTGACATTGGGCCCAGCCAGAAACATAGAAACGAATGAAACATAGAAACATAGAAAAGATTGTTCAACAGCAGTGCCAAAAGACGCGATTAAGAGTTTCACATTCGAAGTTGTATCTATACATAGGGTTGCCGATGGGAACGTATGTTGGTTTGGATCGCTTCAGAGAGCAATTCGGAGCTGTCGGCAGGTTTCTTAACCCCGAGGTTGAGCTGGTGGGTTTGAGCTCAGAGCGGTGAATCCGGTCCCTCTGTGAGAACGCTCGAAATTCGTGTACGCGTTTCCCATCATTGATGAGAGGGACTGTACCGTACGCGACGATAATACACGGCGGAACGTGGAGAGCAGTGTGTACGTGACGCACGTCGTCTACGTGGGTGCTGGGCATTTTACGAGTTTCGGTGCTCTTGGAAAAAGCTCTGTCCCGGCGACGACGCTTGCGACGAGGTCTTCTCCTCTCTCTTTCACGGGGACTGTTGCTCGCGCCGAGGATCGCGGGCGCACGCGCGAGTTCCTTCTGCCTCGTCTTTCGAATCTCCCGTCAGATTTCTATCGGAGCTTCGTTAAACTCGCATCAGATGCGAGGGTCCCTTCACCTCGCTTCTCTCTCGTTTCTACAAGCGCCATTGTCGTGTTTCCCTCTGGTTCGCTCGATTCTCTCTCGGCAATCACTGCTCGCCACAGACGGCAGCTAATTAATAATTTCCATGAAAATCGCGTTCAACGGCGTGCCAGTGTAGCTATGCTCGCGGTTTCATCCGAGCGACCGCCACCGAGCTAGACAGCCAGACGGCCAACGAAACGCTTTCTTTTCTCAATTCGTAAATCACTTGGCTCGAGCCAATTAAGGCTCGCAACGCGTTCCGTCGAGCGGCGCGAGCCCTGGCGCCGCTAAATCAAAAGAGATCTAGACGGCTCGGTGATAGCGATACACTAGGAAGACGCCGGTACGCGTGACCAACAATGTCCATGGTCCCTGGAAAAGTTCAAACTTTCGGCCGAAGTAGGCAGGAACACGCTGTACTTCTGCAAGCCCACGGTCCCAGTGAAAGCCCGCGGTCTCTATGATTGCCCTCGGTCCTTCTGAAGGCCAAGGCTCTCTGTGAAAGCCCACGGGTTCTGTGACAGCCCACAGTGGAATGGGATAGTGGAAGGAGAATAGGAGGAGAGGGCATATGGTCCGTTTGGCCCGCTTCTGGCGACACTGGGCCCATGGTCTCTATGATAGCCCCCGGTCCTTATAAAGGCCTAGGCTCTCTGTGAAAGCCCACGGCCCTTCTACAGGTCCAGGCCCTCTGTGAAAGCCCACGATCTCTTTAAAAGCATCCGTTCCCCTCGACAGCACGCGCTTCGGCGAAAGCCCACGATCGCAGAGAAGTATACCGAAGAACAATTTTGTGAAAGTTGAAACAAATACTTCACGAACTTATCATCGCTGTGCTCTACTATTAAATTATCATTACATATTGTACAAGCATATCCTTGAAGAATTCCAACTGATTTAGAAAATCATGGAAATGGTACAGTATTTTAAAATTACAAATAACATTCAGCAGGATACATTGCGATCTACAAGTTGCAATCCTAACGAAATATAGCAACGATTAAGAGGGAATTACCTCGTAGTAAATGTAATTACTATATAATTGCTAGCGCAAGACGTTATGGTACAATTAAATTCAACAGCCGGTTGGTTAATAAATAGAAAAACAGATTTATGGACACCAGGCGAATACAATCGGCGAGTTAAGCTGTCTGTCTCGGTTAACAGGTTAATTGGACCACACGCGCACGAAGCACGCGACTATCTCGGAAGATTGACCGACGAATCAGCTCGCAAAAGAAGATGGTCGCGAGATCCGCTCCTGTGACGGCTGATTTTTCATTATTCTCTCTCTCTTTCTACTTCAGCTTCACTCTCTTTCTTTGTATTCTCTTTTTTCACGTCTCGTCGCAGCACTTTTGGGGTCTCGGCTCTTCCGCTCGTTAGGCGGGCCGAGTCGGGGCTTATGCTAATTTTAAGCAGTTCCCCTCCAGTCGATTCTTTCCTAAAGCTATTAGGCGATCATCTCGGATAATCCCGCGATTCCGGGTTTACTCGGGACACGACTTTTCTAAGTTTTCTTCCTCCGCGCGAGCGTGGATTCGTCGAAAGCCGTTGCGTCGCATCGGTTCGCTCGCTCGCGGGATACTATTTTTTCTTCTTCTACGGAGAGCAGACGTATATATCCGTCGGCGCCCCGGGAAACGTTGCTAAGAGCTTGGATTACGCCAGAGAGGTGCGAACAAGTTCCAAGTTTATAGCTAGTCGAGTCAGAGAAAAAACTAGCCGGGTATTTTATGAATGTAAATTTAGGTTCTTGCGTCTCTGGATCTGCTATGGTGGCTCGATCGAACGATATTTTAATTCTTAAAGGCTACTTTCACTCTATCGAATTACTCTTAATGGATGTCGATCATTTTGTTCGAAAACGTTGTGTCATACTTCGGACTATTAGAAGTTTGAAGATCAGTTTCCATGAATGTTTCGAATCGCCACCGCATTTCTTTCTGAACCTCCAGCTTCAATTCAAGTCTGAAACGTATAAAAATTCGTACAAAAACACATCCTAATATCGACCTGAAGAGTCCACCAAGTACCAATATCCTAACACTCCCGTTTTCACAAAAATATTCAAGTTCACGATGATTTAGAGCTAATCGTCGGCTCTTTAATCATCGCCGCGAGAAACGATCGAGGTTTCGTGGCAATTTACTGGTGATAGAGATACAAGGGTGGTTCGGTTTCCCCGGAGCGATGATCAGGCAACCGGTCAGGTGCATCTTTCCGAGCTCTGCAAAGGGAAAGATGCACCTGTCTCGTTCGAGAGGCAACCTGGCACGTTTTATAGACACCGGCGGGTCTATCGTTGATCTATCCAATTGGCGCGAGAGATAAGCGAATAGGGGAACTGGCAGAGGGCACATGACAGTGAACAACACCGTGGCTGATTGCACAGTCCGACGGTGTAATTTTTCACTTCGGTAGCCAATAGACGGTTACCCAAACATATAATATCTGGAAAAGTCTACACGTCAAATAAGAATCACTTGTACATCTTCTATGGTTAAAACAGGACCAATTCTTAGTCCTTCAGAAACGACCTTTTAGCTTCTCTTTAAACAGCCAACATGTTATACAAATTATTTAGAGTCGGTACACTGCACAGACATCGAATAAGCATACAAATTAGCACTGTTTGGTAAAATAATATGTTAAAATAAAAACTTAACCCTTCCTGGTCAAAATTAAACTTCTCAAAAATTCATTTTCTTCGTCAAAAATCATCTACTGCTTATCGAACTTCAAACAATTGAAAAATTAGACAGAAATATTGGCCAGAATTATTATGCGTCACCCTGAAGACCCAGATGAAATTCTCACTCGTCACCGCGTGTCTCGCCAATCTCACCTGCTCGCCACGCTAAATGGCTACTCTTCCCCTCCTCTATCTGTAGAATCGTTACGCTCCTCTCACGCAGTCGACTTATCGCAAGGGCGCGTCTTTAACGACTTTTTCGATTCCCCTTCGGCCCCCTTTTCGCCCCCTTTATTCGACCTGTTTCTTTGGTCTTCGCGGATAACGTTCCGTACCGTCGCGCGATCCTACGCGATAGCCAGTGCGCGCATTTTATCGCGTCTCGACCCGGCAAAGTGGCGAGAAACAGGCGAAACGCGACTCCCTACCCGACACACGGCCCTCTCAAATTGAATCGTGGCCTTCTTTGTCTTGCAGGTGGTGGAAATACCGCGGAAGAAATTCGCCGATCGCTTCTTGGCCTGGGAATTGATAGGAGATGGTGAGTTTCCGCTTTGTACTGTGCTCAGGATCACCCTATTTCAGAAGCTATCTTAGAGGATGCATTTGAGAATTTGCTTTATTTTTGCTTTATCGATAGATAGATCGATTTTTAGTTCCGTCGTACTTTGTATGCGTTGATATTGTTTCTACATTTATATTATACTGATGTTCAAGTAAATTTCTACTTTTATCAGTTTTTACGACTTTATTTGAAATGAAATTTGCGCCGCATAAAAAATGTTGAAGAAATGGTACATCCTCTCCTTAAACAGCACACAATTTTTTCTTTGGTGCACTGCATTTTTACCCTTGCATTAATATAAAAGCAAAAGGTAATAGAAATGCGTACTTTGATTTTGCAAACTAATGCTTGGTAGGTTAGAAAGCACTACAAGACATGAAATGAAATCCGAAATGTCAGCTATCGATATATACCATGATTTTACGATTTAAAATAAGGTGCGGATCTCTTTATGGATTTATGCGTTATAAAAAATTTCAAAAAATACTGGAGTATCAAATTCGACAGAATTCAGTACGATTTCTATTTATCGATCTACAAAAGCTTTTACCAATGAAAATACAAGATAAAAATGATCTGCATTGATTGTGAGAAGCAGGATTAAAATAGAAATTGATTTCATCCCTTAATGACTTTGCTAATTATTCAAAACAACATTACGGTATTCTTAAATTTTTGTAATCCTTTACTGTTTTATATTTCAGTAATGCTATCGCTACACGAAAAAACGAAATTACTTTCCGAACGACCTAACAGAATTGTCATGTTCGCGGCCGCAACATCATTTTCACCGAGAGCCAAACAGATTCGGCGAACAAAGGCTCGGCGATACGGCTAATAGATCCAAGGAGAGACTGTTATAAAAGTTGGCCGCGCGATATTCAAATGAACCCGCAAACTTCCCGCGGAATGACACTCAGAAGTAATCCGACTGTTAAGTCTCGCGACCTTCCTTCCTTCCTTCCTTCCGCGCCGAGTTTCGCCGGTAAGCGCGCATATAAATTACATTATACACCTCCGCGAGGCATTCGTAAACTTTACCTCATAAATATCTTCCTACGAATGACGGCGTTCGATCAGCGACAGTCCGTGGATGTCCGAACTTGTCCAAATCTGCAATCGTATGTTCCGTTCACTTCGGAGGCTCTCAGCGCTTTAGGAGATTTATTACCTTCATCGTAGTTATTGTTTGTTCTTGTTCCTTTGCAAGTTACACGATACAGCAGCTCGGTACGGTTTTAATTATTAACCCCTTGCCATATCATTTTCTTTGCAGTGATTAAAACGTCTTTCTCCCCTAAACTGTCGTAGAAGAGATAAGAAAATTTATATTTGTTCTATGGCTACATTTATTTGAATGCTTAAATACTGATTACCAGACTGCGGATCTTTATGCAAGCTAAAAATTTTCTTTATTAATTACAAAATTCTGGAGCCAAAAAAAAAATCGGTTACTTCCTTTAATACCGTTAACAGGACAAAAGTAATGTGTTGATACTCTTAAATTCTTTTAATGTTTCTACTGTTAAAAATTGCAGCTGCTCATTTTTGTCATAAATGCATAAAATCCGAATTCAATTACAAACGAATCAAATTTTATTTCATTTAAAAAGAAAGGCGTGACATTCGTATTTATTAGACCTCGTTTCAAATCTTCGTGACGAGAGTGTGACTCGAATTTACGAGTGTAGTATCGTATTTTCATTATCATTGAATTGGTCACAGCCTCGTACACAGAAGCGTGTCCTTTCGATGCGATTTTTGATTCTTGGACGGCAAAGAGGATGCAATCACTGTAACTGTAAAATAGATGGTGGCGCAAGGGATTGAAATCGCGTTTGCCGAAACACGTGAGGAGCCGCGAAACGGGTGGTAGCGTTGACGGAAGCTAAGGTGAGAGATTTCCCCGTAATTTCCATCGTGATCCTGGCGATACGTGCTTACAGCCGCGGCTTCGCCGTATTTCTTGCTTGACTTTAATATGAGGCTCGGCGCGTAAGTAGACGTTACATAAAATGGCAAATATCGGAAGGGCTTACGGCTGTATTATGCCGACGGTGGCGGCTTTATTGCGCGACATTCTCCGTCGAAGGAGCGAACAAAAAAAAATAAGAAAAATAATGGAGAAAAAGATAGAGAAAGAGAGAGAGAGGCTCAAGACCACCGGCAGATGTACAGGATGTCGTCGTTCGAACTCTGGTCTCCACAGGCTTTTCCGTCGCGTGTACATACGGGGTGTCCCGCGAAGTAACGAGCCAATCGAGACCAGCTTGTTTTAGAATTCTAACAGAGCAGCAAAAGTAGAAAGATCCCGTCTCAGAAATTGCAGGGAACTTGCGAGAGGCGCTCGATCTTCGACGGATCGAGCCAAGCAGGTGGAGAGCGGAATTTCCTGCGATAAATCCTCGAGGATCGCATTAAGGGACGAGTAGCATCCGTGCAAACAGTCCGTTGGTCGTTGCGATCCAGCCTCCCGTGAAATATATCCCGGCCGCGAAAACCGTACATCTTCGGCTGAGCGTTAAATTCTGCAACTCATCGGCAATTCCGGTTATCGACACCCTTTAAGGATCGGAGATGAGGGATCGAAGGTGGAGCCCGCAGACTCGCGTCTCAGGCTCGATCGATCGATCCCCCGGATCGTTAATTTTCAACGATCTTCGAAAGAAACTTGGAAGAGAAACACAAGATCTTCGTGTCTTCTCGCGAAAGGATTTTTTATCTTGGCAGGAATGTGCAGTTCTTCGTGATTTTCGAAAAGACGACGCTGTTCTACGAACTCTTTTACTCGTGGAAGGGACCCAAGTTGGTCAAGGTTTTAAACCGCGAAGGGAGGAAAAACGAGAAGCCCTTCAATGAGGATTTTTGTTTATTGAACGAACGCGAGATTCTTCGTTGATTTTTGTTTCCAGTGTTCGACGAACATTGTGTTCGTGATTTTCGAAGGAAAGAACGGCAAAATCGTAGGCGTTGGTCAAGGATGATCACGCTGGGAAGGAACGCGAGGATTACTGGTGATTTTCGAAGAAAAGAGAGGACAAAATCAGGGGGCGTTCGCCGAGGATATTTTTTCTTGGTGGTAACGCGCGAGATTGTTCGGACCGTTGCAAAACGGTGGCGTTCCTTGAAAGGAGATTTCCTTGGAGCCTCGCCGCGACGTCTAACAGAGATAAACGAGGTACGCGTCGGGAGCACTCGAGACGGGTTCGCAGGCGATTCCCGACGTTATTTCCAGGCAAGAAGAACTGCGATTAGAGCGATTAGAGAGACCACGGGCTGCGTGCGTGTGGAACGGAACGGTTCCATATATCTAGCCAAGCTTTGCGCAACGTTCCAACGCGCTTCGTCTCGGTCTCAATTAACGCAATTACCCGGCTCCCTCGTCTAATTACCTATCAAACGGAATTGCTATCGTGAACGCGCGGACGCGCAACTCGCCCGCTCGCCTTGCTCGCGCGAGTCCTACACGCTGTGTAAGCCGCCTGGCCCCCGCCAGAGAGAAAGAGAGACTCCTCCGCCTTCCCGGCTCTTGTCTCTAATGAACGTTATTAATTGCTTTATGATTTTTCGATAAAACATCGCCGCGGCCGTAATCAAGTTATTATCCCACGTTGCGCGTCCTCGTTCCTTCTCCCTTCTTCCTCGCCCCTCTCGTTCTCACTTTTTCGTCCCCGTACCCGATCATTTGCGCGATCTTACTGGCAAACTGTCCACGAGCAACTTCTACGCCTTCTATTATCATCAGTACACTGCGAATCTTGATGCATTTACGAAGAAGTCGGTTGGGTGAAACGTAAAACAGTAAAAGATTTAAACGATTCAAGAATGTTGTAATCTTGCTTTTAATGTAACAAAGTCGTTAAGAGATGAAATCAATTTCCATATTATTCGTATATTATTCATATTATGCAAAACATTTTTATTTTGCTTAGATCCACAGTCTAATCGCCAGCTTAGATATAGTTCTCTTCTGTTCTTTGCAATTAAGACTCCGGTCAGACACGGCGGACAGAGCGAAAATATTTATTCCGAAGAAAGATCCACGGTTCGTTTATTAAGTCCTATATACTAAAGAGAAAAAGTCCATTCGACCAATCCGTCTCTGCTTAATCGGTGAAAATCGCGATATCGGCAAAATCTACTACAACGGGACGAATTAATTCGTTCTCGCAGCTCAATCGATTAAAATCGCAGCCTTAATCGACGACGAGTCATCTCGAATCTCAAGACTCCCCATCGTTCCATCACCTCGAAACTACTCCACGCGAGCAGAATTCCGATTTCCCGTGGCCGATCACTGAATTCCGTGTGAATCGAGCGTCGCGATCGCGACCACGATCAAAGTTAAGACGTAAACGCACAGCGAAAGAGTTAGGGGACGCGGGGCGATAGTATTCCATGGTAAGCAGTGTAGAAAAAATAAAAATGAAGAGACGCCAACACCCATCCACACTGAAAGCCGGCTTTACGTAATATTACGCCCCGTTATTGAAGGCAGACTATCGCAAGCGTCCGGTTGGCCGAGCGTTTCGCCGCGAAAAGCGATAACGCGTCCTTCTCCCTCGTACACGTAACATACGTACATTGCACGAATACGGTTATACGCGAAAACGTATCTATCTATATACGCTTAGTAGAGTGTTTCGCGCGCGCGAGAAACAACCGAGAAAGACAAGTATCCAATTAAAGCCAGGGTGGAATGCTTTCACGCTATCTTATATCGCGGCGCGCCGACCGCGGTGCTAGGGTATCGGCGAAAACGGGCCGAGAAACTCGTGTTTAACATAACCAGAATCGTTATGACTCAATCCGGCCATAATTGGCCGATATCGGGGACGCGTATCGCCGTGACATGGGACCGACAAATTCCTCAACGAAGACACCGATAATACTTCTGCCTCCGGCTGTTTCGATGGCCCGGAGACGTCGATTTTTCACGATCGACTTGAGACGTCTACAGCGATTCCTTCGCGTTGCCAAAATCGCGGGAGAATTGTCGAATCACGTTAAAATGCCGCCAACAATTCCAGAATCGAAATATCTGTTCGGAAAGTATACGACCTTTGCTTATATCTCCGTTCCTAAGTGGGATAAGGCGGATAGCGCATGTTTATATTTTTCTTTTTTTATTTGAGCTTACCCAGACCTCTAAGTAGAGTCTATACAGCTGGACGTAATTTACATTATGTTACAGAACACAGTTTGAATGACATTATTGTTTAGCATATCTGGTTATAAGAGGTAATCTTGTAATAAGTAGCCTGCCCATGCAACAAATCAAGTCAAGTGAGCGTCGCGTATTATAATGACTAGACTGCGGATCTCTATCCAAAATAAAAATTGTCTGCATCGATTGCGAGAAATAGAAACTGAACTCGATATTACTTCTCTTCCCTTAATCATTTTAATAGAGGAGAAATCATACATTAACATCTTTAATTTTTTTAATTTTCCAATAATTTTGAATTCCATCTACTCAATTTTGCTATAAATGTATAAAGATCTGTCTAATAATGACCGAACGTGTGAAACAACGGATATGCATTAAATTTTGCCAGAAAATTGGCAAATTCTTGTTCGGAAACCATAAGTGGGAGGATCTCTGGAAGAAAGTTGGCTTCGAACGGACAATACTTTGAAGGGGACAGCATTGATATCAAGCGGGAATGATAAATACTTCCACCCGCTACAGCACAAGGTCGAATATTTTCCGGGCAGACCACGTATGCCAATGTCATTTCATTCTACATTGATCCGGCTTCCTGTTTTTCACTCAAAATATTGTACAAACTCGTGATTTCACCCTCGACTTATCCTCCACCTCTGCCCTTGCCGCATCATATTCGAATCTTTGCCTGGTCACGTCATCTTCAAAACTCTGACCTTACTACTCCTAAACCTCCACCACATTCAACTTGGAACCTATATAGGGTGCGGCCGAATAACATGTACTAGCGGGCACGAGGTGGTTCCTTATGAAAAAATAAGAACAAAATATGGAATAAAATTTTTTCATTTAAAGCTTAGTTTTCGAGAAAATCGAATTTGAAAATCCGTCGAGCATCGTATAACGCGTATCGTGTTTATAAACAATGTCTACCCAGCATTTAAAAGTTACGGAGTTCAAGAAAATATACACAGAAGACTTTCAACGAACAACATTTTATTTTATCAATGACAAAATTTAAAAACTTAGCCGTAATAGCTTACGTACGAATAGGATTTTCAAACTCGATTTTCTCGAAAACTGAGCTTCAAATGAAAAAATTTTATTCCATATTTTGTTCTTATTTTTTCATAAGGAACCACCTCGTGCCCGCTAGTTCATGTTATTCGGCCGCACCCTGTATGTATATTGTCCACGAGTTTTCGATTAAGTTCCGTTGTATCCTGCAAAGAGAATACTACTAGGTTGCCCAAAAGTTTCTTTCGGGATGTGTTCCTTTAATACTGCTAAATAAATATTAGGTTGTCGCAGAAGTTGGTTTTCGATTCATGCAAAACATTAACATAAAGATTATCGCATTGTTTGTATTTATTTAGCAAAGAAACTTTTGGGACAACCTAATAATTAATTGAATGCAATACCGCTAAAAATGGTAAGAAAGATTTTCAAGTTGAAAACACGACCGGAAGCTAGATCGTCTCGGTGTTGCATCACCGGAGCCTTGAGGAGCGATCCTTTTTTCCCGAAACCGTTTCCTCATCGGCAGCGGAGCGAACAGTTATCTTGCGAAACGGTCTTTTTTTGCGCTAATTGGTGCGCCGTCGGAGCGTTTCCCGTCGAATTTCGCGTTCCATCGAAGGTTCTGTTTGCTGAATAAATCCTGTGGCTAGATGTGGATCGGTGTTGTGCGTCGGCGTCGGCGCCGACGCGCGGGAACGCACGTTTCGTATGTATATTGTATTCATATTTATGTGAATAATCGCGGTAATGGTGGGTCGAGTAATTGAGACTCGTGTAAGCGTTTACGAAGTTAGCGCCGGCTCATCGACCCTCCCTCTTCTCATTTTCATATCTTTCCCGTTCTCTCTCGCCGTGTGAGATCGCCGAGGCCGATCGTCGGCTGTGCGTCGACACGCTCGTCGGCTAATTGATCGAAGACATCGATCGTAGCCTGCCTACTGGTTTCTAACAGGACCACGGTTTTCGAACGGATAACAATCGGCCCATCCCCTCCCCGCCACTTCCTCATCTTTTACGAATGGAAATGTATTCCCGATCCAGCCAGCTGATAGCTCGATATTAGGTCATCCCGTAAGCCTTGTCGTTTGTTATTATTCCTACGGTGACCAGATCTGGTTACGGTCGCCTTTATTTCACGGGGATTCTCCTGTAAATACTCTATAAAATTCATTCTTCTTTCATTGCATTTTTTAATCCTCATTCGTCCCTCATTTCACAACGAAACGTAACAAATTGACTAACTGTATTGGAATATGGGTATATAAAATACACTCTTTGCGTGGAAGGAAAACTATAAAATATTCAAAAACGGATTTTTATCGATCACTTTGATTACGTACAATTCAGTTAATAACTTCCACACACTATATTTTTCGCCCTCGAAGGGTTTAATATTCCTTCTCTTATCCATTGTCTTATTATAGCTCCCTGCACCATTAGCCTATTGGAATATATAAACTACATTCTTTGTGTGGAAAGGAAACTATAAGTTTATTCAGAAACGGTCTTTGCAGTTCGAAAGAAACGTCGCTTCAATTCGCCGATTCAATCGATCCTTCCTTCTAAAGAACTAATAGATTGATTTCGTTCTTTATTTATGAACTAAATTCCAACTAACTGTAATTAAAATCCGAGATTCTGGTGAATGTGTGAATAAATTACTAAACGCTTAATAAATCAGTCTGACATGAATCAAACGAAAAAGGAATCATATAAAGTGAAAATACTCTGGATCGGAAGAAATGTTCGCAGAATGAAAATAGCTCCGAGTGCAAAGGGTTGATCAAGCGAACAACAGCAACAATACAAACAAACTGTACCACGATCACATGAATCCTTCGAGAAGTACGAGGTTGCGATCTGTCCGGAGCGACGGCAGAAGACGAGATCGGGCCCGAAGCGGCGCTGCATGTAAAATGGTAAAAAGGGTAAATTAATTGGCCGAGGTTGAGCGCGCGCGAATTAAACCGGGAGGGGAGGTCCAGCAGAAAACGAAGCGGCCGGATTATTATTTCTTCCGGTAGATAAAGCGGGGACACGGAACGAGGAAATAAAACGTCGAGCCGCGAAACCCGGTTAGGTAGGCTGGACCCATGGTCGGTGGTGTGCCACGGTGGTCAGAGTTACGGGTCGGGTACCCGACGGGGTCGCGTTTAAAACAACGCCGAGAAATGCACATTTTAATCGTATCGCTAATAGCTGGACGTTTATAAGCCTCGCTGTGTCTCATGAATACGCATGTTCCTTGCCGGTGACAACGGCGGAGAATTAATGCCCGGCAGGATGCGCGCGGCAGGACACGAGATTTTCGTTTCGGTCGCGATTCTTCTTTCGGGCCAGCCAGAGAGACCGCCCAACGTTTTCCCGAATCCGTTTCCCGACCCGTTGCTAACCGGGCAAACGATATTAATTGCGGGTTACGAAACTGTACGCTAATTAGCGAGCCGTTGTTCGCGGCATCGGTTTATTTATTAGGGGGTCTAGCAGGAGATTTACAAACGGTGGATACATTCTTGTCTGTGGAAATCTTAGACCATATGAACTCATAGACACGGCATGTGTATGGTATGTATACAGGAAAGCCGAGAATCCATTGAAGCAAAGATAACCGGAACATGTGACGTCGCAAGATCATTCCTAAGATATCTCTGTTACTTTAACGAAGCTTCGAAGTGCACGAAGTTTCAAACTCTTCGAATTGTATGAAGTTGTAACTTACATTTATGCACAGATTTTTTGCAAATAAAAATATAAATAAAAAATTTGATAGAATTTTCACAGAATGTAAATCAGTTATAAAAAAAATATATTTATTGTACAAACAAAAAAAACTCAACTCTGTTCTTTTAAATGGAACGGTATGGTTTTTTATTTATATTCTGATAGCGTGATTCAAGACAAATACAATTACCTATTACGAAGGTCCTTCAAGGTCACTTAAGGTCAACTACAATCGAAAATAAATTGTCTCAAAGCACTCTTCAAACACTTTAAGTATTTCTTTTAGTCTTCCAATAATTTACTACGCGGAGGTTCGAAACTCGAAGCCCCGAGACAGAAGAATTCTGTAACCCGCCTAACCCGGTTCGAATTCTTCTGTAACCCGGTTAGGCGGGTTACTCGGGTTACAGAATTCTCCTGTAACCCGGTTAGACGGGTTACTTGGGTTACGAGAACCGAACCGGATTCGGGTTAGGGTTAACCCGGTTACACAAGACTACAGTAGGATCACGAATACCATAGTTGTAACTTTTTAATGTAAATTTTCGATGAAAATTGGAAAAACAAATCAAAGAACTATATCTCGCATAAGTCTCATAAAAATCGGCTTGTACCGACTGAATATGTTCCCTTGTCAGTATGCTTTATTAGGTCTGAAGCGCTTTATTATTTTATTGCCTGTTTTGAATATTATTTAATAGTTATTTTATTTTAATAATTATATTTAATCATTAATTATTATTTTTTAATAAATAGTTATATATGTAGTTAATTAGTTTCATTAAATTTCTTATGATACCATAAAAATATTATATATATGTCCAAGAAAAATTATAAAAAATGAGAATTTTATTTATGATTTAGCATTTATTGAAGCTAATTTTTCCACTTTGCCAGTTCCAATAACGAATACGTTAACATTGAAAGATGCAATCTAATCAGTTACAAATTTTGCTGAATATATTTTTTGATTATTTTATTTTATTTTAATCATAACAATAAAAATTCAAAAACAAAAAAACATCCAAAACTAAATAATAAAGGAAAATTGCAATACAAGAGGGATCTCTTTTTATCCATAATATATGTACATATATTCGTATATCTCTGAACTCTGAAGTGAACTCTAGAAGTATCTATCTTATCTCACTAGTAACCTACTCGGGAGCGGGTTAACCCGCTGTCTCTAGACTCTGAAACCCGCTCCGTGCGGGTTAACCCGCTTTCAAGAGGGGTTAACCGGCTCTCTCTAGGCTCTAAAACCCGCTCTCTCCGGGTTAGTATGGGTTACAGAAACCTCGCTCGGTTAATCGGGTTTGGGTTAGGGTTTGTCCGCGGTACGCATCCCTGTTCTCATCAATAGACACTAGTTGACTAAAAATTCATTTTCTAATCTTTCGCTGTTTTATATTTCACCTAGCCAATTTCTTCATAAATGCATAAAGAGATCCGCAGTCTACTCATCACCTTCGAAGTTTTTGAAATGGAAGCTTCGAAGGCTTCAAGATGTTCGACGTTCGAAGGAAAGTAACAGGCCTAGTCTGTACAATACAAGGGGACCCCGGATCGTTATCCATCATTAAAATGTCGGGCGTATCAGCGAGGAGCAACGTTAACGTCTGGCAAAAAGCTGGCCGGTGAACGAATTCATCGAGCCAGCGGAGAAGAAACGGTAGAACGACTTTCCTGACAAATAGAATTGGTCATCGAGTAGGGCACGCGTTGCTCCATGGATTGGGGCCCAGGGACTTGGGGTGTCGCGTTCCCGGAGCACCAACGGGCGCCAAACCGCATTTTAGGCGAGCTATCCATACCAGGTGATGTTCGGGACCCGTAAGGATATCATTCCGCGGTCGGACAGCCGGAGAACGCTCGGCACGGGAACGACGACCAGGGAGGGAATGGAGAATGCAAAAAGGTCCTAGCCCGTTCTCTCTCTCTCTCTTGGCCCGGCCCGGCCCAGCCCGGGGTTCCCGCGTTTTACAAATTATTCAATTAGCCCCGCGAATTAAGGTATGCATATTCATCGCTCTCTGATACGCGTACGTGCGCTCTGCGGCGCTCTGCCGCGGCTACATTCACCGCGCATAAACAATTCGGGCTCGCACACGCGCGTTAGACGCTCTAACGAACTCGCAGCTGCATCCGAAATGCATCCGTTTTGCAACGATGCGGACAGAGACCACCCCTCCCTGGACCCCTGTGTCCGCCGGCGGACACGTTCCGCGGTCCTCATGTTTCGGTTTTATGCTTTTTCTGAGGACCGGTGGTTGCCAGTATTTTTTTCAATAAAGGTAGTAGAACGACTCCTGCAATTGTTTCTAACGTTCTTCCCGCGATTATGATTTAATAATATCGCTTGCGAGAGATGATAGGCTGGTACGTTCTTGGCGGACGCTGGGGCTCAGCAAATCAATAAATTGATGAGTAACTTGTATGTGTGTACTATATTTTTTAAGAACAACAATATTCATTAGAAATAATTGATGACGAAGCGGCACAGAATGAATCAGACACAGTTATATGAAATAAGCCATACAGCAACGCCGTCGCAGATCGTCGCTTGTCGACGATGAACAGATTCTGGGTCAAAAGAAATGTTTAGTTTTCGTGTTGAGATAGTTCCGAATACATAAATACACCTTGCTATTGCCATAAAAAACGTTCCAACACTTCCTCCAACACCTAGCGTAGACTTGATCTCCGCAATAGATTCGCACAAAATTCTACGAAACCCAGAACGTTCTCGACCAGCTCGACGGACAGGCGATTCGATGATCGCAGAGTGATCGGTGAATCATCGAAGAAGGAATCCTGTTATCTGATAGAACCGAGGGGAGCTCGCTCGACAAAGTGTCCCCTGGTCGTCTTCGTCGCGGCGAGCCACGGGGCTCGATGACGAAAAGAAGCGAGGGCAGAAGCAAAAGAAAGCTGGAGGAGGACGAAGAGAAGAAGAAGAAGAAGAAGAAGAAGGAGGAGGAGGAGGGTGGATGAACGAAGAGCGGGCACCGTGGGCCTATTCCCCCTCCCCCTAACGCTGATGAATGGGCCCAAGGCCCTCCTTACTTATGCGATGCGTGCCCCCGACGGCATACATCACTGCCAGCTAGCGTTTTTACGGGGCACGATCCGAGCAAGAATACGATTACTCGCGTTAACATTCCTGGAATATCGTTGGTCCGCGGTCGTTCGCGTCCAAGGATCCGTCGGCCATTCGTCTTTCCCGAAGAAACCAGCCGAATAGCGGCGAGCCGAGCAACCGTGTCATCGGTCTCGGTTAAGCTTCGATTTTCGCGCAGCCGGAACAAGAGCGGCCGATTCCGCGAGCGGAATACAACCACGGATTCCTCATCCTCCCACAGACTTTATTGCGCGTGAAATTGCCGGAGCCGATCATCGCGGAGAGCGCCGAGCAGTCCGCGAACACGCGTCTTCTTTACGCTGCACGCACCCGGCCAGCCGGGTAATTAACTCGTAATTATGATAATCGGCCACCGAGAATGCCGAGAGCGTTTCTTCCTCGTTCTAACCGGATCGCTGATTGCGCACGACTCGCGCCGATCCTCCACAATCCGGCGAATTAATCGCTCGAAACCACTCAGGCTCTGTCGATTCCGTTTTCCTACCGGCAACTTTACGCGAACAACCAACCGAAAGATGCAGTAGAACGAGATCTAGATTTTCGCTCTTCGTCGATGATTTCATTGTAAATACAGTAGACTACCGTGTAACGCGACCAGTTGTTTAACTTGTAATCACTCGCGTGTGTAGTATTTACAATCTGAAAACTTGAAGTTTAGTGTTTCAAGCATAAACAAAGGCGTCGACCAAAGGTGTCTTGTAACCAGTTATGTAGAAAGTGGAGTGCGAGTAACTGAATTCGTGCTAAAAGTTAGGAAGTGAACTGTAAAACAGTGGGCAGATTAATACAATTTAAGAGGATGCTGGTGTACATTATTTTCGACTTTGTTGAATTTTTATTCAGCCACGTATCTCTTGTATACAATAAATACGGGAGTCTCCTGTACTCTCTAATGATAGAGGCTCTCGTGTTTTGACTCTCTCCAGTCAGACCTTTTCAATTCGCTTCGCTTGGGTCAAAACGCGCTTAGAGCTTAGAGAAACCAGTGCCACGGCTCCGGGAATCACGGTTACAACACGGTCCCAAAGGAGAGGATAGGTCTCTATCCTCGGTCCTCCGATATGTCAGCGATTCGGCTCGACAAGCGTAATCCCCGAGCCCACTCCCGAGGAAATCAGTTGTCGCGCGATCGACGATTTAGCGACAAAGGACCGCGGCGACGCAACCACCGACTATCTCCAAAGTTGCCGGGGGTTCTAACAGAGAGAGGACCGAACGCTTTGTTTCTCTCTCTCTTCCTCCGTCTGTCTGTCCGTGTGTCCCCAAAACAAAGAAAGAGAGAGAGAGAGAGAGAGAGAGAGGAGGAAGAGGAGGGGAAGAGAGGTGCGAGTCTGCCAGAAGTCCTTTGATCCTCGGCATTCGGTGTCGGTAAACAGGAACTCCGCTGGTGAACGCAGCCACCGGGCTTTAATACCTCATGCAAATTTCAGGAAAAGGGCACCTCGCGCGCACACACACATATACACATAGAGCTGCGTTCTATACCGAAGTATACCGAAGCACCCCATATGCCTCATCCTTCTCGCTTTCCTTCGCCTCATACTCCTCGAGCACCGTGATAGCCCGCTATATTGCTTTTCGAACAAATCGTTATCCGGTTTCCGTATGCTTTACCCTTCTCCTCGCTTTCTGTCTCTTTCGTTCCGCAAATTCCAAATTTGTCCTTCCTCCCTCTGACTTTCGCTACTGTAGACAGAGGCCATGCTTTCTTTACAAGCTCTTTGCCGGAGAACTTCCTTGTGATTCGGAACGCTGGACGAAGGAAGAAGTCGGATAACAGACTCCTTTCTTAATAAAATTCTCTTTCTCAAATGTGTTCTCAATACCTTTCGAGGTAGAGCTCGTTCAAACAGGGCGAGAAACGGTTCGAGATGACGTCGTCGATTAAGGCTGCGATTTTAATCGATCGAGCTGCGAGAACGAATTAATTCGTCCCGCTGGCAGTAGATTTTTTGATATCGCGATTTTCACTGATTCAGCAGAGATGGATTTGATCGAATCGTCTTTTTCTTTAGTATATCAGTAGACTGCGGATCTTTATCCAAAATAAAAATTGTCTGCATCGATTGCAAGAAATAGAAACCAAATTCGATGTTATTTCGTCCTTTGATGATTTTAATAGAAGAGAAATCATGTATTGACATCTTCAATGTTTATTTTGCTATTTCTTCCCTTAATGATTTTAATAGAGGAGAAATCATGTATTAACATCTTTAGTTTTGAAAATTTTCCAACAATTTTTAATTTAAGATTTAAGAATTAAGACTACATACGAAACCTGGATCTTACTCCAGAATAAATATTTTCCACATTAGGCCCCGTTCAGACACGATGGAAGCCGCGCGGATCTGGTTTACATTAGCGTCTTCGTATTCATTCACGCGTGTCCGCGCGGTCGAACGATCGAAATGAAAAATCGCGCGATTTCCGCCGTGTCTGAACGAGCTGTTAGTCTTCGAATGATCGCTGTCGCGAGCATAATCTCTGTACGAGGCGTGAAACGTCGCGTCGCGTCGGGGCTCGGCATTCCATGGGCCCCGTCACCGATTTCGCAGCTATAATTTGCATCGGTAAGTCTCGTCTGGTCCGAGACAATTAACCAGCCTCGTCGGAAGCGAGATTCTGGTATCTCGGTACGAGGATCGGGCGTGTTCTCTCGCGACAACACCTTTTCAGAGAGTCAAGCTCGCGAGGTTGACGAGGTGCGTCGAGAACCCGTAATTCACCGGGAATAAATTCGCTGTGGGGGCCGGGACCAGGGCAGATGGGCCTCCCCGCGTGCCCCGAAAGAGAGGAATAAAAAAGGGGACAGACGGAACGACAGAGGACAGAAACGGTTGGTCGCACCTACGTACGCTCTCGATCTAGCATTGCGCCGCGGAGCATTGTATGTATATCGAGCGGTGTAAAACGCGCGGGCCAACAGCAAACTGCGGAGGAAAGAGGGCGAGGAAGATCGCCGGGGACAAGACGCCCACGGGAGACGGTCACGAGGTACCTAAAAGAACATTCCTGCCGACGGAGGGCAACCGGGAACAAGGGTTCTTTCCTGGGCGAAAGCTTGTACCGCGCTCGAAACAAATTTCTTTCTTCGGCCGACGCGACGCTCGAAGTCTGTACTTCTTCGACCGGCTCGGTGGAAAACACATTTAAGGCTCTTCGGGAAGATGAAGAAGTGTTGAATCCGGGAAAAATTATAAACCAACTTTATTCTCAAAGATTTCTCAGGATGTGCGTCTAACTTCCACATTCTAACGAATCAGACTCGTCATGAAGATTTTAACAAAGTCTAACAAATATGAATGTTACGCGCTTCTTTTTAGATGAAATACGAATTGATTGGAAAAATATAAATTTTCTTTCCCGTCTACATTTTTCGGAATAAACACGCTGGTACGGCAAGGGGTTAAGTGTATTTTTAAGAAAGACGGCGGAATGAATTCGCCTCGAGGAGAACTGAATCTTTCAACATCATCGTTATTCTCGCCAAAAAAGAATTCTTGGATTTCCAGTTCTTTGCGGAACTGTTTTATCACAACAGAGGGGAATCAAATAATTCAGTACTGAAATTTCAACCCGTCTTTTCAAACTCTTCGCTGTCCAACTTTCCCTGGTGTCCCGAAAAATTCCCCAGTGTACACACGCCTCGAATCTTCCAATATCACAGAATCGAATAGCTCAATCAAATAACTTATCCTTCAGATGAAGATTTCAACGCCGCCTGGATCTGCTCAGCATCCGTCGCGAGCCAACAGCGACAATTTCAAATAGAAGCGCGGCTTAATAGAAGTTCGCCGATCGTTGAAAATTCGACAAGGTGTTCCAGCTGTAGAACAGGAGAATTTTACAGACGAGGCGC
Source organism: Lasioglossum marginatum (assembly GCA_028455795.1). Taxonomy (NCBI): domain Eukaryota; kingdom Metazoa; phylum Arthropoda; class Insecta; order Hymenoptera; family Halictidae; genus Lasioglossum; species Lasioglossum marginatum. Next base: position 9,333,379 of record CM052245.1, on the reverse strand, counting down.
AGGCCACTCGCAGTTTCCGAGGTTTGCGAAGTGTCGATCGGGGAGGCGGGCTCGATGGACGGCTATGTATTTGTCTACGCACTCATGCCCCAAAGCCGTTCGTTCCGACCAACGAACCGCATAATCCTTGACGAGAGAACCTCGTCAATCACGGTCTCGATGCGCCAGACTAGACGAATCGATACGAATTTATCCGCGAGCCCGGTTGTACCCGCGGACCCGCTTTCATCGTTGATTCGCTCTCTCGTCCGGATCACGAAGTCGATGAATCGAGAGCACGCTTCTCGACATCGAGAGCCGCTCTTGTGTTCGGAAACCGACTGTCCGACCAACCGCGACCGGTCCGTTCCCACGATTTCGCGTTCCGAAACGGAACATCCGAAAAAACCAGCAAAAATATACAAACGCGTCGGCTACGCAGGCTCTCGCTCGTTCGTCCGCGGAAGCTCCAGCTTGTCGCGCTTTCATGCGATCATAGAGGGACGCAGGATTGTTGGAAATTATGGCATTCGACACCGCGGTCTCTCCTGGATGGAAATAATGGAGATAAGACTGTTCCTTGGAAGATAGCAGAGATTTCAGTGATTAGTAGATTGTGGATTTGATACATTTACGACAAGCATCAGTAGGTGCAATTTGACACGGTAGAATCTCAAGGTTCCAATAATCATAAAAGGATTGATTCCAGTGGTCAGGCTTTGATAGGGTCATGTATCGCCCTAAAAAGACAACAGTTGTCGAGGCTCTCCGCGATTTTTCTTACGACAGATGTTCGAATAACGGATTTACTTTTGCCATTTCTGTCAAGTACATTTTTGGAGTTTCAATTAATTGCGGAATATAAAAGCCAATTATTCGGTAGGTTTATTAATGAGAATCTTTTTCCGAGGACGGTTTCAGTGATTTTTCGGGGTCGCGTCGAGCCCAGGGCAACCAGACCGTCCGATACGTATGAAAAACGCGATTCTAGGTGAAAATCCGTGGAAAATCGTACCGGCGGCTGTAGGAGGCTACTATCGGTGGCACCGTGGTCCAAATCACCGTCGGAGGTGGTCCGTGGGACCAAGGTGTGTACCAGGAGGGCACCGAAGGCCGCTGGAGGAAGCATGGAGTCGCCGGTTGGGCTTGGGTATCTTTTTTGCGCCGCGAAATGGCCCGTAGAATGTCATCCAATGAGGGTGAAGTAAAGGGAAAACAAGTAAAATAATGATAAAAGGCGGAGCCCGGGCCGTGATTTGATTGGTCGAGATATCGCCGGCGTTCGAGTCAACCCGCGAAGAAGAGGGGGTTGTCCTCTCCTTTCTCTCTCCTCGTCTTCCTCTACTGGCGCGGTCGAGTTCCTCTCTCTCTCTCTCTCCCTTCTCTCCTCCCTGACTCTTTCTCGCTCTGTCTCTCTTTTTCTCGCTTCTCTCCGCAGCTTCGTCACGCTGTTCCCTCTCGATCCTTCCATCGCCTCCTTTCTCGTCTGCCTCGTTCCACCCGCAACGTACGCGACCTCTCACACACTCATGCCGCATCGACTTACTTTATTCCTGCTCTCTTTCTCTCTCTCTGTTCGATCCTCCATCACTCTCTATCTCTCGCTACCTCCCTGTTTCTCTCTCTCTTTCTCTCTCCCCGTCTCTCCAAGCGGGTCCATGCTCCGCGATCGTGTCCCGACTGTGGCAGAACCATCGGTTCTGCCTTCTTCTCCCTCCTCCGACCACCTCCACGATTCTTCGCTCTCGTTTTCTTCTTCTTCTTCAGCGTCTTCGTCGACGTCGCCGTCGTCGTCATCTTCGTCTTCGCCGCTACGCGTTCCCTCGCGAGAAGTCGAGTATACTCGACGTCGTATAAATAGGTGCGACGACTGTCCATGAGATCCCCGTGAAATATAGATTTCCACGAGAACGGAGAAAAGCTCGGGAAATCTGGATCTCGACGCGGCGAACGACTTCCTCCCTTATCTCTCTGTTTTTACCTACCCAGTTTTATGTAGCTTTTGATTTAATCGCGCCGCTGCTGCCGGAGCTCTCTGTCCGCTGAGAAATCTCGCCGGAAAGAATTATTGGTAGCGGTACATTATGCGATGGTTAGGAGGTCAGAAAATGATTTTCACAAATTCCTTTTTGCAAGAAGTCGAACGTTGCAACTCGTTGCAACAAATCTGACTTGGGTACAGTACCGAACAAACCACAAATTGTCGTTAGTAACTAGATTGCGGATCTTTATGCAAAATAAAAATTTTCTTCGTCAACTACAAGATGGAGGAACCATAAAATTTTCTATATAAATTGTAACAAACCGCAGTGCAATAGAAATTTATTTGTTTTCTTAATATGTTTAATAGGTTGAAAATAATATAACATATTATTTAAATCCTTCTAAGTTATTTACTATTTTAAATTACACCTACTCATTGTCGTCGTATATTAAATCGTCTTTACTGTTTTAAATTGCATCTACCGATTTTTGTGATAAATGCATCAAATCCGCGGTCTATTGATAACAAAGGAGAATACGAGCTTAAACTTTATCTGTCAGATCAGCCAGAATTCTTAGGGTAGCAACCCCTAATCGAGAACCCAAGTCGGCCAAAAGTCGAAATCGTATCTGGTCGAATGAAAGAGTGGCGGCTGGTCGCGGAACCATATGCGATTGGCACAGGTCAAAGGGGATGATTAGCGTAGCGAAAATTTCGTCCGGGCGTCACGTGTTCGTGCGTAGAGAGAGAGAGAGGGGGGGGGGGTTGGTTTCCGCGGGCGGAAAAGTATATTGACTCGTGATACGCCATCTGTGCGGAGGCGGCACCCTCCCCTGGCATTATTGGCGAAATTAATAAGCCCCGGAGATCTCTGGCGGCGGGTTTCGGGAAGCGGTTAATTCTGGCTTTGCTTCGCGGGCCCCGATGTTGGCGGATTAGAAACCTTTCCGAACCGAACGGAAATTGTTTGCTCGACGAGAATAACTGCTGGATAGGGTGGTCAGGGATACAATCGCTTCCGAAACTAACTGTCGAACACTGTTACATCAAGCTTCTGAATCAGTTGCCTTTTCCCTATGAATATTAGGTTCTTGCAGAAACAAATTCGGTTGCATGTACAAACCTGTTCTGATAATAAGAGTCCATGATCCTAATTAGTAGACTGCGGATTTTATGCATTTATGACAAAAATAGGTAAGTACAATTTAAAGCACTGAACATATTAAAAAGATTGAACGACATCAGTGTATTAGTTGCAACTGTACAAGATAATTAGAAAAAGAAAACATTTCCTAGGTGGCCCCTATTTCTGCAATTGACGTAGAAATTTTTTATTTTGCATAAAGATCCGCAATCTACTAATTAGTGATGGCGTGCAAAATCACTGACCGTGATTTATCACTATGATCTTTATGCAAAATAAAAATTGTCCGCATCGATTGCAAGAAACAGACACTACATTGTATGTTATTTCTTCCCTTAATGATTTTAATAGAGGAAAAATCATATATATTGACACATCTTCAATTTTCAAAAATTTACCAACAATTTTAAATTTCATCTACTCAATTTTCCTATAAATGCATAAAAATCAGTCTCCGCATTTCTCAATAACTTTATGCGATGTAACTCGCAATTTTCTTTTGATATTTTTTGATTTTGCTTCTCTCCGAAATACCATTAACCCCTTGACCAATAGAAAACGACTCGACGCAAAGTGGGGAGGCAGTAAAAAAACAGTGCAAAAGGAATAATACAAGTAACAGTGCAGTTCATTTTTTCAGGATCCTCTGGCGAGACTCAGAGGTATAAAAAAAAACGATGCACGTTCATAGATCGATTCGCTCGACGATAAATCTAGTCGAGTAGTGGATGGACTCTATAAACCGTTCTGCCGTCTCGGTAATTGCCCCGCGTAATCTAACGAGGCTGGGAAGATCGCTATAGCGAACGCATGTAGCCGTGGATTTTTTTCTGTTTTCTGTAAGAAGGCTGGCAAAAACATCGAGATCTAAACGAGAACAAGGGAACACGCTCGCGGGGGGATAGAGAACCGCGATAAATCACTCGGGAAACGACAAATTACCGGCGGCAATTAATCGGCCAGCCTTCCCCGCGACGCTTATTTGGAGAACTCGTCCTGCTTAATGCGCTGTAATGAGTATTCGAGATTACGGCAATCGAATTCATCGGGGCGACGCGCAAATAATTTATGACCGGTGCTTTTTTAGGATGGCAGCGAATCTGTGGCTGCCGCCTGGACGACAACTAACCAACGCCAGGCTCGGAAACTGTCGTAGCGACGATTTCCGTGAATCGAACAAAAAAAGTCCCGGAGAATCTGCATTTCGAATGAAAGTTGCGAACAACCGAAATTTTTCATTGGTATCTGGTTCGGTTACGATTTTCACTCCATAACACTTTTAAACTTCATCCGTCCCTCATTTCACAAACTGAATCAATCCCTGGGCGTCAAATTGACACAGTGGTAAAAGATTCAATTTAATTCAATTCAAATTGATGAGTTAACATTTAGGTTTTTCGGACTTTACCTACAAATAACAGAAGAGTATAACTGATTTCGGGTAAACTGTGTCAAATTGTCACGATTGCCTGTCAAATTCAGAGGATTGCGATGTGCACCTTCCCGGAATACAATTCGTAGAATTACAGCAGGATTTAGTATTCGGTTAGCGACGATATCGTCAGGCGACTATTGTCACTTAGCACTACCAGCAATCGTTATCAAAAGGAACCTACATAATCGGTGCGAGCCAGATTTCCGCAGGCATCATCGCACAAGTCCACCGATGTTTCCGCCTGCGTTCTTTCGGCCGCGTGCGTGCAGCCGCGTTTAGAAGCGGAGGGCGCAGGACGTAGGGCGCGGAACCGAAAATTAACGCCACCGCGAATCAAGACGACAATGTGATTCATCAGTTAAATCCGCGTGCATAATCCTTTACACAGCGTCCGATCCCCGTCCACTAACGTGCCGACGGCCGAGAGACGAGGGATAGGGAAGAGCGAGACGAGCGAAGATGAACAGAGAGAGAGAGAGCAGAGAAACGGGGTTGACGATGGTGGTTGGTTCTGTCAGCAGGGACTACGAATTATAATCACAGTTGTGGTTCATGCGGGCAGGGGGTGGGTGGACGGAGGTGGACGATAGAGACAGAGGCCGTAGGAGGATGAGGATGACGACGTCGACGACGCTCGTCCGCTCGAGGGGATGGAAAAGGGTGTATTTATCCAGCAACGGAATACACCGGCGCCACCGAGGACGGACCTAGATGGAAATCTGCGGCATTCAGAGGCACTGGCCAAGAAAATTGGCTGACAACATTTCGCGCCGGTCGTCGAATTGCCGATCCCCCCTCCCTCCCACACCCCGGAACAGGACAACCCCGCAGACCAACCTCGACAGAAGGCATCCACGATATTTACGCTCGGCGAACCACCGACCACACGAGACGCTTCTAATCGCGCTAACCGCCCTTTGTTCTCCTTTCACGATCCACCTTCCTGAAAATACGATTCAATATTCCGGCCGTATCTCCCGTGATTAAACTCTACGATACTCATGCTAATTCTTCCTGCAATTATTTTACAAGCGTCGCCGCCGTGCTGGAGACGATTTTCTTGTTCGACTGGGAAACACTTTCGAGCGGATTTAGTATTAGGCGGTGAATTTTCTGTAGTTATGTATTATAGTGTCTTTGATGTTGGAAATTCTCGGCAGTGCTCTAGAAGTGTGCTCCGTAATTGGTTCTTCTTCGCGAATGTTGTTTGAAGCTTCGACAATTCGCTGTCGAGCAAACATTACTAAAACATTACCACAAAATTACAGTACCTAATGGTTGACGTTTATCGCGGTAATTCGTGATTTAATTACGTAATTAGATATAATGAAATAAATTGGTATTGACGTCAAATATTAGATCGTTCGGAAGATCGTTTCGTTTTTTTGTTATATTACTAAACAGCGGATCGTTATGTGAAATATAAATTTTCCACCTGAATTGCAACAAACCGGAGTGACATAGAAATTGATTTTCACAGAGGAATTGAGTTCGTTTGGTACATTAACAAAAAAGTTATTTTGATTTGAAGTGTGTGTGATCTGCGTAACTGTACAAATAAATGTGACTGTGCGCGATCAAGAAAGGCACCTGATAGTGCGATAAAGAGGAAGATAGGTACACAGCGAGCGTCGCAGGCTAGAATAGCCGCGTTTATTCCAGCGAAAGGCTGGGAGGCGTTTCGGACGAGAGAAGCCCTAATGACCGCCTCGTGCCGGCAACCGCCGAATCCCGGCCAAATAAATCCGACTTGATTGAATCATTGTTAAGCGAAACCGCGTTAAATACCCGTGAAATTAACTCGGACGATCCGTGAGAGCGGGAACAACGCTAGAACGATCGTTCGCGCGCGTTCCCTCTTCGGCACGCGATCGCTGATTGGCTCGAGGGTATCGCCTTTAAAGTGCCATTTAGACGGCCTCGTTCGCCGTGTCAGAACCATTGATTAATGACGTGTGTCCGTGATCGGGGCCCGTCCTTCCCCGCAGCTACCATTCCACGGAAAAAGAAGTCCCCGAAATCTGAGCCTCCTTTCCGCTTCAACTCACTTCTTTTTCCCTACAGCAATATAATATATATTCATTTCGATTTAAAATTTGTCGAATACTAATTATACAATCTATGTATATAGATATGTGAATTATTCTCTGGTCCAGTGTTCTCTCTGTAATATATTTAATTATATTAACCTTAATTAATGTGAACACAGTTGTGCGTTTATAGTATAGTAATTTATGTGTACACTTCTTTCACTTACATATTTATTCTGTTCCACACACGGTAGTGGTTTTGAAAATCTTTCCTCAAAAATTTAACCATGTATATTTCTAACCTTCTCGTCTCATCGTCTGTCATTTGCAATTTCAAGATGGCGATGAAATGGTTCAAGTTAAAGAACATTGTAGTGCAAACTATGTAGATAAGTCTCCTTACACTTACTCCATGATTGCAATGTTCCTAGAGACAGCCATTGAGGGTTAACGCCTCGGTAAACAGCTCTGACATAAATATTGCTCGATGAAGCGCAAGGGAAAGAGAGAGTAAGCTGGATAGCAAAACCGAGAGATGGAGAGATGAAGAGAGAGATAGGACCGCGTTTATCGAGGTGGCAAAGCAGCAGCGCAAACCTGTCGCATCGAGTCCTTTTCATTTCTCCGAGCAATTCCATCTCGTGGACAACACAGGCCCGTTTGCCAGGACTCGTGAAATCCGTGGGCGGACATTAGGGTGATGGCGCGGACATATGGGAGCGCCATGTGGCCACACCATACCACACCACACCATTCTGTGTGTATCGTTTTCGATGGAACCGAGAGAGAACCCCCTCGGATTGCGAAAGGAGACCGCACAAGAGGTGACGAGGGGGCTACGGAAGAGACCGCAAAACGGACCCGACCCGACTCGGCCCGATCCGATCCGATCCGACACTAAACGCTCGCCGCAATTTGTAGCAATTTGTTAAGTAGCCGGCCGGAACATTACCTATATTGCGTTTACTCCCCTTCACCGGAAGATATACGGGGGGCCACTAGCAGATTTATCGTTCCCGCGGACGGGATGGATCGAAAGAGAGTGGCCAGGCAACCTCGGGTCACGATCAATTCCTGAGAGGCGATAAACGTCCCGCGAACGTCCTCCGGAATTACCAAAGACAACTCACCATGGAACTCGATGAGGAAACCAGAAAATTCCATCGTTTCAAGAACACCCGCAAAGTCGCGGTGGGTTGTCATCTTTGAAAACCAGTTACCAGGAAAATAGCATCCCACATAATTAACCGAAGCTCTTTTAAGGGGGTAGACTCTCGTTTCTAGGATTGCAAAGGTGCGGGATGCGCCTTCGCATTTCTCAATGATGCAAAGATGGGGTTCTTCAGTAGTCAAAAGGGCTAGATAAAAGATCTAGACAAAAGTCCTATTTCTACGTTCACGAGGCGTAATTCGCATTATTCGGCAGCATGTAGCTGTCGCAGCTTTATGAAAATAGCAACATGCGCAACTGCATGCTTCCGAATAATGCAAATTACGCCTCGTGAACGTAAAAATAGGACTTTTGAGGGCGATCGCGGCCTAGATTGATCTTTTATCTAGCGCCTTTCACTCCTGAAAAACCCCGCGTCCCGCACCCTTGCAATCCTGGAAACGAGAGTGTACCCTCTTAAAAGAGCAGGACTCCTCGACGACCATCGGCAATCAACAGCAGAAGGGCAGATTCCTCGATGGCGACTGGATCTGTTGGTCTAATTCGATAAATTTTCTTTTAGCTCGGCCTTTTATCGAGCCGGTGTCCTCGACGAACATCGAGGAATAAGCTGTGCGCCCGTGAAAGCATCATCTCGGTGCTTCGATGCGAGAAAGAAAGAAAGAGCAAAAAGGAATCCAGTGTAAACTGGAAGACTGGAATCGAGGTTGATGCTCGCAGACAATTTGAATCGTAGGTAAACTCGTCGAGGGAACTCGTTTTATCCCTGGGGCCGAGCTTATCGAAGTCTCCCGATGCTCTTTGGCGAGAGAGGACCATCGGGCTCTCTCTCTCTCTTCTCTCTCTCCTCTCTTCTCTACCACCGAAGAGAGACCGTGGAGACCCCGAAGAGGGCGACGAGATTTCAGAACGAGAGCGGAACGACGATGGTTTGGTCTTTCGTCGGATGCTTTTAGCCGATGAGTTTCGCTTCCCTGCATCCCGTTTCGCTTTCGTCTCGTTCTGTACCATCGCTGTTCTCTGGCCTAACCCAGCTCTTCTCATCCATATGTAACAGTCGCCCTGGTATTAATGACAGGGGGAGAGAGAGACGGGCGCGACATGTTAGGTTCTTTACCCTAGAAGACTTCTCTCTTCTCTTCTGTTCCCTTTTGCCAGAATGCCGTCCTTCTCTTCCTACATTCATTCGACGGACACGAGATATTGCGGTCTAACAACGATGCCCTCTCGTTATCTGATTAATAGGCTGAGGAATTATTTGCTCGACGTTTGTTGCGCCATTACATGCCGATACTTCGCGATGCTGACTGCCAGTTGTTACACTCTTGATTTTATGCGTTCCCCACGTAGATAGAATTTCAAATGTGCCCAGAATTATGAAAGTGATCCAAGTCATTAGTAATGACACCGTTACAAGGTGAACCACAAATCGTGATCACTAAAGATTTACTCTGTCATCAGCAGTCCAATCGAAAATGATTTTATCAGATATAGCTTTCTTTCAAGAGAGCTTTCACGCGATTATAGCAAATTTTTTTTCATGATTTTTCAAGGTCACCTCCAATTTTTTTCAAAACTTATTGGGTAAATATCATAACATAACATAAAAAAATTACCAGAAAGAACAAAAAAATTATTAGGTACACAAAAACAATTTTTTTTGTTTTTATGGGCACAAATAGCGCGGAGATTAAAAGAATTTCAGATTGTCCGTATATTCTTCTCCATCTCCATGGGAATCAGACGCGTATTCAATTCTTTCCTGAATAATTTTAACACGTCGAGAATAATATATATTTAATCTTCGGTTATCTGAATTTTTCGCCTGTTAAATTGCACCAATCGATTTTTCTTATGAATGCATAAAATCCGCAGTTTCAATATTATTAAAGGTAACAATTCTTTTTATTTTGTTTCAAGATCTGTGATCCTGTTATTAGCAACAAGAGCAACTATAGTGGTTATACATATTATACATAACACGTTTTATTCTGTTTTGATTGCAGAGCGCAGAGGATCTTTTTTATCTGTCAAGATGAAGACGAGTCCACATCGTGGTCGGTGAAGGTAAGAACCATAAATTACGCATATAACGGTGAAAACCGAATATACGCGAAACGCGTATTTGTACCGGTAACGGAATCTTGTAGATTTTATATATACCAAGAGACACGCAATTCGATCTTGAAATAAATATTCATAAACAAGCAGACGTTACATTATACCCGAGTCAGTCTGCCTGGTAAAAAAGAATTGGCGACATCCGTTGGTCGATTGTTTTTCGTGGAAGACGGTCCGATTAGTATCATTAATGATTTTACGGTTCGATAGGTAGAAATCGGTGTCTGCCATGTTGTGTATCTGATCTGCTTGACCGTGGAAAAAATACTACAAAACGTTTATTTGAAAAACCAAGAATAGAACTCTGAATCGTCGAGATAAAATTAGCATCAAAATCCTCTCACATTCTTAACACTCGCCAGTCATTCTTAATGTTTAACCTTCAATTAATCGCACTCCACTTTCTACATAACTGGTTACATGGAACTTTACATCACTCCAACATAAAATAAATTTCTATCCAATGAAATAATTCAACGCGAAGTAAATATTTGCTAATGTGGTCGACACATTTGTTAATGCTTGAAACACTAAATTTAAAGTTTTCAGACTGTAAGTATCATATGCGAGTAATTAAAAGTTGATATTAGATCTCTCGGAACGCCAAGGAATTCATAAAAATAATTCCCCATAAATACAGCTTTACAAGTATAACCGTGACTTCAGTCTTAGATAAGAGGGCGAAGAATTTTTGTGCAACGACCTAAAGCAGAAAGGCACCGCCGAAAAAGCAAAGTACCATTTTTTCTCAAGGAAAATTTTCAAAAGGAAAGATTTCAAGGTCTGCTCTCTGCTGATCCCTGAATGGTTTCGGCGGTCTTTGTATCGAGCAGAGGGACACATGTCGGAATTAATCACAACGAGAGCTCGGGTACAGGTTGAACGGATCGGAAGGACAGATCCTCGGACACGGGGACAGATTTCCAGGCGTCCGCAAAGTGGTTGATAAAGTGGCAGCAATCGGTTAGGTCTTTTCGAGGCAGGCGCGACGACGCGACCCGACGGCCACTTTACCTGCTGCCCGGTGGCACTCGGACAGCCGTCGACAATGAGATGAAAAGACTCGAGAAAAGAAGAGGAACAGCCGCCTCTTCAACACCAGCTTCGCTTTGCTCGTCCGTCGTCATCGGTTACGCTCTCTCATTCTCTTTCCATCATCCTAGAAGAACTTTGTCTTCGTAGTTGCGCGTTTCTCGTCAATTCCCACATTTCCGCCCACATTATTTTAAACTAAATAAATTAATTCAATGTAATGTTTACCACTTAGACCACTTTGATTTATTAACCCTTTGCACTCGGAACTATTTTAACTAGGAAATTAAACATTTCTTCCGATCTAGAATATTTCCATTCCCTATGATTTTTGAAATTTTATGGATATGAAATTGGTATAATAATTCATGCAATACCTAAATGTTTAGTAATTGGTTAAATACCGATATATTTAATAATGGAAACAATATTTTGAATAATGGTACAGCAATTTTTAGTGGTGCCTCAGAGGGGACAACCGAGTGCAAAGGGTTAAAGCAACCACCACCACTAATCATTTATTAAAACAACAATGCTGACCTTACACGAACACTTCAAAAATCCCTCGAAAAATGGACCGATCTATTGGGTAAAGCAACTATGTAAAATACCAGAAAACTTTAATAATACATTTAATGATAACTAGACTGCGGATTTTTATGCATTTACGAAGAAATTGAATGTAATTTTTATCACATAGACCACTTTCATAATTATGGGCACATTTCTCTCTCTTGAATCGCGTCAGCTAATCATTTATTAGAGCAACAATGGTACGCTGACCTCACACGAATAGTTCAAAAATCCCTCGAAATGCAAAATACCAGAAAACTTTAATAATGCATTTAGTGATAACTAGACTGTGGACTTTTATGCGTTTACGAAGAAATTGGCTGGGTGAAATATAAAAACAGTAGACGATTAGAAAAATTTCAGAATATTGTCTTTGATGCAATAGTATCATTAAGGGATGAAATCAATTTATAAACCCGCAGTTTCGATTCAGTCGCGAAGCAGTCGCTAAAACAACTCGAGACGTTGACGCGACATTTAAGCTCGCGAAGAAAGAGAGAATCTCTTTATCAGGACGTTTCGATCTCGCAGGTGTCGGGTATCTTGTTTGGATACCGAGGATGTACGAAGCTCCCTCGGGAGGTGGAATGCATCCTGAATTAATATGCTCGCGCCATTCGGAACGAAACTCTTCGGCGTTGACTGGCATAAGGTCCCATTAACAGCTAAGTAGGATCGATTCGATCCGTGCTCTCGGTAAATGCTCCCAGCGCGGCAGTTAGTCCCGTGTAAATCGTCTCTGGTCGATCGTCCGTCTCCTTTCCGTCGAATCTCTCGCTCTCTCTCTCTCTCTCTCTCTCTCTCTCTCTGTCACGTTTTTGCGTTAACCGTACAAATTACACGGGGCCCCATATCCCCGAACGCTAGGCGGACAGAATGGCCCGTGCCCCGCGGCTTGATCGACGATGAGAGAGGAGAGAAAGAGAGAGAGAGGGGACGAGTCAAGATTCGAACATGTGGCATCATTTGTTACGTACAAAGTGGGGTCCGCATGTGACCGGGCATGGGTTATCTAAGCTCGCTTTAACGCGCCCACGTAGCCGGAAAACCAATGGCGCGAAGGAACGGGGAATCAATGAACCATGTAAATGCGTCTGCACGTGATAGTGGCAAGGGTTCATCCGAGAGAAGTTCTTCTTCGAAATGTGTGGAACCAGAAAATTCCCATACGTAGAACATAGGTTAACTGTACCAATTACTGCGGTATCATTATTGTATCTATAATACTCTTTATCTAGAATCGTATCCTACCTACCTACCTCTATCGAGTAGGTACCTAATAGAAAACTTTAGGTTGAAGTGTACCTTGTTTCTCATCGTAGTTGCAATTCACACATCGCAGTATTAGGGACATTCCTAGTGATTTTTGTGCCGCACAGTAATGAACTCCTCCTTCAGTTTAGTTAGAACGGTCGGAATTCTTTTTTTAAATACATCAATTACATTATTGAAATGTCAGTATTTAAAAGTCGAAAAAAATCAATTCTTCCTCCCGATTGTCGAAATCGTATAATATAAATAGTATAAAAGTGCAGGCAATTTCTTTTATGTTCGTGTGTGTATATGCTATGGATAAAGTTTTGCAAGAGACCAATATATTATTTAACAATTATAGGAAATGCAAATGATAGTTTGAGAAACGTCTTAGAAATCTAATAAATTTGATAAAAACGCGATGTAATTGACTCGTAATTTTGTTTTGATCACGAATGATCCAAAAGTAGTGGTTCACGTCATCCCTAGTGGTGACTTTGAGTCAGACCTCGACTGCTAAGGATTAAATATTCGAAAACAAGGCACAGACACGGTCAACGGAACAGACCGAATCCAGAGGAAAAAATCGACCGCTAGCGATTAAAAGCAATTACCGGACAAGTAAAGTGGTACAGGTCGTGCAGGTAGACGTTTGCACAGTGGTGGAGGATCGCGAAACGACAGTGTAGCAGCGTGGACGTGGCTCGCGTGGCCTGGTCACGGGGTTTACCATGGGGAGAGATCCTCGGTTTCCGTGGACATATGGTCAGCCATGGCTGGCCGTGACAAAAAACTCCGCTACAGAGAAACGAGCGACAGAAGTTGGGAGTGTCGTCGGGCGATATATCAGGGCTTAAACTGTCCCGTCTAGGCGAGCATGTCCTACCAACTCATGGTCCTCCGCGCACCCTGGCTGACTGACTGCGCGGGATGGTCGGGCTTGCTGGTTTAGCTGGTTAGCTGGTTACGCTGGTTGGCTGGTTTCGGCTTTGGTGCGCGCGTATGGCATCGACTCGCATTCAACAGGGGTGCACGAGCATTAGTTAATAGGGCCGGATAGATCGGGGACGCGTTAATGCCGAAGGGATAGAAAAAAAAAAGAAGAGAGAAAGAGAGAGGATCTCCTCTTGTCCGCAGGATATAAAAGGTGGCAGTCTAACCGAATGCGGTTTCCAATCTGTTGGGTTTTTACGCCTCGGGTCCGACGGGGGAGGATTAGCCGATTCCGGCGATTTTCGGGAATCCTGTTCTACCTCGGCCACCTGACCCTCCAAAAGTGGCAGAGGAGACGATTAGATCGCGCGCACACACGTTGCCATTTTATACTCTTATTTCTAGACTGCGGATCTTCATGCGAAATAAAAATTTTCTTCGTAGATTGTAAGAAACAGGAGCCAAATACAAATATCTTGCACTCTTTGAAAATTGTATGAAGCTGAAAATAATATTATCGACATCCTCAAATTTTTGTAATCACTTCACTGTTTTCAATTTTAACTCCAAATCCGCAATCTACTTATTTCTAACCGCTTGCACTGCGGTGTTTTTTTGCTGAACATCGATTAGGGTCCAGATATAGTGCAGCAGATATAGTGAAGATCCCGGCAAAATCAAGCCAATGTAATTAAATGCGACTGTTTAGATCCCGTTCAGACACGGCGGAAACCGCACGTTTTCGATAGCGCGATTTTTCTTTTCGATTGTTTGACCGCGCGGACAGGTGTGAACGAATACAAAGACGCTGATGTACATACACAATATTCTTGTAGTGGAGCGGTGACGAGAGAATAGCGGTGCACATAGAATCAGATCTGGTACTTAGATTCAGCTCTAAATACGCCTTGCAATCGCCACAGAAAAATCAGCACAGCAGCGTTCTCAAAGCGAAATTGCAGCGAAATCGCGTCGCTCGCATCTTAGCCGTGTTCCCGGTGAAAGATCGCCGGCGCAGAATTTCGCGGAGATCTTTCCTGGCGGTGTGTGTACGTCGGAAGGCAATTTGCGAGGTCGGTGGACAGATTTTTTAAAACGAGGCAGCGTTAGGCCGAGGGCGGCCGCGTAAAGGCAAAGCTAATCAGAGAAGCGGGGCCGAGTCCACTTCTTGTCGCCGGAGAAACTTCATTACGCATTCAGCTTGGCGTCGGGATTATCATATCCGGAGGATCCTTTGACGAGGATCCTCGATCCCCTGGCGGGAGGACTCGAAAAATATATAAAACTCGAAGAATCTCGGCGCGATGCGAGCGGCCGCGTCTCCTCCGGGCCCGGTTCGCTACCAGAAACGACAGACGACTTCCAGTTAGAAGGGCAAAGCTCGTGCCGTCGGAGCGGGGCGCCGCGCAATGAATAAAAATCGTTTGAAGTATCGCTAGCTGCAAATTAACGCATAATCGTCAAACGTAATGAGAACCTCTCTCTCTCCCTCTCTCTCTCTCTCTCTCTCTTGTCCGTCTCTCGCGCCCGTCGCATCGCCCCGACGTAAACGAGATCGGAACGACGCGGAACGATTCCAGAACGCGTCAGCGGAGCACGGCCGTGTCCTGCTTCGGGAAACTTTGATTATTTTTATAATAACTTCTCTGCGGGTCTTGACGACGCTCCACCATCAAGAATGCTTGCTCTTTTCGCCGATGCTCCGCGTTCAGATGTCTTGACGCGAATGGGTCATCTCGCAAGGTGAGATGATCCTTTTTCAAGACGCTTTGGCGAGGATGCTGGGTGGTGCAAGTTGAGATTAACGCGTGTGCTACAGTTGACAGTATGATCTCCTAATCAATTGTTCATCGCACCATTTATTCTCCTTACGTGATTGAAAATTCATCTCACCCATTGATCACAGGCAAATCATCAATATTCATCTCGTTCAGGCAATTGACGGAAAGTAGAGTCCACGTCGTCTCCTCTTAAATATAATTAAACGATCGTGTTCTTAATAACACTCTCGTGGGAGAAGCTTAACAAGCTTCCGTCCCAAACAAGGTAACTGCTCGTTAGACACAGTCCCGAAGAACTTCATTCGCATTGAACGCGAAATTCCCAAATTACGGAAAACCCACAGGGATTCAAAAATACTCCATAAAAATACGAATGCATAATACTCATCTCTTCCATAATATTCTGGTGGATCGATAAAGCTTAACAAGCTTCTATTTCTTTGGATCCATCCCAAACAAGGCAGCAGTTCATTAAACACGGTCACAAAGAACTCGAATCGCATCGGACGCATCGCAAATTCCCTAAATCGTGGAAAACCTACAGGAATGCACCCGAAACTGCATAAGAATAGAACGGTGGTCCGCGGGCCACCAAAAACTGCAACGGACGTTCGTACATTGAAGACTCCTGCATACATGTACATCCGAGGATCCTGTTAATTCGTACAACACTGGGAAACGTCCTCGACAAACATTAACAAACGACCTAATCAAATTTAGCGAAGACTGATTCTAGTAACGCAAACATTCTTGTCTGCTGTATTCTGGTTACGACGAATCCAATTTATAAAAATTCAGACTTGCAGGACGCTGTCAGCATTATCAGCATCATCTCCCGCTTAAAACACCGAATGTCTTACCCATATCGTCCCCACGCATGAACAAAGCTTAACAAGCTTCTATTTCTTTGCAACCCGGCCCAAACAAGGCAGCAGTTCATTAAACGCTGCCAAAAGAACTTGTCCGGTGCGCATCCCTAAATCCCGAAATCATGGAAACCCTGTAGGAATGCAGTGAAAACATCATACGAATCCGCAGGACACCAAAAAACTCCATCAAACTTCGAACAATCTCGCGGATGCAAGGCGTGCGGTATCGGCCTCGCGATCTCATTAATTTCCTGGACGCAATAAAAACGAGCTGGTACGGGGGGTGGGCGTGGGACAGACCCGCCTACGGGGACACGATTTCTCCAGGACCTTACAGAGAGAACAAACGAAAAGAGAGTAGTGAAACCGTACTAGAATACAGAGGACAAAGGGGAGCGAAAGAAGCTGTCGAATCGTGTATAAATGCTTTTTGACATCGGCGTTGTTGTTTGCCTTCGGTATTTCGTATCTGGGGGCGTGCGCGTAGGGATCGACGTCGATCGTTTGTCGATCGCGCGTGGAATCGGGAGTCACTCGGTGGCATTGTGCTCGGCACGTGTCGTCGCAGGAGAAAACGAGCGTGGCCGTCGTTCGAACCTAGTCACCGAGAAAGCGGCCTCGGCACGGTTACAATGCTGCTTCGAACTCTCCTCTCCTCTCTCTCTCCTCTCTCTCTCTCTCTCTCTCTCTCTCTGTCTCTCTTACGCTCGCGCGCGCGTCAGATATACGGCCGGAATTAATTGATACCGCGTGCCCGGGCATCGGGCAAGGGTTGCGTAAGCACCGTGGAAAAAGCAACCTCTCTTTCGCCGTTTCTTTTATTCGATCCCATTCCCCCCCTTGCCTCTTTCACTCCTCCTATAGCCTTCGCCATAGTTTGATTACTCGTTGGTGCTGCTGCCTAGCCTCTTTTCTCGACGTGTGTTTCCGCGTCGCACCCGTCCGACATAAAACGCTTTTAAACGACCCGGCGCGTTTCTTACGCTTCGCTCGTCTCGTTCACTGTGTCGGCCGACTCCCGGCCGTCGATCACATCGCCAGGACACGTACCGATCGACACACACGATCGTTATTTACGTAACGACGCAGGTGCGTCGCGACGGTAATTGCGAACGTCGCTCCGAGGTCCCACAGGACGATTTACGCTTTTTCATAGGTCTTTGCCAGGTTTTTTTCAGAGGCAGCAGGATCGAGAGGGATCTTCGTTACTCTGCTGCGATCCTCGGTTTCGTACGTACCGCTGGTGGTACACGGTGACATTATATGCGCTAAAACCATATATTTTATAACAAGTTCTAACACCGTAGAATATATTTCCGCCGAAAGAAGCTTTATAAAAATGTAGTATACAAGAAAGCACATAAGTTTGCTTAATTGTCGAGCAAAAAAAGGCACGAAACGTGGTAAAATAATGTGATGCGACACTTTCATAATTATGGGCATATATGTTGGTCAAATAAAATCACTTTCAGAAAAACAACACGGTTCATTCTTCGAACAAGATCGTTTTTAAACAGACAATACAATCGACTGGTCGAACAAAATTGATTCGAGAGACAGGAGAATCTTCGTTCATAGAAAAACGCCCCGGAAAGTTGGCCCCCAATGATTTGCAGACGGGCGATCCATTAGCGATACGAGTGTACAGCGAGCAGAATCATCGCCGCTCATTCGTCACGATTGGTCAAGCCGTCCAGACAGTGATTTGCGGTTCCAGAACGAGTGGAAGCTCGTGATCTCCCCGAAATCGGAAGCTAGAAAGGGGGTCGTGGGCTCATTGAAGCGCGACGAGTCGAATTCTCGATTCGATCGCGCGCGAAACTCGAATACTACTGCGAGACGATGATGAATCGAGGAGAATCGAGCAATCGAGGAATCGCGCTGTGGAACACCGAAAACCATGCTGCTCTCTGCGATACATCTGGCGCGGCTAGGAAAAATCCGCAAAACGGAATCCTCTACATAGCAAGGAAGCCTGAAGGTGTGGAAGATGGATGAAGATCGATGCGTGGTACGCGACCCATCGTGCATCGCGTCTTATCCTTCAGACCTTATCCTACCACCCTCGCGATGTCGTTACACCTCATATCCTCCCCTGCCGACTTAATATACTCCGACACGCGCGGGGATACCGTTTACGGGACGCGCCAGGTGGTTTTCGGGACTTTGCCCGAAAAGAAGCTGAACTATAGTTATACTCCTTGCTACTAGAAGCAAGCAGGTTCGAAACGAAAACAGATGTCTGGAGCCTGCAGCTGAATGCATTTTTCGTTACGAATCATTGCATAACTTTCTTAATATTAGTCCAAAGGACTTGAATTTTTTCAAGATCTTAGACCGACTAGTT